>OY856410.1:450710705-451113205 GCA_963693085.1 Alisma plantago-aquatica | reverse complement strand
AATTGGAAAAAGTTTCCTACTTGAAAGAATCTAGTTGTGGGTGACAGCCCTCGTTGGTCCATAACTTAGAAGAAGTCAGGATCTTGCTCACTAGAAGGTTGTATGTTGTAATCTTCCGAATTAATACTTGAGGGTTATCAATTGATCAAAATAGTGGGAGTGATAATTAATTAAAGACCTAATTATATCGTCAATCTTCAAATCAAATCAAAAGAGTTTTGGACTAAAATTGCAAATTTCCTTTTGTAGAATAAATGGCTGCCAAAACAATCACTTTTCATTGCGATCAGTCCTTGAGAAGGACAAGCTAAACGGGAACAACTTCTATGATTGGTTTAGGTCGTTGAGAATTGTTCTCACTCAAGAGAGAAAGCTCTATGTCCTAGATACACCAGAGTCAGATGAACCTGCTCCCACTACACCAAAGGCTGAAAGGGATGCTTACAAGAAGCATACTAAAGATGCCATTGATGTGAAGTGCTTGTTGTTGTGCTCAATGAACTATGAGTTGCAGAGACAACATGAGAACATGGACGTCATTGAGATGGTTCAACATCTCAAGAACATGTATCAACACCAAGCACGACAAGAGAGATATAATATCTTCAAGGCATTATTTAAGTGCATCATGATAGAAGGAGATCCAGTAGGCCCTTACACACTCAAGATGACTGGGTATGTGGAGAACCTAACTCGACTAGGATTCCCTTTGAGCTAAGAATTGGTTACTGATGTGATACTACAATCGTTGCCAGAATTCTACAGTCAGTTTGTGATGAACTACAACATGAACAACTATGATAGACCATTGACAGAGTTGTTGGGTATATTGAGGATAGCTGAGGCACAGATGAAGAAAGACAAACCCAAATCTGTGATGATGATCAGCAGAAAGAAGGGAAAGTCTAAAGGCAAGGGAATGGGCAAAGCAAAGAAAGGTTCTGATGCTAGGCAGCAACCCAAGTCATCTTCAACTCTCAAAGCCAAGGGAGGGGTGAAAAAGGGAGGAAAATGTCACCATTGTCATGAACCAGGACATTGGAAGAGATATTGCCCTCTCTAAAGAAGGAGGGTATGGAAGTCTCCACCTCAGGTATTATGAAATAAACTTAAAATGCTTCTTTATCTTAGGTATATGATACCAATATATAGATCTAACATATATGATGTGCAAGATCTGAAAAGAAGTGATGACCTTAATGAAAGGACCAAGAAGGAACACTCATCAACATTGTAGCAAGTGTTGCTGCCACAGATAGTAGTACCTTTTAGTTTATTTCAGTCCTAAGGGCATGTAATAGAGTTATGAACTACTATTTCATTTTGCCAATAAATAGAAACATTTTATTTCTACATCTTGTAATGACAAGGATGCCTATAAATAAAGTTCATGTTTCAATTTCAAAGATATGATCTTTTGTGGCAATGCGTTATTTTTATCTTGTGGTACTTGATATGAATGAGATAAAATAAATAATACCTATAAGTTATTGATGACTCAAACAATAAATTAGCATTATTATCTAATGAATGAGAAATTCATCTTTAAGTTCCATGTTGAAGGATAAACTAGACTCTCTTGGTTAATGAACCATTAAGAGATATGAATGTCTTGTTTATTGGGCATGATGACAAGTCAATCTTAACTAGATGTAGTGGGATAATGACTATTCTATTAGGTATAATACATATTGATGTATATACATACTTACTAGAGTAAATGCTGATACTTCAGACATGGATATCTTGAAATGTTCAAGAGTATCATAAATGAAGAACAAACTTGGTAAAAGTATTAATTCTTTGATATGATCAATGAACCCGATACTTAAACCAAATGCTTGAGGACCTTGTGAGTAACTATGATAGTGTATCATAGAGAACTCATGATTAAGGAATAATGATGTCTAAATCAAAGAAGGAATCACACTCTGAATAGAAAGAGTATGATCATCAAACAAATAACTAATCTTTTAGAATTCCTCTAAAGAACATGCTTTACACTAAATAAACAAACAAAAGGATATTAAGAATCACAAGTGTGTGGAATCTCAAATTCCTTATGTAATAGATACACCTCATATATCTAGTAGATAACACCTTGAGCTTGATGGATAATGATATCCTACAAACTCAGAGGTGATTAATTGGTCATATGATGATGAGCCAATAATCTATCTAGATGATGTTGAGGAACCAGATCTTGAGTCATGGCTTGAAGCCATAAGATCCAAAATGACTTCCATGTGAACCAAATAAGGTATGACCTTAATGGTAACACTTATAGGGATGAAACCCATTAATGCAATTGGGTCTTAAGAGTTAAGACTGACATGGATGACATTTGAAGAGCTGATTGCTTGAAATGAATTCAACTGAGTTCAAGTTGTTGAACCTGATGATTTTATTTAACCAATTGTAGTGTCTATAGGACATAAAGGATCATGCTTGATATTGGAACTTAAATACTATGAAATTTGGCATATGGGTATTAAAACCACCTTCCTAGTAGAAATAACATGAGGCTGTGTATGTGACACAACCTAAAGGGTTTTATAATTCCATCTATAAGTTATAAGATATTAATCAATATGATTGATTAAATACAAGCATCTCAGAACTGGAGTCTTTAAATTGATTATATAGTCAAAAGGTTTGACTGATATCTTGAAATAAAGAAGGGTGCTGTGATTACAAAGATTTAGTGGGAGCATATTCTCATTCCACATAAAGATGAGGAATGAAACATTCTAATAGACGAAACTGGTGTGGAAATACCTTCTTTAAGGGAATATAGAGAAATGTCCTATGTGATAGGAATAGAGACCTATAGAGATATTTCTCAAAATTATCTTGACCTAATAAAGAGAGCGCATACATTGGCAGTCTGTAATGAAGGGTTCAGTATGCAGAGATTAAGTGGGAGAAAACTTGTCCATATTACATGGAGTTAGTCTCTCAGATGCCTAGTGTCCCAAATTCTTATGAAGAATAGAAACACATAGATGGATGCCTTATGCATTCTCAATTGGATCTATCATGTATGTAATCATCCAATTATCTTATATGTATCAAACATGACAAAAAAATATATATGCATTCATCATGTATGTATTGGACATGACAATATGATATGCTCATCCAGTTATCTCGTATGTAATTGACATGATGAGTGGATGTGTGTCTACTTCCAATGAGAGTCACTGAAATACCATAAAGAACTTATTTAAGTACTTGTGAAGTATTAAAGGACTAGTTCTATGGTAATAAAAGGAAGAGTTGATTGTAAATGAGTTACACTAATGCAAGCTTCTGAAATGACAGAAAATGATCGCAAAATACAAAATATAAAAGTGCATATGTGCTTTGAGTAAAATTAAAAGCCATTTAATTGTAAAAGGAATACCGACTATCCTTGTGTTATGAACAACAGAGGATAATATATGGATCTATAAGTTCATATAGATGAACTTATAAATATTCCAACCATTGATGACAGAGTAGAATTACTGAGATAAACAATGGAGCTAATTGTTAGGAAAGGAATATCAGATAGCATATCACGAAAACTCCATCTCATACGAAATGTCATACAATGAGGAGATGTGAAACATGAAATATACCAACTAAAGCAACGTGTTTCTAACTCACTGAAAAAATAGCACTAGCGTAATAGAAACACGTGGGACATGTTTAGAGATCACTAAGAATATGATTCAAAGGTGATTGACTCTAAGTGCAAGTGGGAGTCTGTTGGTATGTATGCCTAGAGACACAATCATATGATGATTGGATTGGAATATATTCTAATTGATTTGATAAATATCGAAGGCAAGCTTCCAATTTATTCTAGCTCAATCAATTATGAGATAAATGATGGAGCAGAATGAATGTCTAAAGAATGACAATACTCAATGACGTATGTCTTCATATTGAGGACCTGAACAAGGAGATCATATAGATGCTAAGAATATGTACATTCTTGTTATGTCCCTAGTCGGATGTCATTGTGGAAGGTTGATAGACAAAAATGACACATCAAGACTAGAGTGTGTGTTGGTTGATGACAATGTCTCATTAGTAATGATATATGATATCAAACCAAGCACATAGATACATGTTGGAGAACAATGTATCAGACAGACCCACCATGAGAGTGACATATGTAACCATGACATGGTAGTCAGAGTCCTGTCTCATAGTGATGGTGGTGCTTGTGATTATTAGACTTGAAATCAATGCACTCATCAAATGTGATTGGGTACACTTTGACATCATCAAACATAGTCCTAAAAATGGGTTGTTATAACAGTGATGACTGGGTGGCTTTGACGCATGAGATAGACTGTGAGTGATAGATATGGGATTTGTCCCTCCTAAGGGAGTATGATGTCTAGGCCACTTGATAAGAGAGACTGAGAAAGACATGTGCATGCACATGTGAATCAATATATGATATTGATGTCACACATATCTCAGACAGTCTATTCTAGTTCAAGAAACATGAATGACCGTTGAAAGGATGACAACTTCATACCTTGAGTTCATTCAGGATATCAGAGACAAAGGAATTATACATTCACCGGAACACCAATCACAAACTGTAGGATTGATAGTTATTATCCAACTTTCCTTTTCACTTGGGTAGCACTGATGTGTGACTAGGCATTACTCTTTGCTTGTGATGTCATGAGCTAGTTAAGGACATTCACTGCCAACATGAAATGGGACCTATAGCATCACACACAAATGATTAACCTGGAAGAGGATTTTATCAATGAATGATGTTTCGATTGATTACTAAAGTGTTTAGGTACTCAATCAAACATTCAATCAATAGACTTGACTCATAATCATCAAGTTCAAGTGTTGAACCAGCTGATTTGAGTGTCAGATTGATTGAGAACTGAATTGACTGTGTTCTGCACAATCTGGACCACCAACCGACCGGTTCACTGGGTGAACCAATCATCTCATGGCTAGTGAGATGACTGGTTCACTCTAGTGAACTGATCGGTTGACATGTTTAAATGAGCAGTGTTGGGTTGTCCCAATTTGTGAGAAAAAGCTTTCCGTTTCACTTATTCAATTCGATTAGGATAAGAATTAATATTTGTGTTAATCAGAAATGAATAAGGAAAGTCAATTGTGGGAAAGTCTGAGAAGTAAAACAATCGGTTCACACTCCCAATAGGCCGATTTACTAGTGAACTGATCTGCTCACCTTGCCAAATGACCGTTTCAGTTATGAAATGATCGGTTCTCCTGCTGAAGTGCAAATTGTTCATGGAAATTCCAGACTCTTCTACTCCTCCACAGACTGGGAACCCTGACCCTGCCCTCTACTATAAATAGAGGGGTACAAGGGGCTTCTCCAGAGACACAACTCAGAACATCAGTTGCTCTACAAAGTTGTTGTCCTCTCTGTTTGTGGTAACCAAGAGAGTCCAAGCAAGTTCTACCTGTCCAGGGAGGAACAATGAGGGAAAGACAACTACATAAAAACAACTGATTGTGGGAGAGTGTGTGGGTGACTAGTATGCCGACAGAAGGGGACAACTCCTTCTAGTTCATTCTTCGATATGACTAGAGTTCTTGGTAGTCTGTGTGGATTATCTATAGAGGCATGAGACTTCTACCACTCAGGAGGACGACAGTCAACCGTAGTCTGGGTCAAGACTAGGAGCTGCACAGACACTGTCAAAGACAGGTGGTTGAAGACCACACTAGCTGTGAGGTATTGTCACTGAGCAAGCCTCAGGACCAGGTATATCTCGCTAAAATCATCCTTCCCATTACATAGATATTGATGCGATCTGCTGGTTATGGGTATATGGTCATGTAAATTTTTTTCCGCTGCCTACTCTGACCATGTAAAACCCAACAAAATGCACACCACATTATGGTTTTAGGTAGCATTGTTACATGGTGAAACATGGGGAGGGAAATGATTAAATGTTGTGTCTGCCATGGTGATGGGAAAAGGAAATATCCCATCGTGAATCCATTGGAAAACTTGGTCTATTTTTGTTTGCTTGAAAAAACATGGTTAATATGGTGAATTTTTATTATTTAAAGACTCCACTATTTACACATATGCACTAAAAAACTTTTTAATAAATATGACTCTTACTTGTGTAGGGTGATTTTTATAACAAGCTACCCCACTCTTTCCCTATATACATGTAACAAAAAATATTTTTTAATTTGTTCACCATCCCTATCCTCTTCACCATGCACATGTTACCAAACAACACAATTTAAAAATTTCACAATCTCCATCGCTGTCCCCATCCCCATCGCCATCTATTTTTCATCATGACCAAACTCAATCTTAAGGAAACCCGAATTTTGATTGATGTGGGATTCATTGAGAGACACACGATCCAGATCAGAGGAACAATGTTGCTTCTCTCACCTCTGATCAATTGCCTATGCAAAAATGGAAGCACATCGATCTCCTTTTTCAGTCAATGCTCTCTCTCCTCTCCAAATATTCTCATGTTTCTTTCTCCCTTGTATTGCTTAATTGATTCGGAACTTGAGAAGCCCTATTAGAAATCTCCTCCCTGTTGGAATGAGAAACCCCTAATTTACTCATCTTCTTTCCAACCTTGATGACCTTTGTTCGCTGAAGCCACCATAATTAATTTTGGAGAGGACTACAAAAGGTTTATAGAGTGTCTCTGAGAGTCATCCAGTTCCTAGTAATGGATAGTCTCCATGTCTCAATTTTCATCACCAATATGCAATTTTCGATAGCAAGTGGTGATTCCACTGGAAATCATGATATTTAAATTGACTTCTGCACTTCTTTTTCCTACAAGAATGTTGCTTTGGTTATAGAATAATGCTTAAGGATCTTGTCCCTCCTCCTCCCTGTTTCCATGGTAGAAGGAGATTTTCTCCATTTCTGGCCTCATTTGGGTTGAGATGGGGTTCTTTAGGACAAGATAATTCAGGGGAACCATCAAAGATGAATGCTTGATATTCCCTTTGGTGGATTTTGTGCTTGATAAGAAGGCACAAACCTCTTATATACGAGTCTGAATTTGCTATTTTTAGTTTTACAAGGATCACCCTATTCTTTTTTATCAATCAACATGTGTCCTTTCTCATGGAACAATAGAGTGCAAATTTTGTAGATATCACATATGGCATCATCCATCAAAAGGAGCAACTACTCCTAGTTAAACAAGGAACAAAAAATTCGGGGGGCTTTTGCATAGTTCATCATGAAACAGAGATGAACGTTCAAGATGATGTCTTCCCCACATCGTCCCTTGCATGAGATTTGATCATTACCATCTTTCATATTCTTAGTTTGGTTGAATGTATTGAGTTCCTTAATTGTTAGTTTATTTGTTTTCTCATATCACAGTGTTAGTCAATATTTCTGATGCAGGGAGTAATTACCATTTGTCTTGATTTTGTTTTAGAAAAAATCATTATATGTCATTTATTTGAAAAATCATAATTATTTACTAGAAGGTCAAAACATTTCATAACATCTAAGATAGGATGCCCAGTTGGTTGGATACTTGATTGCTTACAAAAGGTATCACGTTCGACCCTCAGTCATGGGATGAATAGAATGGCCACATTTTTATTTTTTTACTAGAAACATAATTTTGGAATTAGAGAGATGACATTTGTCATTTGGTGATTTTTTTAGGACATTAGGGTCAATTATATTTAAATTTTTTTCTTAGATTTATTTTCTGAATCCCGTTATATATATTAGTTAAACAAAATCATAGAAAATTGTTTGATCCTAAGAAATTATAATAAAATACACTTCAAAAAAATTTTATTTGTTATATAATATGTATACATTTTGTAGCCCAATTTAATAGTGATAAGAGAGTTGTTTTTATGGTTTCAATGCTTAATGAAAAATTGACCATAATCTTTGTACAAAATGTTATTATGTGTTCGAGACCTTGACCTGGACTAGGGTTTGACCCTATACTTTGGTAAGATGAAATAAAAGGTATGTACGTCTACCATATTATCTTTAGACATTAATTTTATCGAAATCCTATTTTTTGCATGTAAAACATCTCTTTTTGAAATGATTATCTTTTTTTCACTCTTGCAATAGGTTGATGTATTTTATATTGTGAGAGTCGCTCTTTTCTTTATTTATCAATATTTTGGAAGTATTATTAATGGGTCCTAGAACCTCATATGTTATGATATGGATGGTCTCATCCTTTCATGAATATTAGTTATAATGAACTAATGAAGTTGACTACTCTATTATGCATGTGTCACTTTGACTAGTCATATCTAGACATAGAGACACCATATTTTTATGCATCATATTTTATTACTCTACCAAAAATTGAGTTTATTATCCTACCTCATGTGATATATTTAGGCATTCATGTTTTTGTCTTCCTATCATGTACTGAGGTTTTTGTCCTCCGACAATGTTTTATTTTTTCAACATTAATGTTTTAGTCCTCTTGCCCTTGGTTTGGAACATATGGGTTCCATATCTACTTTTTAGATTATTCTAATATTTGTTGGAATTAACATGCACAATTTTTATTGATTGAGATATTGTTGAAATAAAGGGTAAATGCAAGAAATCTTATCTATTGATCACATTTTATGAAATTAGTTTTGTCATCTTTTGACCTAGATAATTTCTTGAGTGAACCTCTTCTTGAAGTACCAATAATTACTGAATCCCTTTTTGTTTATGAACTTTCTATTAGTTTTATCTTTTTCTATTAAATGACCACATGTTTATATTTTGCACATACTCAGTTTATGCCGACACATCCTTTTTTTTCCTCCTTCTAAGTGTTGTTCCTAACTCAACTAGATAGACATTTTACGCGAAAGATTGCTCAGGTTGGACATGTATAAGAGAGTACGAGTTTGAGGATAGCTTGAGATCATTAGGTTTCCCTATATAACTGATATTTCTTATAAGTTGAGTTTATATATTCTCATGTATGCCATGGTATCCACAATGGGTGAGGAACGAAGTCAATGGATTGATTGAGATAATATAGTAGTTATGATTTCTATTAATAAGTATCGATGTTGATTGTATACCATTCTTTTGAGAGATAAAAATGCACCTAATATATCATACTAATTTGTGTGTTTGGATTGGATGAGTTTGTTCCTCAAATAAGTAAGGAGTTGATACCCTCCCGGGTCCACTCCTTACAATATAGTATTAGAGTTTTCATATTCAGTGAATGTGACTATTTCAAGTTATCCTGACCTGTTCCAATACCTATGCATTGTGTAGATAGTTAGATGACATGTAGAGGCTGACGTTGGTTGTACCTTGAGTCATGCATTGCCAATTAGGGTTTTAATACTTACTTAACATTGTTTGTCATGTATCCACACCACTTTTGTTGTTGGTTTTAACTGAACCCATGGTAATCCTAACTACCCTTACCCCCTCATTAGTGGAAAGAAATTTACCTATGCATAAGATGGAACTTTTACTGATTAATTCCTATCTTCGTACTTCCACAAAAAAATAGTTAAACCACTATGGGTTGTATACTACATCAGTTATCCTCAACTAGGTTAAACCTTGATTCAACCTTAACTCTCCTCTATGTGCCCTTCAAGTATATCAGCTATAGTTGTCTCAAGAATGAGGATTCTTAAATACTAGCCCTTGTATATTGGATTAAGTTCTAGGTGTAAGATACCTCCTTTTGTTAAACGATAACTTGAATTAAATCCTTTATAGTTAGGTAGGAATTGCCTTTGATATGGGGTTTCTTCAATATAGCATTGCCCAAATATCTCTATGCTTGTGTCTAGTAGGAGTTGACATCATGTTATAGAAATCATATTGTTTTGTGATAAAGAAGAATTTTTCCATGCTCTTCTAGAAGTTTGAAGTTCTATATTCTCATGGTGGAATGAAGTAATGGTATAATAGTCAATATAGGTTGGATATGGTGTTATGTGTTGATTGAGTTCTCATGTTAATTTTTTCCACCAATCCTTGGACTCACAAATCAAAACTTTTACTGTTAAACTTAGTTTGATTATTACATTATATGTATAAAAGCATTTTGCTTGATTTTATAATTTTTTTCATGAACTAGTTCACTACCATATGGACTTTAATATAGTGCAAAAAGACTTTAGAGTAGATAATCCAACTGGTTAGATCAACCATGAAGCCCTAGATCTAGTTTGGATAAATGATGAGAAGAAGTTTTGGATTTATATACCTTAATTGACTTACCCATTTCCATCTCTCTAGGTGTTTAGTTAGACTTTTGACTGACCCTTTTAGGGGGTAGAGTTTTGTAACATGAAATCTCTATCATATTATTCAACTTGAGGGGTTTTTGGACTTAATAATGAATACATCAACTAACTCTTGAGTACCTTTGTAAGATCCCTAACCTATCTCAATTCCTTAAACTTGCTTTATTTGACTTAACTATGTGTTTGTTTAATTACATACTTGTTATAGATATGTTATTAGTTGTCTGATATTTTTCTTGTACTAGATATGTGAAAATTCTCCATGCTTGAAGGTTCATCTTATAATGTTTGAGTAAATATGTTTGCTCTCTCCCTCAAGCAAGTACTTGGTTTAGTGAACGAAGATTACCAAATCAAGTGCCCTACCTTTCCATCAGTTGAAGGCCGATGGAGGCAACCTGCCTTGTTTGTCTATTGCATTTTCATTGGTCATCAGATATATTGAGTGGAGACCAATGGAGCCCACATATCATCAACTGATGACACTTAGATAGGATGTCCATTAACGACTATTAGTGATAGCTAGCCCGCTGACCCTTCATCAATTGAGAACCGATGGAGCTAGCTGATAGACTATTGACTTTTCATCAATTGTGAATTGATGACGAGGATAGCCAATTAGTCTTTGAAGCTTCATCAGTTTCTAATAAATGGAAGTTGACACTATATTCAATGAATAATGAAGAACCTGACCAATGAAATCCAATCAGAATCTACTAATGAAGTTCCATTGAACATTTGTCGATGGGATCTCAGTGTGCACCTACTAATCAGACTCATGTGTTTTTAAACTGATGTCAGGGACCGATGAAACTAATGGATCTAAGGTTTTGATAAATAATGAAAGCATCCCCTCTCTCCATATGATGAAGCTCTATCATCACCTACAGATCAGAGATAGGAGTTTTCCTACGATGAAGACATGAGTGTGAAGACTAATGGATCTATAACTTCCATTGTCCATGTCTTTCCTCTAGGGATATAAATTCCCCTCCTAGATCCTCCTTCTTTGCCTCAGTTGTGCAAATCACCTTGCTAATTTAGACCCATGGGGAGAATCCATCATTTGGTAACAATCAATGAAAAACATGTCTTCATCAACCTTCATGAGAGATACTATTTATTTTTATTTTCTCCTTGTGTGAAGATCGACACCCTTCCATACATATTATGAACCTGGATCCATGTAAGTGAGAACCATTTTTCTTCATGACCTTGGTGATCCGCCATCTTCTTGCACCTTAATCCATGTTATTAATGGTTCCTCTTTTAGGGCTTCAATTACGTTAGTCTTACAAATTGTTTTCCATTTTCCCCCTTACCTTAGTTGCTCTTAGATCATGGATCTAGTGTTGTGGGACGATTTAACATAAGGAAGATCAGATATTTGGAAATATTATAGCTTCTTAAGGTGGGATCGTATTGGATCTTAAAGAGTGAAGCTCAAGGTTTTCCCAAAGTCTTCTTAGAGTGAAATCATTTCCACTGTCAGTAAGGTGGCTATTATTATAACATGCCAAAACCTAGAATATTGACTCTTGAAACCTTATACCCTATTACTTGGTTACTTAGATTTGACCAAAAAAGGAATCATATAATTGTACTATGGTTGTTTGTAACTCTAATGAATATGGTTAATGTTGAACATGAATAACTCACCCTAATATGTGCTATATGTGTGCTATATCATGAAAGTGGGTTCATGAAATATGTATTATGCCTCCTTTTGTAACTAATATACACATAATGGCTAAAATATGTTTTGCGAGAGATATAATGTTCTTAATACATGATTTGGATTAATTTTTGGAGTTTTCATGTCCATAAATATGGATAAAGTGCCGTCATATGAATTAACTTTAATTAATGTACTTAATAGGTTAAATAAGAAAAATATGGAAATTCATGCATAATAATATAAGGAAACTCTTTTGGTAACAATGTAAAGATATCAGGACTGAATTTAATGAATGTTGATGTTAATGATGTAATATTATAATAAAAATATAAATATATATTGGTAATGAGCCAAAATACTAATTGCATTACAAATAATAAAAAGAAACTTCAAAGCCCAAATATAATGGAAAAATTGTATTCCTTGGGTCTTATAGAATGAGTGCCACGTGTCACATTTTTTGACAATCCTAACTATCTTAATTTCACTAAGAAAGGAAAATATAAGATAAGGCCAAAAATGTAAATTAATTATTGAATGAACCAAAAAAAGAAACTAAGCCTATAATCTGATTCTTAATGTCCTAATTAGTCTAAATGCCAAATTTGGTATCATCTGAACAATATTTGACCCCTTAAGTAAAACAAAAAAGAATATACAATTATATGTCAAATATTGATAAAACTTGTTTTACTAAAAATCTATTTTTTTGATGTCATGATGTCCCACCATAAATTATGGTACCCTAAACTTTACCTTTATGTGTGATTTTTTCAAACTATTATATGGGTATTAGACAAAGTGGTGTTTATCTCCTACCTCCATTTATACTCTTATCTTCCATAATAGTTCCTCCAATTTTCTCACTTCACTTTCTCCTTCACCCTTCCATGATTTCACATGAAATCTTCTTAGATAATTTCCTTTTCCAATTCCTTATTGAAAGAACCCTTACTTAAACCCTAAATCTCTAAATTCATAAATCACCCTAATATGAATTTTAGACTCTCCTCCTACAACTTGTAGATCTATCAACGCCTTCTCTGATATATAAAAAACCACCAAAAAACCATGAACAACTATCACAAAATCTTGTCCATCTTCAATTGGGTCGAAGGACACATGGGTTACCACTACAAACTCCATATACGCTATACGTTATGCTGTGTTCCCCTGGGCATCTTTGACCATCGTAGGAGATTTGAACTTGTAGCAAGTTTACTCTAATCCTTCTCTTTCAATTACTCATGTCTTTACCTGAGTGGATCAAACAACCTAAGACTTTGACTCTGGTTTGTCCGCTTAGTGCTTGCGGAAATTGACATGTTGTTTCAAAGAACCTCTCAAGCTTTCTACTTGGGTTTTCATCATTTGTCTCCACCATATGAATTCATCTCATGCATTTTCCTGACCAATTCACCACTTATTCTTGTGTTTTCAATCTTCTCCCTATATTCGTAATGGTGGAAGTTGTTCTTGAGGTTGTGACTGTCTCTTTGGCTTGTTCTTGAGGTCTTTGGGGCCGTCAACATTTTTGGAATTTGTCCATATAATATCCAATATACGAGGAGGAAATTCCCAAAGATTTGATTAGAAGTCTAGGGCCTCTAGTACCAACTTCCTCTTGCAAGAGAAGGAGGAAGAAGTTTGGTTGTAACTTGTTAGTTTAGCCCTAGTTTTGTTTAATTAATGTCACACATCACATGCCCTTTATGGTCATTTCATCTGAATATGATTTGTTTATTCACACTGAGTGTATTTGACATAGTACTGATATACCATATCACTCATCAAGCTTTTGATGCGTGATGCAAAGGCATATTTGTAATTGTATAAATAACTTTTGTTTAATAAATCAATAATCATTTCATCTTAGATAATTTATAATAAGTTATATTTACCTCATTAAAATAAAATAAAATACGTTTTGGAATCCTCAAATTGTACTCTATCCAACAATACAATTTCATCACCTAAATCAAATACAATAACTATGACATTTTTATGAACATTCCTAATTGTTTAGAATTTCAAGAAATCATAACTCATGACCTATAAGTTAGAAAAATAAAAAAAATGTTGTGAGCATTATAATCTATAAGATGGTGTGGTTTTGATAACCTAGTTCAATAATAATAAAAAGTCTATGTTTATGGTTTACGCAATTAATGTGGACTTAACCCTAATTCTATATATGTTTAATAGGTGTCTTGAAGTCCCTGTCTTAGGACTAGGGTTGATCTTCGACATATGTAGATTCGGTATGATATTTTTGCATCTACTAAATTATATATTGATCAATCACTCATATTTATCTCTCTCTTGGTCGTTTGGGACATACTACCCTTTCTCTCTTCTGTTAGGTTGACTTATGTGAGAAATTATGTGTTGGTATGGATCTTGTGATTGCCTTACTTTGTTGGATATTTTTTTTGGATCCTAATTTGTTTCTTGTTCATATCTTCCATGTAGAAACCCTAATTCAAGTAATTGAACTAAATGAAACCTTAATTTCTCAAGTTGTGCACTTTTATTATCTTATGATGCATTTTACGTTTGGAGATGATTGAATACTTGTTATTGGGTCGTCTAGCTCCATTTGATATCAGTTGGATGTTCAGATCCCTTATTTGAGCTTAACTTTACCTTGCTTGCCCTATTTGAATTCCTGATTGACTAGTCATAACTAGAAGTAGTGACACGATATAGGCACTGGGTTTTGTTCCCCTACCATGCATTGGGTTTTATTTTCATTGCAATGTTATTATTCAAGGAACTGGGTTCTATTCCCCACCAGGCACTGGCTTTTATTCCCGTGCCACATATGATATTAGACATGAGGATCTATTTCCCTACCATGTACCAAGTTTTATTCCCAATGCAAAATTTATATTTATTTGGCATTGAGGGTTTAATCCTACTGCCCTTTGGTATGGAATACATATGATCTCCTTCCCTACTTTTTAATATATGCTAGTTTGTTTATTGCTCACAATGCAACTATTTATATTTTGTGATATAATTGATGTGACATTGTTTATAAGACAAGAAATCTCTTGTATTTTTTTCTTTCATAATGTTCTTTTGATATCCACTTGGATAGTACTTTCCTATTAGATGGGAAGCCTTGTTGTAATTTGTGGTCCTTTTTCCTAATATTTCTCAAACAATGTTTTTATGCACATACCAACTTTTATGCTGACAACATCCATTTAGTATTCTCTTATGGGACATGCTTCCAACCCCTAGGTGAAGGACATGGAGGACTTTACGTGATGATATGGGCCTGTCTTAGTAGAGATTATTATGGGGAGATAGACTTGAGATAGTTTGGATGCCCCTCTACTTAGATCTTGAAGTTTTTTCTTTCATGTAAACCCTAGTGAGACAATATTATATAATCTTTTGAATTGAATATATTCATTTTATTCAACTACTATACTTTGGTCACTCTGTATACCATTATTTGAGAAATAAAAAAATTACACCTATTCTAACATGCTTGTTAGTGTGTTTGGATTATATGGATTTGTTCCTCAAACTAATTGAGGAGTGGATTCCCTCTCGGGTCCCACTCCTTACAAGATGTTTTTAGAGCCATGGTGGCCAGAATATGTTTATTTCAATCTTATCTCCCTTATCGTTCCTTCTTTTCCCATAAGTTCCTTATATATCCCTTACCTTATGAGAAAATCCTAGATGTTATGTTTACCCTAGATGAGATGACAATGTGCATATGATGATCTTAAGCTGTTAATCCTGACGTGATAAGAGTTTAGTCAATTATACCTGATGATGTAGGTTAGTTATGGCATGTATCTTTGGATGTTATGTGGTTTGACTTGAAGATGGAGTCATTTTATGAGGATGTTGAAGTAGTATGATAAGGAGATCCTAGCATGGAAAAGTCACGACTCAACTCTCACAATTGATTTTCGATCCATCTTCTAATTTATGTTGGCTAAGATTTCATCACCAAAAATTATTTTCCATTACACTATTATATGTACAAAATAAAATGTTATGTATTATGTCTATGGTTTTTCCAAAAGAGTCACAATGATGAAATGTATAAAGTTTGGTATAGAAATTCGAAAACTAGAAGAATAGGATTATCGAATCATGGTTTGTGTATAGAATGATGATTAAGAAAAGTGTGCCTTATACTAAAGGTTTAAATGACATGCCCTTGCATACCTATGACTTTTTGGATACTCATGTGAACCTTAGGGTTGTTATGTTTCTTACACAAGGACCTAAGCTCAAACCTAGATTTCTATTGTCATCTTGTTTGATGCATGGCATATGTACATAATAAACACAGTTAGTTGACATAACTCTTAAAATGAATCGGTAACCCTAATACCTTATACATGATTCAAGTCGATTTATTAGGTTAATTTTATGTGGCTCTGACCATTTTTAACACTTGGGCCCACTAGCCAAGGCTCTAGTAGAGTTTTAGAAATAATGACTAGCCCCAAAGATCACCACTGGCCTTAACTACGTGTCCTCACTCATGCACAAGTTGGAATCAAGTTACCAACTAGTCACCCATCCTAGTACTACTCCAAGATGAGCACACTTAACTATGGAGTTCTTAGTGTTGGGCTCCTTGAAAAGGAGGAACACCTTGGTGATATGGGTAGTACAATCATTCCTTTTAGCATCATTTTATCTGAGGCCTCAAATTTTGACATGTTACATTTATTACCTACTTTATACATGTAAATCATTTTGTTTCTATTAATCTCTATTATATATGAAAATGTGGAATCTTGTATCATCCCAAACCTATAAAAACAATATATGAACTACATGTTCTATTTATAGTTTTCAAATAACTCTACGATTCTAGAGACTTGACAATTTAGCATGCATGTACATAGATTCAGTCTATGTTGAGAAATGAACATAAATGTAGCATCTTTATATGTCCTTGACATCCTTGGAGATGGAATATGACCTATTAATTGTTCTTTCTTGTTTGGAACCTTCTTAAAATGTTTTGAAACTTTTTACTAGATGTTGTGCTTCTAAGAAGGAATGATTTTCTATGATAACTTGGTATTCCATCATTAAGAGGATTGGATCCTGGTATGGCCTTTGATGTGAATAGAGATTTGAGGGGCCGGATTATTAATAACACATGGCCTTGATGTAGAAAGAGACATTATAGAGAATCATGTTGTAGAAATCAAAATATAATGTTAATACATTTTAAATCTTGTAAAGTGGCAATAGCTTGATTAACTTTGTAACATTTTCAATGTTGATTATATGTAACTTCACCAATACAATCATAAAAAGGGGTAAATGATCTAATTAGTCAACTACAACCCTAATATTATAAAGATATGAGTTTGTAGATCTATTTCCCTGAGTCATTGGGGGGGGGAGTGAAATGTGTTGATCTTATGCCAATGTGTGAGTTATAAGGAGTTGACTTGAGCCATATATTAGTGAATATATGGCAATGACTAGGGTTGGTATGCCCTAATGTCTTAAAACACCATTTGAGGCTTGATTAATATTGATGGTCTACGGAAGAATGGTATGTGACTTATAATAGAGTGATACCCTAAGTTTGGTTCCATGACCTATGTACCCAAGACAGACCCGTGAAAAATGGTTCCACCTTTTGAGAAATTTCAATGATAGACCGGACCTTCAAGCACCCTACATTTTTGTTACATCACTTTGACCTATGGTTTCATGGAGAAATATAAAGGAATCCAGATATCATCATATTATATATAGGTTTCTAGTATTCCTTCCTAACATCTAGTTACTTATTTGAGTATACAACTCAAACTACCCATGGAAAAATAAAATGTGGAATATAGACATGTAGCATATCTATTTAGGTTTATTCAAAAATAATATGGATGTGATCATGGTGTGCGATATCTTTATTGCAAGAAATACATTTTTTTATATCTTACTCAGGTATTAGTGGTAGCATAGGTATAACTATGTAAGAGCATATTTCTAGATCATTACTTTCTCAATAATCTTTATGTTACTCTCTTCTTTATTTATTCAGAAGCCTACTGAAAAAAAACAAATGTTTTGTATTGTTATATCATATCAAGACTTGGGTCTCTAATATGGTTTCTACATCTTTTTAGGCGACCATACAAGCTTATGAGACAAATGTGGTGATGACCAATGTGGTGGTGGAAGCCAATTACCTAATGGTAGGTGTCATGTGTGTGTCACATACTATCCCACTGTGTCTGATTTTATATGAAGATAGGGGATGTCTGCATGTTTGAGTTAGGATATAGTAGAGTCATACCTATACTCAAGTCCTTAATTGGGAGTTCTATAAATTTTTTGCATATCGACTTGTAATTATAACATGAATGCCTTATATATTGCATCAGTTTTATGAGTTGTAAGCTATATGTTTACGTCTTGTGTTTCACCTCTGTTGTATTAGGTGTGATAGGGGTCACCATCAATTTTCAAGTAAAGAAACTATGCAATTCTTATATATAAAGTGCAAGGGCATTATTGATATCACTCTCTATTGAATTTGAAAATTTGTATATCATGTTGCAATAATATGATTATGTGTTAATGATGATTGTTGATTTTTATTTTGAGTAATCTCAACCCTATGGTATTGGAACGTCACCCATTTTTGGTACCATTGCTTAAGCTTGCTGAACCCACACGACCATATGATTGTGTTATTATGTTGGTTCTGAGGGGACTACCATATCTAACCATTGATTATGGTTACATATATATGATTAAACATCATGGATAACACAAATAGTAGTTCTACCACACTAGGAGTGAAAAACCACTAGAGGGGGGGTGAATAGGGTTTTATACAATTTTTAACAATAATTCAAATCAAGCAACCACAATTTAGATAATAAGAAGGAGGCAAGGTGTTTAGAGTGGTTCCACCTTTAGCAACAACTAAAGGAGTCAGTCCACTACCCAATTGTTTCCAATTGGGATTTTGAAAGTATTTAAATTTTATTACCTCGCAAGGATGTTACATAAAATTACAAACACTTTCCCCACCCTTTGGACAACCTTCACCTTGAAGTAGTCTCACCAACCTCTAAGCAGCCTTCCTTGAAGTAACTTCAAGGTCCCCCTTAAAGTAGCCTTCCTCTTGAAGTAGCTTCCCATTGAGACAACCTTCTTGAAGTAGTCCAAAGTCTTCCTTCTCCGCCGAGAAGACCCTTCTCCACCTGAGAAGATAAACCCTCTCCAATCCGCAGCCTCCAACCCTAGGAGTAGCAAGGAGAGTACAAGAAATAAGCAAGAACAAGAAGGAAAATGGAAATTACAATTACCGCTTGTAGCACAAGGCTTAAATTCCTATATCAAGCATTTTGATCTCCTAACCAATGTATATGGAAGTGTAAGTTCTGTGGGTAGGAGATGCTAGCCTATAGGACACAAATTTGGAGCAATGGAAATGAATAACAAGTGCTAGAGTTGCTCAGTTGCTCAATTGCTCACAAGAAATGATTGCTAATTGCAAGTAGTATGCTCAAGTATTGCACAAGTGTGTGTTGGGTGTCCTAAGCCATGTCCTATTTATAGGAATGGCCTATGAGTGCTTAAGGACGTTCTAGACACATTCTAGGGGGTTCTTAGTGCTTAACTAGCTATTAGTTGTCCACTAATTGCTTTAGAAATGACTAGTTAATTAATCCTAAAAAGTGCAGACAGAGACAGTCTCGGTCGAGAAATTGTCAACCGAGTTCCCAGTCGGTCGAAGTTTTTGTTGACCGAGGGACTATCTGGAGCAAGTGTGTATAATGTTTGATTCCAACTCCCAACTACCTTGTCTGCTGTATCTAATGTCTACTTGGGTCATTCTCGGTCAAGGAATTGGTCGACCGAGATTGTCTCATTCGAGAAGTTTGTCGACCAAGAATGACTCTATTTCAATGTTTTAAACTATGTACTAAGTGTGTGTATCAGTGTGTAGTTGTGACACTATTGTAGAGGATGACCTATCTAAGTGTTGTGATTGGCTAGGGAAGATCTAAACACTTGATTTACATGATATCTAAGTACTTGTACATTATATACTTGTACAAGTTTTTACATTTGATTACAATCATAAAATCAAGGCATTTGAGCATATAGATCTTCCAAAGGTTTGTCATCCACCTAGTTCCTGCAACACTCAAGTAGCACGTTAGATCCACAAGAATGAAATGTTTGTCATCATCAAAATAAAGGGATTATAATAATGTTAAATTTAGCCAACAATCTCCCCCTTTTTGAAAATGACAAACATTTCCAAAATATAAAATAAGGAAATGTAAATCATGTAAGTTTCATACCTAAAGTTTACCTTTTGTAGCCATTCTCTTGTTTGCAAGTGTGTGCTGACGGAATGATTATGAAACTCATTTATATTTTGGATTTTATATGATTTCTCCACCATTGTCATTTCAAAAAGATAATCAAGATAATCATTAAGTACGACTTTTATTTACTCCCCCTTAATTTGATAATTAGATGCTCCCCCTTAATAAGATATTCAGTTTGAAAAGCAAGGGATGCAAACCACTTATTGTCAAATTTAGCCACAATCATTTGCAAAGGATGTTAAGCCTCGAAATGATATGAGATCCTTTTAGATTCTTGGCATATGTGTTTTTGATTTCTCATCCATTTTACAAGGGATGTTAAGCCCTAAAAATGACATGAGATCCATTAAGCTTATAGTAGAGTACATGAATGTATCTTTAACCAAATACATGGGATGTTAAGCCCTAATTTGTTTAGAGGATTCCATTATATTCATACATATTGTAGGCTCTAAAATTACTTTAAAGATACTAAGATCATAACTAGCCTCAAGTTTACAAAGTTTTGTAGGCTCCTTCTTACCGTAAAAATAGTTTTTGTGAGCTCCCCCTTAATCTTATGATCAAGGTATTTTAAAGATTCTAAGGTAACATTAAGTATTTGATCATAATAAGTTAACCTTTTATGAGAGCTATGCACTAAAATCTTGTTTTCAACATATTAAGATTAAGTGCAAGGAAATGATTTACAATTAAGCATTTTGTCAAGCTTATTTTAGGTTGACCTTGACTTCGACCTTAGTGCCCCTTGGTCAAACTTGATTTCAACCAAGAGGCAATTTCTGTAGATTTATAGTTTAAGCACTCTTATTGAGTTACACATTAATATGTGATATGTAATATGATCAAATGTATATCAATTTGAAGCACTTTGAATGATACCTATTTTGAAGAGATTTTATCAATTGAAAACTTAATATAGGTATCACAATGAAGTTTTTGTTCTTGATTTTCTTAGAGCAAGTTATATCCTGAGCAAATTTTCAGAATGTATATTCTTCATTTTGATGTCCATAAAGGCAATTTAACTACATATACAACCTATTCAATCATAGTAAGAATGTAGTTTTCAATCATTTATTTGTAAGCAGGATTATTTGCATAGAAATTTCCATAAGTCATGTTGTCACCATGATGCAAAATTATATCCTAAGAGCAATCCTGTGTAGAATTTTAAGTAATGAATTTAGTACCTTGCTTTTGATTTGGTTATAATAGATTGTGATATTGAAATAGCTCTTTATTCTAAACAAGTCTCTTATTTTAAACTTATTTCTAGATTAATTCTTTAGAGTAATTCATCCTTGAGTATAAATTAAGAACAAGTTTTATATCTTAAGTTCTTAAAATCAAGAGTTTTCTTTTGATTACTTAGAACAAATAACTAGACATGACATTAATATTCTTGTTCTAAGAAACAAACTATTTAGCTTGCCATAGTGTCATCTAGTAAAAATCAATCATTTATCACATGAGATGATACAAGCCATGCACACGATAATCATTATATATTATGTCAAGATGCATTTGTGCCATAGAGTTTTACTGTTATGCAAAATGGCATTTTCAATAATAGCATCATCTTTATATAAGCGAAATCACAATGATAATTTTGAAAACAATATCCATTCATGGTTTGCATATATAGATCAAAGATTATTTTAGGCAAATAAGTAAAAAAATGAAGACACAATGATCATGGTGAAACAGTAAAGGTATATCCATGATTATAATAGGACAATAGAAGAATATCCATTAAATGCAATGATTATGATCATTTAAAAGCAAATTTCAAGACACATGGTTTTTACCAAGGAATACTTAGGACAAACCATGTGGATTGTGCTGAAACACTAATTTCCTTGATTAAACCAATCATGGTTCAGTTTTAGGCCAAACCATGTAGGAGATTATAGCAATTAAAAATGAACTTGTAATCTATATTATTTCTATATTGATTCATTTTGCAAGAAGGTATTGTAAAAAGTATACAAGTTTGATAAAAGTATATTTAATAAGTCACAATGCAAGCTTAAAGAATTTGTCTCCAAGATTCATTCTTGATTTGCAAATTAAATCAATCATTAATAGCAGATTGATAACAAACTGGATCAATAAAATAGGTTCAACATAACTTGATTTAGTCAAACTATTCTTTGATCGAATTTATCTCGGTCGACATTTTTCTTGACCGAGAATGCTGCTGTTTGTTACAAGTTTTATCAGATTGTTGCAAGCTAAAAAATAGTAACTTGCTCGAACGACTAATTCTTGATCGATAGTGTTCTATGTCAAAGATTTTCTCGAATGAGAATGTTTATGTATCATTTTTCAGTAACTATTTGCAAGTAAAACATAGATCATTTTCAATTCAATTATGCAATTTAAAACTCAGTTCAGTTGAGATAAAACATTTAAGTATCATAGTAACATTTGAGTCAAATCTCAACTAATCATATTCAAATCTCTAGGTTTTAGGAACTAAAACAAGTTATTAAAGATGTGTCTCTACATGTTTATATAACAATGTGTATTTTCAAGTTATAAATTTTAATTACTTGAATCAATTTGTTATCTCATTATGTCAAGTTGAGATAGACATGAAGATATACAATTTAGAGTCTTTTGTCATATCTCAACTTAATTTATTCTATTTAGTTTGGGGGTTTTGGAACTCATACCAACTCAACATCCTTTTTCTTGTAAGGACACGAGAAGGAATATTGTCCAAGATGCAAACAATAATGGCAACATATAGAATCAATCTCATTTCTCTTTTTATGAGTTTGATCTAGATTGTTCTTGGGTACATATGTATACTTGCCTTTAGGTACATACATAGATTGGGTCTTTGGCACTTGAGTCCTTCTCTCACTAGGTTTTTGATAAGATTTTCCTTTAGGCTTGTAACCTAGTCCTCTCCTTCCAATTTGACCTCGAGAATCATTTAAGATCTTATCAAGAACATCATTGTTTCTTAAGCTACTAACTTCTTATTGTAACTTAGCAATCTCATCCATTCTCTTTTTGATATCTAACTTTGCTTGATCTGGAATAGATAATAAAGAATCTCTTTCTTTCACAATAGTATCATAATCTAGATGATTGCATAGGATTTCTTGTTTTTGATGATCATTAATTTGGGCTTGCAAGTTTATCTTTTCTAGAGAGAGAAGATTGCAATTTGCCTCTATTGATTTCAGCTTAATATCATGGTCTTTAATAGCTAAGTTTAATGTCTCCTTAATATCTTCATTTTCAGATGTGAGAGCAAGAAGATTAGCATGTAACTCATCATTTTATTTATTAGATTTCATTAATTTCTTCTTGCACTCAATATACTTATCATGTGTTTCTTGAAGGCTAGCAATTAAATCTTCTTTTGATAAATAAAAAAGGCTTACCTCTTCTTCTTCTTCACTTATTGTAGAAATAAGGCATTCTTTATGCTTATATTCCTTCTGTAACCTCCATGGACAACTAGGTGTTGTGTGCCTTACTCCTAAGCACCAATTACAACTTGTTGAAGATTGGTCCATGCTTCTCCTTTACTTGCGGTTGTTGACACCACTACCCTTCATTCTTCAAGACTCGATTAGAACTCCTTGAAGCCTGCTCTGATACCAAATGAAAACCACTAGAGGGGGGTGAATAGGGTTTTATAAATTTTTAACAATAATTCAATTCAAGCAACCACAATTGAGATAATAAGAAGGAGGCGAGGTGTTTAGAGTGGTTCCACCTTTAGCCACAACTAAAGGAGTCAGTCCACTACCCAATTGTTTCCAATTGGGATTTTGAAAGTATTTACATTTTATTACCTCGCAAGGATGTTACATAAAATTACAAACACTTTCACCACCCTTTGGACAACCTTTACCTTGATGTAGTCTCACCAACCTTGAAACAGCCTTCCTTGAAGTAACTTCAAGCTCCCCCTTGAAGTAGCCTTCCTCTTAAAGTAGCTTCCCGTTGAGACAACCTTCTTGAAGTAGTCCAAAGTCCTCCTTCTCCATCGAGAAGACCCTTCTCCACTTGAGAAGATAAACCCTCTCCAATCCACAACCTCCAACCCTAGGAGTAGCAAGGAGAGTACAAGAAATAAGCAAGAACAAGAAGGAAAATGGAAATTACAATTACCGCTTGTAGCACAAGGCTTGATTTCCTATATCAAGCATTTTGATCTCCTAACCAATGTATATGGAAGTGTAAGTGTTGTGGGTAGGAGATGCTAGCCTATAGGACACGAATTTGGAGCAGTGGAAATGAATAGCAAGTGCTAGAGTTGCTCAATTGCTCACAAGAAATGATTGCTAATTGCAAGTAGTATGCTCAAGTATTTCACAAGTGTGTGTTGGGTGTCCTAAGGCATGTCCTATTTATAGGAATGGCCTATGAGTGATTAAGGATGTTCTAGACACATTCTAGAGGATTCTTAGTTCTTAACTAGCCGTTAGTTATCCACTAATTGCTTTAGGAATGATGACGTGTATTTTACTACGCGCTTAAACGCAAGTATACGCGTCGAGTAATATAGGCCTTGTGAGGCCCGAGTCGAACTCAGGGATACGTGAATTATTGGAGACTTCTACTAACTAATCGCAATCAGCTAGACCGATTAACAAAGTAGGGTTTTGTTGTTCAAATCAAAAGAAAATAAAAATCAAACAAAGAAAACAATCGAGTAAAGGTTAATTTAATCAATTAAAAGGGATATCTTTAGGATGGCGGTTTCACCGCAGGTCAACATTGTATTAGATTTCATATAATTCCTCACACTTCTCTCTCTATCCGGGTAGTGGCCTGAATTGAGAATTACCCACTGTCGTGGTGTAATCCACTACTTAGATTTAGGTTGATTCCATCGTCATAGTAATCATTCCCCTAAACTAAGCGCATTAAGATCGGTCCCTCAGTTCCCACCATTAATTTTACAACTCCTTTGTCAAGGGTTTTATTAATTAATGTAGAATTCGTTTCTTTTCAACCGTTAATCCTTCTGTCGAAGTGATTAAGGGCATTAATTTATTATTATGGTGATCAAGCATAACAATAGCAATAGAGAAAACGAATTTATACCACGGATATGAGAGAAAAATATGAATTATCAATATAAAATCATCATACAATGTATCCCCGGGCTACTCTCGGTCCTAAAGATTGAGGGTTTTAGCCTCTCATGTTCATCTTACACGAATACATGGTAGAAATTGGGGAATTCATAAGAAAAACGTGAAATAGATGGGAAAACCCCTGAACGGAGAAGAACCGGTGGATCCTTGGCGTAGAACACAAGCTTTCCCCGCCTGTCGGTGGTGGAAATTGTCTTCGGCAGCGTCCGAATCACCCGGGATGAGCTTCTCGGCCTCCGTTCTCCTTTC
Organism: Alisma plantago-aquatica; assembly: GCA_963693085.1. Taxonomy (NCBI): domain Eukaryota; kingdom Viridiplantae; phylum Streptophyta; class Magnoliopsida; order Alismatales; family Alismataceae; genus Alisma; species Alisma plantago-aquatica. The sequence continues at coordinate 451,087,523 of OY856410.1, read as the reverse complement.
TCTCCTCCTCGGCACTTGTGCAATCTAAAAAATGAGATCCTCCCTTTCTGGGCGGCCGTCATTAGGTATAAGTCCCTAATTAGGTCGTCAAATAACAACAGCCGTCCGATCGAAATCAAAACAAATCCAACGTATATCTGCCGGCGTCGATACCATCGACGCGGGTCGATGGTATCGACCCAGTGGATTAGCGGCAGCTTTCCTTTCTTTTATTCTGAGCGCCTGTGGTGATCTCGATACCATCGACTTGGGTGTCGATGGTATCGACTCCTTTAGCGTCGGTTGTTGTCGTTTAGCGACGCTGTAGCTCTCCTTGTGTCGATGGCATCGACTTGCGTCGATGGTATCGACATCATCCTTGCCAGCAGCCTGTAGACATCTCGATGCCATCGACTTGGGTGTCGATGGTATCGACTCTGTATTGCTCTTCTCGGCTGACAACCTGTGGCTTGGTCGATGGTATCGACATCTGTCGATGGTATCGACGGATGTAGATACTTGTTTTTCCTGAAATTGCACAACAAGACCAAATAAATCCACACGATTTATGATAAGATGATCAATAATGCTTAAAATAATGAAATAAAGGGGATTTGATATAAAATGATGGCAGAGACCAAATAAAGTGAATTATGCAATAATATCCATGAAAATGAGTAATTAAGGCACAAAACACATATGAAAAAGGTCTCTAAATGCGACTCAAAATCATCGCATCAAACTCCCCTGAGCTTGAACATTGCTCGCCCTCGAGCAACTAATCCTTAGAATAGAATTGCAGATGTCAACTAACAATCAACACATCACCCCACATCCCACATGACTCCCACTGGACGTTCTCAAACCGGCCTACCCTAATCACAGAACAGTAATTACCCTATAGGCGACAATAACCATCAATAAAAGAAATTATCCTTCAAACTGATGAACACTATCACATAAGGCAGTTATCATAATAAAGTTCGCCGATTCAGCCATGGTGCATCTTGTGATCACCTACTCTACGTTGCTCGCCCTAACTACCATCTACATGGAAGCAGTTCTCCTGATAGACATGAGTGAGGAGAAAATCACGGTGGCCTACCAATCCGAGCAACGGGTGGATGGAATGGGTGGTTCATGGGAGAATTTGGAAGTATTACACAGTTTCAAAATGCATATAACAAAATGCCCTAAATGATACAAATGCACATTAAGAATGCCCTACTGCCTAAAAGTGGGTGGAATGATGCATGCACTAACCTTCTACCTCAAAATGAGATAGAAATCTACTCAAGCCACATCATGTACTCAATTCCCCTGTTATACAAGTGATATCATTCCTTTCTCCCTCTTATTCCTTTTCTTTCTTTTTCTAACATTTATATTTTTTCCAGAATTTTTTCTTCTGTTTTTTTTTCTTTGCACATATATCCATAATTGCTTAGAGATACATGTATAAGGCCATTTTCTTTCCAATTGGAGATCTTTGCTTTATTTCGAGGGTATGGAACAAATTAGATCACCTATTTAGGAAAACTGAGATACATGGTGTGCTTATGCATGAAAATCATGAAATTGTGAGTGCAACTACATGACATGCACCTAAGGGTAATGTGCATGTTTCACTATATATTTTTTTTCATTAATCTATGCAAAAACATAAAAATAATAATGCAAACCTATCTACATGCCATGCACGCAAAAGACATTGAAACTGCACTTTACTTCCAATTCTTGGGTGGATTATAGGAAATGGGGTGGAATGATCACAAGATTAAGTGACTGAACCTTAAAAGAAAATTATGTGTCCCTCCTTATTGACATGTGTAGTAGTTTAAAGGGTTCTTTCTCTTACATCTGATTAAGGTCTCATTACCATTTGATTAGGTTAGGCTCAAACAACCGTTACTATCCACTTTGCATGAGTCAATGCGGGTGTGGGTATGACATATTGCTTCAAAGTTGGCATAATCAATCATTTTCATAGAATAAGTTCCCCAAGGACAACCAAGTAAAGCTATCCAAATGACACAGAAAAATTTTTCAATTCCCTTAATTTCCCCATGAAAACAGCAAGATGACAATTTTTACGACATCCACAATTACACTAGATAGATGTGGATCCTAAATAAAAAAAAAATTTAAAATTGCAAAAACAAATAACAAATCAGAAACTAAAAACAACTAAAGAAAAGATAAAAGATAGAGCTGTTCCAGCCACCCCCCTAAGCTTGAATCCGACTATGGCCTCATAGTCAAAAATCAACTTAAGGGTGGAATAGTGATACCCGATCAGTCCGATGGCGGTGGAGGTGGGTCGTGGGATCCGGATTTGCTCTGGACGACACTTGGCGCAAGTGGAGAAAGAAATCGTTGAAGATGTGACTTCATTTGACCAATAACCCTGGCTTGAATAACTGGTCCCAACACTGCTGTGTGCCCGTCGATACCATCGACGGAAGTCGATGGTATCGACTCGCTAATTAGGGCAACTGCCTCGCGAGCCCGGCCGCCGCCGTTTCCTTTTGAAAATGTCGATACCATCGACGGACCCGTCGATAGTATCGACTTCACTGAGTCGATTTCTTCTGAAAATCTCCAGAGATTCTCCCCCTGTCGATAGTATCGACTTCACCGAGTCGATTTCTTCTGAAAATCTCCAGAGATTCTCCCCCGGCAACGGCGCCAAAAACTTGACGTGTATTTTACTACGCGCTTAAACGCAAGTATACGCGTCGAGTAATATAGGCCTTGTGAGGCCCGAGTCGAACTCAGGGATACGTGAATTATTGGAGACTTCTACTAACTAATCGCAATCAGCTAGACCGATTAACAAAGTAGGGTTTTGTTGTTCAAATCAAAAGAAAATAAAAATCAAACAAAGAAAACAATCGATTAAAGGTTAATTTAATCAATTAAAAGGGATATCTTTAGGATGGCGGTTTCACCGCAGGTCAACATTGTATTAGATTTCATATAATTCCTCACACTTCTCTCTCTATCCGGGTAGTGGCCTGAATTGAGAATTACCCACTGTCGTGGTGTAATCCACTACTTAGATTTAGGTTGATTCCATCGTCATAGTAATCATTCCCCTAAACTAAGCGCATTAAGATCGGTCCCTCAGTTCCCACCATTAATTTTACAACTCCTTTGTCAAGGGTTTTATTAATTAATGTAGAATTCGTTTCTTTTCAACCGTTAATCCTTCTGTCGAAGTGATTAAGGGCATTAATTTATTATTATGGTGATCAAGCATAACAATAGCAATAGAGAAAACGAATTTATACCACGGATATGAGAGAAAAATATGAATTATCAATATAAAATCATCATACAATGTATCCCCGGGCTACTCCCGGTCCTAAAGATTGAGGGTTTTAGCCTCTCATGTTCATCTTACACGAATACATGGTAGAAATTGGGGAATTCATAAGAAAAACGTGAAATAGATGGGAAAACCCCTGAACGGAGAAGAACCGGTGGATCCTTGGCGTAGAACACAAGCTTTCCCCGCCTGTCGGTGGTGGAAATTGTCTTCGGCAGCGTCCGAATCACCCGGGATGAGCTTCTCGGCCTCCGTTCTCCTTTCTCTCCTCCTCGGCACTTGTGCAATCTAAAAATGAGATTCTCCCCCTGTCTGGGCGGCCGTCATTAGGTATAAGTCCCTAATTAGGTCGTCAAATAACAACAGCCGTCCGATCGAAATCAAAACAAATCCAACGCATATCTGCCGGCGTCGATACCATCGACGCGGGTCGATGGTATCGACCCAGCGGATTAGCGGCAGCTTTCCTTTCTTTTATTCTGAGCGCCTGTGGTGATCTCGATACCATCGACTTGGGTGTCGATGGTATCGACTCCTTTAGCGTCGGTTGTTGTCGTTTAGCGACGCTGTAGCTCTCCTTGTGTCGATGGCATCGACATGTGTCGATGGTATCGACTTCATCCTTGCCAGCAGCCTGTAGACATCTCGATGCCATCGACTTGGCCGTCGATGGTATCGACTCTGTATTGCTCTTCTCGGCTGACAACCTGTGGCTTGGTCGATGGTATCGACATCTGTCGATGGTATCGACATCTGTCGATGGTATCGACGGATGTAGATACTTGTTTTTCCTGAAATTGCACAACAAGACCAAATAAATCCACACGATTTATGATAAGATGATCAATAATGCTTAAAATAATGAAATAAAGGGGATTTGATATAAAATGATGGCAGAGACCAATTAAAGTGATTTATGCAATAATATCCATGAAAATAAGTAATTAAGGCACAAAACACATATGAAATAAGTCTCTAAATGCGACTCAAAATCATCGCATCAAACTCCCCTAAGCTTAAACATTGCTCGCCCTCGAGCAACTAATCCTTAGAATAGAATTGCAGATGTCAACTAACAATCAACACATCACCCCACATCCCACATGACTCCCACTGGACGTTCTCAAACCGGCCTACCCTAATCACAGAACAGTAATTACCCTATAGGCGATAATAACCATCAATAAAAGAAATTATCCTTCAAACTGATGAACACTATCACATAAGGCAGTTATCATAATAAAGTTCGCCGATTCAGCCATGGTGCATCTTGTGATCACCTACTCTACGTTGCTCGCCCTAACTACCATCTACATGGAAGCAGTTCTCCTGATAGACATGAGTGAGGAGAAAATCACGGTGGCCTACCAATCCGAGCAACGGGTGGATGGAATGGGTGGTTCATGGGAGAATTTGGAAGTATTACACAGTTTCAAAATGCATATAACAAAATGCCCTAAATGATACAAATGCACATTAAGAATGCCCTACTGCCTAAAAGTGGGTGGAATGATGCATGCACTAACCTTCTACCTCAAAATGAGATAGAAATCTACTCAAGCCACATCATGTACTCAATTCCCCTGTTATACAAGTGATATCATTACTTTCTCCCTCTTATTCCTTTTCTTTCTTTTTCTAACATTTATATTTTTTCCAGAATTTTTTCTTCTGTTTTTTTTTTCTTTGCCCATATATCCATAATTGCTTAGAGATACATGTATAAGGCCATTTTCTTTCCAATTGGATATCTTTGCTTTATTTCGAGGGTATGGAACAAATTAGATCACCTATTTAGGAAAACTGAGATACATGGTGTGCTTATGCATGAAAATCATAAAATTGTGAGTGCAACTACATGACATGCACCTAAGGGTAATGTGCATGTTTCACTATATATTTTTTTTCATTAATCTATGCAAAAACATGAAAATAATAATGCAAACCTATCTACATGCCATGCACGCAAAAGACATTGAAACTGCACTTTACTTCCAATTCTTGGGTGGATTATAGGAAATGGGGTGGAATGATCACAAGATTAAGTGACTGAACCTTAAAAGAAAATTATGTGTCCCTCCTTATTGACATGTGTAGTAGTTTAAAGGGTTCTTTCTCTTACATCTGATTAAGGTCTCATTACCATTTGATTAGGTTAGGCTCAAACAACCGTTACTATCCACTTTGCATGAGTCAATGCGGGTGTGGGTATGACATATTGCTTCAAAGTTGACATAATCAATCATTTTCATAGAATAAGTTCCCCAAGGACAACCAAGTAAAGCTATCCAAATGACACAGAAATTTTTTCAATTCCCTTAATTTCCCCATGAAAACAGCAAGATGACAATTTTTACGACATCCACAATTACACTAGATAGATGTGGATCCTAAATAAAAAAAAAATTTAAAATTGCAAAAACAAATAACAAATCAGAAACTAAAAACAACTAAAGAAAAGATAAAAGATAGAGCTGTTCCAGCCACCCCCCTAAGCTTGAATCCGACTATGGCCTCATAGTCAAAAACCAACTTAAGGGTGGAACAGTGATACCCGATCAGTCCGATGGCGGTGGAGGTGGGTCGTGGGATCCGGATTTGCTCTGGACGACACTTGGCGCAAGTGGAGAAAGAAATCGTTGAAGATGTGACTTCATTTGACCAATAACCCTGGCTTGAATAACTGGTCCCAACACTGCTGTGTGCCCGTCGATACCATCGACGGAAGTCGATGGTATCGACTCGCTGATTAGGGCAACTGCCTCGCGAGCCCGGCCGCCACCGTTTCCTTTTGAAAATGTCGATACCATCGACGGACCCGTCGATAGTATCGACTTCACTGAGTCGATTTCTTCTGAAAATCTCCAGAGATCTCGATGGTATCGACTGGCATGTCGATACCATCGACCTTTATTGTGCAACCTGCCTGTAGGTATGTCGATACCATCGACAGGACCGTCGATAGTATCGACTCAGTGCGATTTTGCAACTGTCTCTCCTGAACCCATGTCGATACCATCGACCAGTGTGTCGATGGTATCGACCCTGCCTGTTCCTGCACATTTAACAAACGGATCAAGGTATCATTTTTAAACTAAAAAGTAAACAAAATACAAGCAAACTACACCTAACATTAAACTATCCTAATGTACCAATGGTTGGGTTGCCTCCCAACAAGCGCCCTTGTTTAACATCTTAGGCTAGACGGTGTGACAATCATAATCTTTTCACCTTGGGAACTGCACTTAGAGGATCATTCGGTAATTTGAATTCAACACGATCTCCTCCAATACCCAAGGACAAAGTCCCTCTGCCTAAGGCAGTCACGACATCCGTCGTTGCTTGAAACGGTCTTCCTAAGAGAATTTCGCAGCTTTGGAGTGGTGGCATGTCCATAACGACAAAGTCCACTGGGAATACGAATTTGTCCACTTTGACTAGAACATCTTCACATACTCCATAGGGTCTCACTGTAGACCCATCCGCCAATTCAATTGTTGCAGCCAACTTCTTTATCTCTTTTAACCCTAGCTTCTGAAAAGTAGCCAAAGGCATGAGATTGATACTAGCGCCAGAATCACATTGCGCTCTAGAAACATGTTGACCACCTATTGAACACGGAATGTAAAAACCTCCTGGGTCTTTTTTCTTCTTTGGTGAACTCCCATGAATCATCGAGCTCACCGTCTCATTCATCCAATAAATTTCATCTTCTTTTATCCGCCTCTTCTTATTGATGATCTCCTTAATGAACCTCCCATAGGCGGGTACTTTCTCAATCATCTCCACTAATGGAATATTGATGTGGAGTTTTCGGAAAATCTCCAAGAATTTCCTATAGTGTCTGTGCTCCTTCTTCGGCTTTGGATTGTCCCGATTTGACACATCTGCTGCATTGACACGCTTGTGAGGAGGCACATATGAGTCTTTCGGAGGTACCTCCCCTAAGCTTGCTTCACTCACTATCTCGGACGTTGGCTTTTGCAAGTCATCCTCATTAGTAGCAGCTTGTTGTGGTTCCTCTTCCACCTTCTTTGTCTCCGCATGTGCACAAACTTGCACTTCTTCTTTTTGCCCAGGTGGAGGTACAGTATTCACAACTCGATCAGATTTTCTGAAGAAAGGGTTTCCACCCGGCAGTCCATAGTACGTGCGTGGAAATGGTATTGCTGGTGTTGCATTTACATTGAACATCATTCTCCTTTCCTCTGCAACTTCTTGCACCTGAGATTCTTCTTCATTACTAACCACAGAAATGTATTTGACCTGATGGTGCGCTTGAACCACATTCGCGTTCTCGACTGGTTTCTGTTGATTGGCGTGCTTATTAGCCGCCACCTCACTTGAAATCTGTGCCACGGTGGTCTCCAATGCCCGCATTTGCGCTCCATGGCTTTGCAGTGTCTGCCCAAATTTGGTTAGAATATCACCTTGAGATTGCAGTTGTTTTCCAAACATGGCCATCATCTCTTGATTTTGCTGGACCATTTGGCTTAGCAATTCAGTATTTTTATCTTCAGCTCTCGGTTGTGGCTTTGCATCCGGATCTTGTAGAAAGTTATTCGGATCCTTCCAAGAAAACTTTTTATCCTTTCTCCATGAATAGTCATTGTTTCTATAGCCCTGTTGTTGCATGAATTTCACTTGGGCCTCCCCATCATCAGATGCATCCTCCTTAGTTAACACCTTCTTGGCTAGAAGATCTAACTTATCATTCAGCTCCCTCACTATTCTGGATTCACCGGCAGCTTTGACATGTTCCACGGCACCTCTGTCACCCCATGACTGTTTCCTAGCCATGTTTTTCAGTATCTCCCAACATCTGGTATCGGTGTTATTCAGAAAAAATCCGGATCCAGCCGAGTCCAGGTTGCTTCTATCATGTTCAGACAGAGCAAAGTAGAAGATTTTCACTTGGGTTTCCTTATCCAGTCCATGGTGTGGACATCTCCTCAACATGACTTGGAATCGCTCCCAAGTCTCAGAATAAGTTTCACCCGCCTGTTGGGTGAAATTGTGGATCTTCCGGATCATATCATTGGTCTTCTCAGGAGGGAAGAACCTCTCGAAGAAAACCTCCACCATGTGATCCCATGATTCAACAAACTCCTCGTCGAGGTTATGAAGCCACTCTCTTGCTACTCCAGCCAAGGAACTTGGGAACAACTTGAGATACAACGCATCTTGCGGGAACCTGTCGATCTTCACCATATCACAGTTCTCCACGAACTGGCTGATGTGGGCAACCGGATCTTCATTTTTCATCCCGTGAAATGCGTTGGATTTGACCAAATTAATCAGTGCCGGGTCGATCTTGTATGTCGGTATGTTGATCGCCTGCTTCTTTATAGGCCCCTTTGAAGCTGATGAAGAAGACGCTTTGATCTTCTCCCATATCGTCTGTGGTTCAGCCATTTCTTCTGCTTGCTCTTGCTCAGATTCAGAATCTATGTCGGTTTGGTGCTCTTGCTCGTAGTACTCCTCGTCCTCTGGTCCCAGAGGTGGAACCTCAGGTGTGCGATTTGCGTAGTCTGCACTACGTGTATGCACCATGCAAAGTACCTGAAATAAGGAAATAGGGGTTCAGTACAATGCTTTGAACGAGTCAACACAATTATAGAGAAATAAATGAATTTTTAAAATTGTTTTAAAATTAATAAAAAAAAATGTGGCCTAGAATGGCCGCTCTTAGCACTCAAAGTGCCAATAATTCGCCGTATCCCCGGCAACGGCGCCAAAAACTTGACGTGTATTTTACTACGCGCTTAAACGCAAGTATACGCGTCGAGTAATATAGGCCTTGTGAGGCCCGAGTCGAACTCAGGGATACGTGAATTATTGGAGACTTCTACTAACTAATCGCAATCAGCTAGACCGATTAACAAAGTAGGGTTTTGTTGTTCAAATCAAAAGAAAATAAAAATCAAACAAAGAAAACAATCGATTAAAGGTTAATTTAATCAATTAAAAGGGATATCTTTAGGATGGCGGTTTCACCGCAGGTCAACATTGTATTAGATTTCATATAATTCCTCACACTTCTCTCTCTATCCGGGTAGTGGCCTGAATTGAGAATTACCCACTGTCGTGGTGTAATCCACTACTTAGATTTAGGTTGATTCCATCGTCATAGTAATCATTCCCCTAAACTAAGCGCATTAAGATCGGTCCCTCAGTTCCCACCATTAATTTTACAACTCCTTTGTCAAGGGTTTTATTAATTAATGTAGAATTCGTTTCTTTTCAACCGTTAATCCTTCTGTCGAAGTGATTAAGGGCATTAATTTATTATTATGGTGATCAAGCATAACAATAGCAATAGAGAAAACGAATTTATACCACGGATATGAGAGAAAAATATGAATTATCAATATAAAATCATCATACAATGTATCCCCGGGCTACTCCCGGTCCTAAAGATTGAGGGTTTTAGCCTCTCATGTTCATCTTACACGAATACATGGTAGAAATTGGGGAATTCATAAGAAAAACGTGAAATAGATGGGAAAACCCCTGAACGGAGAAGAACCGGTGGATCCTTGGCGTAGAACACAAGCTTTCCCCGCCTGTCGGTGGTGGAAATTGTCTTCGGCAGCGTCCGAATCACCCGGGATGAGCTTCTCAGCCTCCGTTCTCCTTTCTCTCCTCCTCGGCACTTGTGCAATCTAAAAAATGAGATCCTCCCTTTCTGGGCGGCCGTCATTAGGTATAAGTCCCTAATTAGGTCGTCAAATAACAACAGCCGTCCGATCGAAATCAAAACAAATCCAACGTATATCTGCCGGCATCGATACCATCGACGCGGGTCGATGGTATCGACCCAGTGGATTAGCGGCAGCTTTCCTTTCTTTTATTCTGAGCGCCTGTGGTGATCTCGATACCATCGCCTTGGGTGTCGATGGTATCGACTCCTTTAGCGTCGGTTGTTGTCGTTTAGCGACGCTGTAGCTCTCCTTGTGTCGATGGCATCGACTTGCGTCGATGGTATCGACATCATCCTTGCCAGCAGCCTGTAGACATCTCGATGCCATCGACTTGGGTGTCGATGGTATCGACTCTGTATTGCTCTTCTCGGCTGACAACCTGTGGCTTGGTCGATGGTATCGACATCTGTCGATGGTATCGACGGATGTAGATACTTGTTTTTCCTGAAATTGCACAACAAGACCAAATAAATCCACACGATTTATGATAAGATGATCAATAATGCTTAAAATAATGAAATAAAGGGGATTTGATATAAAATGATGGCAGAGACCAAATAAAGTGAATTATGCAATAATATCCATGAAAATGAGTAATTAAGGCACAAAACACATATGAAAAAGGTCTCTAAATGCGACTCAAAATCATCGCATCAAATGACTAGTTAATTAATCCTGAAAAATGCAGACAGAGACAGTCTCAGTTGAGGAATTGTGGACTGAGTTCCCAGTCGGTCAAAGTTTTTGTCGACCGAGGGACTGTCTAGAGAAAGTGTGTATAATGTTCGATTCCAACTCCCAACTACCTTGTCTGCTGTATATAACAACTACTTGGGTCTTTATCGATCGAGGAATTGGTCGACCAAGATTGTCTTGGTCGAGAAGTTTGTCGACCGAGAATGACTCTATTTCAATGTTTTAAACTATGTACTAAGTGTGTGTATCAGTGTGTAGTTGTGACTCTATTGTAGGGGATGACCTATCTAAGTGTTTTGATTGGCTAGGGAAGATCTAAATGCTTGGTTTACATGATATCTAAGTAATTGTACATTATATACTTGTGCAAGTTTTTACATTTGATTACAATCATGAAATTAAGGCATTCGAGAATATATATCTTCCAAAGGTTTGTCATCCACCTAGTTCATGCAACACTCAAGTAGCACGTTAGATCCACAAGAATGAAATGTTTGTCATCATCAAAATAAAGGGATTATAATAATGTTCAATTTAGCCAACAAGGAGGTGTTGCAAGGCTATGAGTACATGAGGAACAAGACCTCAAAAATGGATGGTATAGCCCATGACAACATATTTGGATTGACAATGCCCATCGAACCATCCTTTTAGGCTATGTTTGGATATATGATGTCCATATTCTCTCTGTTTTTTGATATGATACTAGATCTTAATGCAAAGGTACCCTCTTCAAATGTCAAGTCTATGAGTTTGAGAAAGGCATTTGAAAGGTTGAAGAATGTGAGAGATATGGATTAATCCGTTATTATAGATCAAGCAGATGCATCTTTGTGGTAGATAAAGCTAGAGAAGGCTTTTAGGTTTCTATACATACTGGATGAGGATAAGGTGAAGCATGCAATTTACCTACTAAAGGGTAACATTGGCAACTGGTGGGCCATTTAGGAGCAGAAACGACCTGATGAGGAAATCACTTGGACAAAGTTAAGGAGGGAGTTTGAGAGCCAATACTTCTTTGAGCCCTACTTGTATGAGAAATTCACACAGTTTGAGAAACTGAGGTAGAGGATGATGTAGTGAATGAATATGTGTGAAAGTTTGTGAAACTTTTGGGATTGTTTCCTCATATGGTGTCGATAGAGAAGTAGAAAATTAGGGGGTTTAATAATGGACCGAGTGCCAAGTTGGCCTGGTTTGACCAACCTTGGAGTTATGTGAAATTATTTCCACCTTCTTGGAGTTCATCAATTGGAAAGAAAGGAAAATTGTTAGTCGTCATGGCCAATATGACAAGAGGAAGTCTACACACACATCATGAAAATTTTATGGGAGCCTGAAGAGACATTGATTTTCTAGGTCGAGGCAATACATTTGGTAGTAAGAGTAGAGGATTTCCACATCTAAGCTGAGGGAACAACAATAGTCATAATGGTCACCAAGTAGAGGTAGAGGTTGAGGACTCCCACAATATAGAGCGTACAATTTGGGTTCAATGCCAATGACAAGGCCATGTGGATCACATACATCCCCATAAAAGAAATGCTTTTGCTCTAACCAGCCCAGGCTCATGAGGATGTTTTGCATGTAGTTGAACTAGGAGGTATCCTTAAAGCAAGCCCAAAGCTAGTAGGGGTCATAGTAGTACAATGATAGTGGTGTTAGAGGATGTGGTCACATCTCTCATGCATGGTCATCATGATGTGTAGGAAGAATCTAAGGATGAGGAAATTTTTAGGAAACAATCCTATTCTCTCCCATGAGTCATCTAGAAGTAGTCATCATCATATGGGTCATAGAAATTCAGGAAGTTTTCATTCTAACTTATCTACATCTACGTATATATCTGTTTTGGTTGACCCTAGTAGGAAACACTTGTTTATCACAAGAGAGGAGATTATACTATGTAATTTTCCTGTAGAAACTAACATGATCATTATTTGCTTAAAACCCCTTTAGTTGCTTCCACATTTTTACAAGAAGTGTGCCATCTTGCATTCTTGTTTTCTATAGACAAAACATTCAAGTGAACCTGTTGCCACTTTCCATGCACAAATTCGATGTGATCCTTGTGATGGATACTCTAGAGAAGTATAAGGTGATGTTGGAATGTGCACACACAATTTTAGAGTTTAGGGAAGGAAATGCCTCTTTTACTTTCTAAGGAGACCATTATATTCTCCCTACATGTTTGGCATATGTAGTATTATTTAAGAAGTGTATGAGACAATGCTATGAAGCTTTTTTGGATCACATGGTAGATACAAATGTGATGAGTCCCACCTTTTGAGTGATTAACTTTGAGATCAATAGTGCATAAGTTTGAGAATGTCTTTCCTAATGAATTTCCTAGCATCCCACCTCTTGAGAGATTGACTTTGAGATAAGTCTAATCCCTAAAACACAACCTATAGTATAAACATCGTATATTATGAAACCCATAGAGATGGAGGTGATGAAGAAATATAAGGATTTATTGAAGATGGATTTATATAGCCAACACATCTCTGTGGAGTGCTTCAACTTTGTTCATCAAGAAGAAGGATGGTTTCATCAGGTTGTGCCTAGACTATCTATAGTTTAATTAGGCTATAATGAAGAACAAGTATCCCTTGATGAGGACTATGATCTGTTTGTTAAGTTAAAAGGTTCTATGATGTTTTTAAAGATAAATCTGAGGTTTGGATATTAGGAGTTGAGGATCCATATAGAGAATATACCTAAGAAATCTCCATGATTAAGTATGGTCATTATGATTTTGTGGTTATGTCATTTGGACTAACCAATGCACCTACATTGTTTATAGATTTGATGTACATATTGTTTAGATGATACCTCAATAAATTTGTTGTTTCCTTCATAGATGACATCTTAATCTACTCCAAGGATCAAGAGAAACATGATCAACACCTATGTTTGATGATAGAACTATTGAGACAACATTCGTTATATGTAAAGTTCATAAATTGTGTACTTTAGTTTACGAAGTTTCTTTTTTGGTCATGTCATATTCAACATGGGTATTTTGTGTAGATCCCTAGAAAGTTGAGTCAATGTTGATGTGGGAACAACCCCTAACATAGACTGAAGTGTGAAGTTTCCTTAGTTTAGATGGACTATATAGGCAGCTTATTAGAGACTTTAATGATATAACCTTTTTGTTGACAAAACCAAGAAGGATGTACCCTTTGTGTGGATGAAAGAATATTAACTCACTTTTATCTATTGAAGGAAAAGTTGAATAAGATCCATTGTTCATGCTACCAAAGCCCAGGAAGGGTTACATTGTCTTTTGTGATGCATGAAAACAAGGGCTTGGATGGTGTTGATGTAAGATAAGAACAAGAATTAATCGACAAATGATCTAGAGATAGAAGTAGTGGTTTTGCCATCAGATATATAGAGGTGTTATCTTTACAAGGAGAAGTGCTAGATCTTCACAGATAATAAGAATATTCAGTATGCCTTCCTAGAGAAGGAATTCAATATGAGAGAAAGGAGATGACTCAAACTCATAAAAGATTATGATTGCACCATAGAGTATCACATGGGGAAGGAAAATGCAATGGAAGATGCATTGAATAGAAGACTGTCATCTTCATGGTAAAATTAAGAACAATGGTATTCTTTGGCTTGTAAAAAGAAGAACATGTTATTGATGTTCCATCAGATGAAAACATATTGAAATTTCCATGCTTGTTGGTTTGTTTGCTTAGTTACAAGTCAAATTGATATTGATACAACAAAATAGAGATGCACAATTGCCTTATACTATGATATATAATATTATATTAGAGATTGGTAGTGGAAATCATGAAAGGTTCCATGAATTTGAGAATGGGAAAAAATGTTATCATAATGGAATGGTAGTTCCCAATGTTGGTGATTTGAGGAATATGCTACAGGAGGCATACACTTTAAGGTATGCAGTGCATCTTGGAAGCACAAAGATGTACCATAAACTCAAAGATATGTATTGGTGTCCAAGATTGAAGTGGGAGGTGGTAGAGTTTGGGAGAAAATGTTCTATCTATCAACATGTTAAGTAGAAAATTAGAAGCTTGCAAGAACGTCACAACCATGACAATTCCTAGATGGAAGTGGGATCATGAGATCATGGACTTTTGGTTGGCCTTCCTAGGGAAACTAAGGGTCATGATTCAATCTAGGTGGTAGTTGACTTATTTATAGAATAAGCCATTTTTTTTCCAGTTAGGACCACCTATATTGTGGTGAAGCATTCGAAGAAAATGTCATTGACCAAGCAGAATCGATCATTTGCAGCGGATTAACAAAAATCACTAAAAATTAAAACCATTTACAAAGAGATCCATTTCAAGGAAACTCTTATAACAAGAACCAAAATATTATATACACATACATTCTGGTTCGAAAAGTACATATCCTGTACCATCCCTTCTCGAGGGTTACAAGTATGAACTGGTCTGTTAAAAACTATACACAAGCATCATAAGAACCTCGAGGCATCAAGACAAAATCTCAAATCAATCATAAAAGCAATAACTACTAACTCCTAGGACCTGAGAGTACATAGACGACTCATAGGACTGATATCTACATGACATGACAGTCAATATCTCCACCTGAGATGTTACTGCTGTTCCTGTTGCTACTATCCTTCCCCTATTGTAGGGTTTCTACCTCCTCGTCCTCATCCACCTAAAGAGGTTGAATCCCACGGGGGTGAGACAATTGAAAAATTGTACCAACGAGAGATATAACTCTCCGCCAGAAACATTACAAATGAATAGTAATAAAATGAACACAATAGGATTTAATCATTATTAAGCAGAATAGAGCAATGTCACCTCTTAAAGTATGACAACGATAAAGTGATAAGAAGTAGATCATACATTCTTTTAATAAGGAATATGGAGAACATGTATACTATTTATCCACTTTAGGATACAATAAACAATGTAACATCAACCAATGATTTCCGTATTTCATCCTTGAGCAAATACACTACACGGATGATTACATTTGATAATCATACTTATGCCCTGAGGAGATGAGGTATACCACTCATGCTCCAACCGACCACGATTAAGTAAAGCATCGGTACCATACATAGGTCAATGGAAGAGCCGGACTCCATCACCTCATCTATCTCAGTCAGTATGAGATCATTTGCAGGACATCTTGTGTCTCTACTAAATAGCTTTCCAGGGTATACTGGGATCTTCGCTATAGAGTTATAGCCCGTAGCATATACTCTTTTCAGGATATGACCCATAGCCTATGCATGGTATTGTGGAGTTATGACCCATAGCGATACTCTTATTGGGATATGGTCCGTAAAAAATCATGTACATAGGATATGGCCCTCAGTCATTCCTATGATGCTTAAGGATATTTTTTCCCATTACCCCCACATATTCAAAATATGCATTTCAGGAATTCCCATAGAAAAACCTGTTTCACCATCACCAATTTCTGACGATGATGGATCTATGGTCAGAGCTCTACATGATAAGATTTCACTTGGTTAATTAAGTGCATTACCATATTCTCTTAGCATCAGTCAGGTTTTCAAACATAAATTAGTATAACAAATGCTATGAAGAATGTGTAATACTTCTATCAAATACTTCTCAAAGCTTTATAAATCATTGAAATCTCAATCCCTTGTCACATCATGGGCATTCTCATCCCTTAACATCTCATCATCATGATTATGGAATATGGATATTTAAACCCTCAGTTCATCAAAGAACACTTGTTACCACTTATCAGGTAACTAATACCTTCAGGTCATATGACCAAGATAAACATGATACTTGTTACACAAGCATCTCACATGGCTCTTCAAGCCCATTTAATCTCTTTTTACGTCTTTCTAGGAAACAAAGCATATTATGGCTCACAAGGCCCATAAAACAATATTAATAATAAAGCATCATAGCTCATACCTGGCTATGCTCAACATCTCATGATACCTGCATGGTTAATACACATGATAACAGTTATATCAATTACATATCAACACTATGTAATGTAATGGTAGCATCACTATTCCCTCATTGGGGTAAGGGTTTCCAAATTCATGTCAATTAGGGATACTCATCCGATTTCCCAAAATTAGGGTTAGGGGTTATCATCATATTGCTCAAGTTTTAGGGTTTCATGCATTATAACCCAAAATTTAGGGTTTCACATACCTTCACCCTATATTAGGGTTAATGTTTCATATAACATCACTCTAGATTAGGGTTTTACATAACATCATCCTTTATCAGGTTTTCACATAACATCACCCTGTATTAGGGTTCCATATAACAATACCATGTATTAGGGTTTTCACATAACATCATCCCATCTTAGGGTTTCACAACCCTTCACTCAAATTAGGGTTAGGGATTTCCCATTTCAGTTCAATTAGAATTTCTCAACCCATTACCCAAAGTTAGGGTTAGGGTTTCTCATCTTTCTCAATTAGGGTTTCCATTCTCAATTAATTAGAGTTTAATGATTATCTCATTGATCCAATCCCTAAATCAGTTCTTCCACATATCTTGGAGCATATAGCATTATTTAAGTATTAATCATACTTATCATTGTTCCATGTACTTAGGAACACACATAACATCATCATCATACCTTATTAGGTTGATCTAACCTCTCACTAAGGACATACACCTATGTTTATCATGGTGTATTGAATTTAATACTTTCATAAGCATAAAGTGATAATCACTTTAATTATACTAATTACCTAAGCACTTTAAATGTACTTCCATTTAAAATCATCCTTGAGATACCCTTCAACCACTTATGGGGTTAGAAGTAATTACATGATTTGAACCAATTAGACCTTCAAACGGTCTTGGACCAATTGACCCTTCAAATGGTCTTGGTCCCCTTGACCCTCAAACGGTCTTGGTCCAATCTTCCAAATGGTCTTGGACCAATCCTCTAAACGGTCTTTGACCGTTTAGACCTTAAACGGTCTTGGTTCAATTAAATCTCCAAACGGTCTTGAGGTACTCAAACTCTAAACGGTCTTGAGGTGCTTGACCTCCGAACGGTCTTGAGGTGCTTGACCTCCAAACAATCTTGAGGTGCTTGACCTCCAAACAATCTTGAGGTGCTTGACCTACAAACGGTCTTGAGGTGCTTGACCTCCAAATGGTCTTGAGTCCGTTAGACCTTAAATGGTCTTGATCTCATTTATCCAAACGATCTTACCCTAATTTCTTCAATCGGTTTTGAAACCATTTGAATTAAATATTATTAAACCCTAAATGGTTTGAGACCATTTGAATTAAATATTATTAAACCCTAAATGGTTTGAGACCGTTTAGTCCCCAAACAGTTTGAAGATCGAATGGTCAACTCAGCAATGAAATCAATTGAACTTAAACTAGGGTTTTATCTTCAATCGATCTAGGGTTTGTAATCAAGGAACCATCAATTGCTGAAACCTTTGGAACTAGATCAATTGTAACCATTGGATATCCATCCAACCATGACACCACTTGACCTTAAACGGTCTTGATACCGTTTGGTCACCAAACGGTCTTGAGATCGTTCAGTCACCAAACGGTCTTGAGATCGTTCAGTCACCAAAAAGTGAAACTGTTTGCTCATGATTTTTGTTGAGGTGTGTGCTAATATGACATCATAATCTTCAAGATACAAACCTTCGAAATTTTCTGTGATCTTTGTGGTGATTTCAATAATTAATCAAAAGAAAATTTGGGAAATGAAAAAGGAATCGACATATGATGAAGAAATGAAATCAATAATGATGTTTAAGGGTTCAAGTTAAATAACCCGCCTTAAAAGTTAAATCCAAGCTTCAAGATTCACGTCCCCAATGGTGAATGAAGCTTTCTCAACTGTACAAGGTCCATTCTCAACTCTTTGGATGCAAAGGATGATCAAGGTTGAGCATTGAGTGGAGAAAAGAAGAAAATAAGCATTGAATTTCGATTTCCATCATGAAATCAAGGTTGAAGATGACTATGGAACTTACCTACAATTTAGGGCACGTACTCCTATTGCTCCTAATCTTCCTTGTGTTCGGCCAAAGCAAGGAGAGAAAGTATATTCGAAAAAGAGTCTTTCATGTGGATGGAAAATGGGATATTTGTAAGGGAATTTCAAGAGAGAGAGAAAACAATAGAAAATTCCTTCAACTCCCAAAATTGGTGCCAATTATCCCCCTTACTTCCTTGCATACGAACCCATCATCCTTGCCTTTAAAAACCTCTCGTTTATCCTTGAATTAAAAGCAACCACTTTAAGCACCTTAATCATTATAATACTATTATCCATTTCTAGTGGACAATTCTTTTTAATTAACAATTGCAAGTGGATTCTTCACCTACTTAGGATATTTCGGTGCAACTCAAGGCATTTGGACGTCCTTGCACTATAGGATTTCAACCAAAGCCTTTTTTAGCTGATGGGCACTTCAACTAATATATTTATTTTTGCATTAAATTGAATTAGGGTTTCAATTATGTTTAAATCTTGATTATTTTAATATCAAGATTCTCTCTCCTCCAAAGAGATTCAAATGAGATGCCCCTATGATTTTCTTGTCTCTAATTAATACCAAGAAACATTAGGGACTCTCCAGAAGTGGTATTTTGCATATTTAACCCTAGATTTTGGGTAAATGGCACATTACACCAAAACTAGGTTTTAATGCTCAACATTGCTTAATAAGCTCTTTCTTGGTGCTCAGGGTATCACAAGCCATACCTCTGCATCATTATCATTCTTATGATGCTTCAACACTTTAGGAACATTTTATCATGTAACATTTGCAATTTAACCCCTCAACTTGGGTAATTTGCACTTTAGTCCAAAATAGACAAAACATTGCTTCAACATTATTTGAAAAGGACTAAAATTGAAACATAAGTTCCTATTGATCCTTAATTAATTTTCAAAAGATAAGAGCAAGCATATAATTATCTTTCTTAAACAAAACATCTAGGGTTTAAGCATAACCCAGGTTAGGGATGTTACATATATGATCAGAAGTTAGAACATATATACATTCATGAAATTGTACAATTGTAAGGTGTACATGTAACCATAGTGTGTAATAGAGGACATTAGTTCACAAGTAGATTTTGGAATCGTCTGCATACCCTATTTGGCACATAGTTAAGGTTCAATATAATGTTTCATTTATAAATGAATGGCCAATAAAAAAGGACTATATAGAATCTAGAAGATCTATTGGTGTCTTATGTACTTCAATTTCCCAAGAGCTGGATATTCAACTTAATTTTATCGAATTTGCATACAACAATAGTTTTCATATAAGTTTGGACATGACATCATTTGAGGATTTGTACTTGAGGCATTACAAATATCCTCTCTATTGGTATGAAGAAGGTGAGTACCACCGTTTAGGTCCTAAGTTGGCTAACAAACTATACAAAAGATGAGGGTGATTAGACATTGGTTGAAGGTATTACAAGATAGGCACATGACATACATGGATAATCAACACATTTCGTTGAAGTTTTAGGTGGGAGACAAAGTTTACCTGAATATTTTCACCATGTAAAAGATTTATAAGGTTTGGTATGAGTAGTAAGTTGGCACGTAGGTTCACGAGGTCTTATACTATCATTGCTCGTATTGGTAATTTGACATATAAGTTGGAATTACCACTTGAGCTGAACGTGATACACAAAATGTTCAATGTCTCTATGTTGTTCAGTCTCAGTGGTCACTGATCAAGGGAAGAGGTTGTAGGTTTGTATCGACAGGAGCTCATAGTGTGATATCACTATTAGTGTCAGGGATGTCAATGCTGAAGTTTGATACAAGGACCTATCATAGGTGTGGACAACAAGGACACCTAAAGTTGTTTTCTCCTATGAGGGACACGGTGGAGACATAGTAGCCGATACATAGTCAACAAGGGCCACAACAATGATAACAATTCAGTAGTAGTGGACATAGAGGACACAGTCAGGCATCACAAGCAGGATTTTCTGGGCATGCTAGTAGAGGATGAGGGTGACAATAGGCGATGACTCGATTATGTGAGAAGTGTATATCCAATACACTTGATTAGTTATGCCAATTAGGTGAAATAAGGCTACATCAAACAAGTGGACATACAAACCCTAATTCATTCTAGCAAGCATTGATGTATAACACCTTTAGAAGATATAAAATGTATGGGATATAAACTTGTCACATCATTACATGATATTGTATTACTAATATACACATGGCCATCACCATTATCACATCACTACGAGATGACAATATCATGGCATAGAATCAAGTCATCACCTGTTGTCACTCATGGCATAGATTAGTGAACATATGAGGTTTGATATGCTGCTAGTGTTTTGTAGTAGAGTTCTATGTGTCATCCCTATTCTCTCAGGTCCTGGATGGGGTGTTTTATAGATGTTGTAAAATGACACGTGTTTTGGCAGTATGACTTGGTTGTACAAATTGAATTATATATGCGAACATGATATCTATTGTAATAGGTTTGTGGTAGGATGGCCACTACATAATTATATAATACCAATGATGGTATGATATGTGATACATGTGGTGACAGGTTGTGAACCTTGATGTATGTTTCCATCTGAGATGGTTATGTAAGATCGATTTTAATTTACTGATTATTTTGGTAATATGGATGTAATTTGTTAGTCACACACTTTCTTTTGAGTTATCGATCGTGTGGCATAGGGTTGTCACAATCACCTTGGTGCATAGGAGGCCAGGGATCTCGAGGAAGAGACACGTAGGAAGTACCCAACCTAGTATTCACAAAATTTCAGGGGCTAAATCCTTGTTTGGATTTTATAGTTGTAGGACCCCTGGCCTTAGTTTATTCATTAAACAACTCTGTTTAACTTAAATATGTGTTTGATTGATTTAATTACAAGATTTTTATATATATGCAATTAACTTGTTGATTTTTTTCTTGTATGGATCTATGTGCAAATTATCCAAGATTGGAGGTTGATGTTATAATTTGCACATAAATATGTTTTCTATATCCCTCTAGATTGGACTTGGTTTGGTGAACTAAGATCACCTAATCAAGAACCCTACCTTTCCATTGGTTGAAAACCAATGGAAGCAACTTGCCTTTTTTGTCTTATGTATTTTCATCGGTCGTTAGCTCTTTTGGGTGGAGATTCGTGAAGCATGCTCATCATCAACCAACGACTCTCTGCTAGGTCATACACTTATGAGTCATGGTGGTAGGTGGTTGATGACCCTTCATCGGTTGGTTACCGATGGATCTAGATGGCACTCCCATGACTATTTATATTTTGGGAACTGATGTGGAGGCCATCTAGTTGGCCTCTAATGCTTCAACATTTGAGAACTGATGGAATCTATTACTGATGATCACAAATGATGAATAGCCTAACCAATGGGATCCCAGTGAGAAGCTACTTATGTAATTATAGTGAGTGCCTACCATGGGATCTCAATGTGCACATACTAAAAGACTCATGTGTATTTAAACCGATGCCATGGACTAATGATATAGACCAATTGATTTGAACTATGTGGCAAGGTGAAACAAAATGACAAAATGAGAGAGAGATAGGGTGGTGCGTACCGCTCTACCCACCCCAAACTTTAGAATCATGTTGTCCTCAGCATGAAACTACAACTTAGGGTAGATAGGGGAAGTGTCAAGGCTGTGGTGGCTGTTCCGACATCTGAGGAGGGTCTAGAGGAGGAGCTGAGAATGGTGCTGAGCCTTGTGGAGGGTGCTGGTAATAGTGCCCCCAGTAGTCATCCTGGGGTGGAGGGTAAGTCTGTGGATACCTAGCTAAACCAACCCAAAAATCTGCACCCCATTCAGGGTTTTTTGCTGCCTAGGCGTGGTGATATTGATACAAGTAGTTGATCTGATAGTGCATCTGCTGCTGATCATACCACATGTGCTGTTGGGTAAGCTGCATGTCGGCTTGAGTCTTCTGAATATTTTCAAGGTGTGCCTGGATTGTGGCCATGTCATAGGCATTTCCTTGGGAATTAACCCCTAATTGATTAGCCTTCAACTCACAATTCCTTGGGAATTAACCCCTAAAATTTGGTGAGTCATTAACCAACATAATTAGGAATAGGAATCTCAAACGGTCAACCCTTGGTCAACGCTCTCAAATGGTTTTGAAACCGTTTTTCCTAAAAGGTCAAGTTAATCAGGTTGGAAATCAGCACTTAATCCAATTAGGTTTACCTAATTGATTAGCCTTCAACTCATGATTCCTTGGGAGTTAACCTGTCAAATTTGGTGAGTTATTAACCAACATAATTATGAACAGGAATATCAAACGGTCAACCCTTGTTAAACGCTATAAGATGGTTTTGAAACTGTTTCCCTAAAAGGTCAAGTTAATCAGGTTGGAAATCAGCACTTAATCCAATTAGGTTTACCTAATTGATTAGCCTTCAACTCATGATTCCTTGGGAGTTAACCTATAAAATTTGGTGAGTTATTAACCAACATAATTATGAACAGGAATACCAAACGGTCCACCCTTGGTCAACTCCCTCAAACGGTTTTGAAACCGTTTGCTCCAACCGACTTTGTGAAATCGTTTGCCCTTCAAACGGTTTTGAAACAGTTTGCCCCAAACGGTTTTGCAAACCTTTTGGCCAAGGGGTGCAAGACCGTATGCTAAAGTAGCATCGGTATTCATGCCCCCTTCTTCTACCTCCAGATCAAGGCATGTTCTCCACGGTTTTGCTTGCAAGAGTGCAAAGAAGGATGGAGGGAAGAAGAACAAGCAACGTTTGCAAGAAAGAAAGATGCATAAAAAAGTTTAAGGGTTTAGAGTTATAAAACCCGCCTTAGGATCAGCTCTAGAGCTCCAAGCTTCGTAGCTTTAATGGTGGCTTGAGCTCCATAGGTCGTCCAAGGTTTCTTCTTCAAGAATTGGTTGGAAAGGATGGCTAGAAAGAAGAACTAAGTAAGAAAAACTAGCAAACCAACCTTGTATCATGATTTCCTCCATGAATCCGAGCTAGAAGATAACCAAAGCTTACCCAAACCTACTTGGCCATTCTCCTCTGCTCCTGAGATCCTTACTTAGTCGGTCCAAGCAAGAGATAAGTGAAGAGAGGAAGGGAAACGATCCCTTGGTTGTAAACGAAAGGTGTATATATACTTTGGGCATGTTTTCAAGATAAGGACAATCTTTTCTTCTATTTCTCATATGGGTCCTTCTCTCCTTGTTTGCCACGCCCCTCCTTCCTATACTTAAGCAAAACTACTTTCTTAACCAAAGTCTAGTGAAAAAGAAGCCAAACATCCTACTAAGTTGCACACATATAAAAGGGTAATTATGCTTACAACTTGGTTATTTAGTTACAAGGGTTATCCTTCTTATTTGATTATTCAAATGAAGCGCCCCCTTCATAATTTTTAATCTAATTAATGCCAAGTGTCATAAAAGATACTCTAGAAGGTATATTTTACATTTCGCACCACATGTTTCGGGTAAATTGCACTTTACACCAAAACTAGGGTTTAAAGCACAAGGATTGCTCCACAAGCTGCATTTTGGTGCCCAAGCTTGGAGAATCCATAATACTTCATCAAATTCATTATTATGATGTCTTATTATCAGAGGAACATCTAAACATTTTCAATTTGCAAGTTAACCCCTCTAATTGGGTAATTTGCACATAAGTCCACTTTTAACAAAACAATATTACAATATTGTTTAAAAAGGACAGAAAGGGAAATATATGTTCCTCAGAAGCTTTAATTACATTATCAACAGATAACCACAAGCATTTAATCACATGAATAAGCAAAACACCTGGGGTTAGTTCATAACCCAGGTCAGTGATGTTACAAATTATAAACCCTTAACAAGGATTTCGCCCCCGAAATCCCAGAAAGAAAAGGGAAAATAGATATTATTTAAGCATCATATCATTACATCCTTAGATAACATTTCGTTATTATGGAGATATTACAAAGTTTTGATCAACTTTTCTTAAGATCACACTCATACTCTGTTATTTATTTTGAGACTATATAAGTGCTTCCATACCTTGATTGCATCATCACATCTGATAACACCATACTAACTTTTGTTATTATTTTCACTAACTATCTCATTAGTTGTACATTCTCTTATCATAGGGAAAAGTTACTTATCAAACAAGGACTTATTTGACAGATATCTTGGAGAAAGATATGTTTATGAAAAACATAAACCCCTAACATGTGATGTTCATATTATTCTATATGTCTAATTTAATTTCATAGTTGACCACTCTAGGTAATTAATATAAACCATTTGATATATTATTACATTCTTATTTTGGTACCTATCACATGTGTTATCAACACATTACATCTCTTTCTTCCTTTCATCTTGGGACATTACTTATTACATATATTCTCATTTTAGAACCAAATTCCAGGTTAAACTGATACCTTTATAAGTATTAATCACATAAACATCTTTATTATTATTCTTACAACCTTTACTGATCAGGTTGACCTTCCTTATTCTCATATTTCTTATTTTATGATTCTCATTAGATTGTCTTAGAATGACTGCTTGATTAGAGCAATAAAAAATATAACAATCTAAGAGTTTCCATATTTACTTTATCATCAGCAATTGTATACCTGGACAGGGTATATAAATACTGAGATAAGGTAATATGCACATGTATACTACCATTTTCCTTCTCTTTTATTATCATCACAAGTATAAGTATTAATCTTACTGAATTTTCTATCCAGACCAATTCTTTAATACCTCATCTTCTTATGAAGGTAAGCATGCAACATGAAATATCTATTTTATACAACATTATAAGTCTTTATAGGACTAATCAAGGAAAGTTCAATCAATTTCTCTCTCAGTTTTATCCAAGAGGTCATAAAAAGACATATAAGAAATACCATTTATTTTGTCTAACCTGTCATGACTCGAGGATTATTCATTGTCTCGGGATGATTCTTCCTCAGAGGTTGATTTGCAATAACATTTCTGGATGGGCAATCTCTTACCAGATGCCCTACATGTCCACATTGATAGCAAGTTCTGGGTACCTGGTGTGGTCTAAAGGGTTCCTTACCCTTTCTGGATAACCATTGCCATGGTGCACTAGGTCCTGGTTGTGTTGGTGACACCAGAAACTTCTTCCTTTTGGAACTACCAGGTCTCTGCTCCTGGGTTTGGATAGGCCTTTTCTCAATTCTTCCTTTATATTTCTTTTCTGGACAATTAGGTCTGATATGTCCAGGTTTCCTACACCTTTGGCAGATCCTAGTTTCTGGTTTTATTCTAACCCCTACATTACTATATATTGATTCAACAGGCTGAGGTTGAGCACAGACTCGTTCTAAGTTCAGAACTTCATCATTTACCATTGCTTCAACCTGTTGTTGTGGGTTACATATTCTATTGATATCCAAAACATCATCATTAGGAGCTGGTAACCTAGGTTGCATTTCTAGTGCTTGATCCACTAGATACATCATGGTTTCCCTAAATACCCCAACAGTGATTCCTAAGGAAGGATTCCTTATCATGGTTGGATTAGGTAGGGGGATCTCAGGTAATTGTCCCTCTCTTACTTGCTCCTCTGCACCTCTTCTCGGTGTAGCATTATTTCTCTCTGCAGCAAACTCCTCGTCCGATCCAGTCATCTTCAAGTTCTTCTCCTCCTATGTGAGTAGAAGATACCATCAGATACACTGGATGACACTAGAAAAGACTCTACTACCTTAGTCCTATGTCTATGTAGACTCAGCGAACCTAGAGCTCTGATACCACTAAATTGTGGCGACCGAATCGATAAATCACGATGTAAACTCAGTAGAAGTGATTAACTAGCAGCGGAATTATCAAAATCACTAAAAATTTAAAACTTTTTAGAAAGAGATCTTTAAACCATAAAACTCTTTTATAAGAAAACAAGATGAACTGTTTACAACATGGTTTGACATTACATCTCTGTGAAATCACATCTCAAGTGATTACATACATCCAGTGCCCTATTACCTGTATAGGCAAGATACAAAAATCTTGAGGCATTAAGCCAAAAACCTCAGATCTACTAACTCCTAGGACCTGAGAGTACAGAAACGACACAGGACCTACTATCAACAAGACTTGACAATTAGTATCTCCACCTAAGATTCACTGCTACCCCTGGTGTTGTTGCTACTGTTGTTGCTCATCTCTAGATGGATTCCTTCGTCCTCGACATCTACCTAGAAAGTCGAATCCCACGGGGGTGAGACAATTGGATAATTGTCCCAGCGAGAGTTATAACTCTCCGCCAGAAGCTTTGTTATTGCAATAAGGAATAACAATAAGCAGTATAATTATTAACATTTAACAGCAGGTTTAATGTCAAGTAAAGCAACATTTCAATTATAACTTAATTGGATATCAAAGCATATCTCATTAAAGAATATGGAGAACATGTATACTAGTTATTTAACTAGACCATTATAAACAATGTAACATCAATCATTGTTTCTCGTAGTTCAACCTAAGCAATTATGCTACACGGCTGATTATGTTTTCCAAACATTATTATGCCCTGCGGAGATGAGGTATACCGCTCATACTCCAACCGACAATTACAAAATCGCATCGGTACCATACATAGGTCATCAAAAGAGTCGGATTCTTATGACCTCATCTTCGTCAGTCAGTGTGAGGATTTACATGCGGGACATCTTGTGTCTCTGCTATGATAGCTATCCAGGGTATTCTGGAAACTTCGCTATTAGAGTCACAATGGCGTTCTGTACTCTCTTTCTCATCGATGGATCTCTTGTTTATCTCTCATCGATGCGGCATTAATGATTCCCTCGGGAGATTAATGATACATCATCATGGCATAGACATGTAATGAAGGATTGATGGGTTAAAGATACATCCTACATCAATTCCTACATTAGGATGTAAGGATATTTGCGTCCATAATCCCCCATATACTCAAAAGTATATCTTCCAGGAGTTCCCTTAGGAAAACTTGTTTCACCATCATTTAGTCTCTGACAATGATGGATCTATGGTCAGGGCCCTACATGATATGATCATACTTGATTATTTAAGTACATTTTAGCATTCTTTTAGCATCAAGCATGTTTTCAAACATAAATAATTAAAACATCTGCTATAGAAGAAGAATACTAAATGTATTAAGTTTATTTCACATCAGTTATCATTTCTTAACCATCTCATCATTATGGTTCAAGAACAGGGGTGTTCAAACCCTTAAATCATCATAAGTCATCTAATAGCATGACCTTAATTGTAACAATGTAAATATTACTCAAGGCTCTTACAGCCCATCATTCTCATATGTTACCTCTTAAACCAGGCAACATAGTATATCATTATTCATAAAGCTTATAACATGCTTTCAATGAATAAAACATCATAACTCTTACCTGGCTATGATTACCTCTTGCTAACAACCTGCATGACTAATATAATTGAAGACATGCATATATAACAATATCAGTACAATACCAATTCTTTTCAATTTATTCATAGAACACCATGGCCGTGCAAAGGGAAGCTACCACGGCCGTGCTCCATAGCATGGTCTTGCTATCAACATCATACCATGACCATGTTACATCACCATGGCTGATTTCTAGGGTTAGGGTTTATTCAACTCAATTAGGGTTATTAAACCCCTTTAACTTATAAGGCATAAGGATTACTCATATTATAATTCATTCAAAGGGTTCCATACTTAAAAGCATAACCCAAACTTAGGGTTAAAGTACCCTACCTTTCATTAATTAGGGTTTCCTGTTCACATTATCAGTTAAACCCTAATATAATACTCCACTACCCTTGGGAGCATTCAAAGATGTTATAAGTGTTTGACTTCGGTTATTGTACTCATCATGTATCATTAATGATCATCACTTCTAAGTATTAGCCCATTCCTCATATGATGCATATATCATATATCAGAATTATCCAATTATCTGTAATGATATAGGTTTAAACATTGTTGATATTGGATAAATCATCATCAACTATTCTAGGTATCTTCATATTCAGGATGTTATCTACATCATGCTTTAGTATACATCATTTCTAAGAGTTTGATGCCCATTATTATTGTAAGGTGTAAAATATATTACTCATTCATAGGGATGTTGGGATCTAGGCATCTTACCTCTTAAATCCTTATTTATTGAAATTACCACATTTATCATTCACATGGTTCACTAACCCGATTCTATATGTTTATGACATAATCATCTTATTTAATTAATTTAGGTAAACCTCACCTTATTGTACTATTAAGTAAACCATCTCAAGGTTTTCATGATTAATAAGCCATAAGTTAAGCTTGCTATTCATCTTAATAAGGGTTTCCCATAACATCACCTCCAATTAGGGTTTCTATTCATATCACATCTCCCCTAGATTAGGTTTATGATTAATATCCCACCATTAGGGACTACTATTTCACATCATGTTATTCCCCTAGAATTAGGGTTTACTATTCACATTACATGATTTACCCTAAAATTAGGGTTTACTATTCACATCACAGTGAATTCAGGTCTTACCATCAGTATTTATGAATATTACTTTCATTAACACCTTCAAATTAAGTCAAGATTCATAAACTCCATAATTAGGGTTTCCATGATCTCCTTATGAAGGATCATACCCTAATGGTGTGTATTGATACATTTTAAAGGTATCTTATTTGATTGTCATTGATATTAGGAGTCTTCTCTCTCCTCTTACTAATAGATGATGTTTACATCACTCTTGATTAGGTTAAGTCAGCTCAACTTTGACTGCCATAAGTCAAGTCATCACCATTAAGGTCATTAGGGTTTACCTGATCGAGGGTACTAGTCACACTAACCCACTAAGGGTACTTTTGTAATCTTCACCATTGACCCTAACATACATTAGTTCACTAATTACTTAACCCCTTCATGACTTTAGGTGTCTTTAGGGTTTAGGTTAAACAACCATTGATCCATCTAAGTCTTTAAAGCGTTAAGCATTCTTGACCTTAAAAGATACCAAACGATTTTGCACTTTCAACCTCCAAACGGTTTTGAAACCGCATGAATCCAAACGGTTTTGAACCCATTTGGTCCCAAATGGTCTTGAGACCATTTGGTCCAAACCTCCTCAAAACCGCATGGACCAAAGATGGTCTCAACTACACCAATCGGTTTAGGGTTCTCAATATTGATTCCTTCAATCATTGAATTCATGGAACCAATCATCAATTGGACCTATCCTCATACTTCAATTGAGTTAAATAGGTCAACCATAAACTGATTTTACCCTCAATTGACCCTCAATTAGTCCTTAATTAGGGTTTGAATTAATTGAATTAGGGTTTGGAATTGCTGATCCTTCAACACTAATCAATGCAAGATTAGTTACTTTGAAACCATTGAACCATCATCCAAATTGAACATGACCTGACCCCAAATGGTCTTGAGGTCGTTTGGATGACCTCCAAACGGTCTTGAGACCGTTTTCCCATCAAATCATCAAAATCCAAGTCAACCAATTAGGGTTTGGATGATTGGATTGATCACCCAATCAACAATTGATTACACTTTAACTCAGTATCATTAGATCATCAATTGCTTAACCATACTCACCCCTAGACCTCCAAATGGTCTTGGGTGGCCTCCAAATGGTCTTGAGACCATTTGGCTCATCCAACCCTTGGATTCTAGTGAAAAATCATTAGGATTTGATCTATTGAGTTGATCATCAAATCAACACTTGATTGCATTTCAATTTGGTATCTTTAGACCTTCAATTACTCAACCATACTTGACCCCAGACCTCCAAACGGTCTTGGGTGACCTCCAAATGGTCTTGAGACCGTTTGGGTAATCCCCAAACGGTTTTGAAACCGTTTGGGCTCAATCACCCAAAACATCATCTCAATTACTTACAAAAATCAGCACTTAGCCGATTAGGGTTCATGCCATATCTTTGGATCTTCAAACACATATCCATACTTGACCCTAGACCTTCAAACTGTCTTGGGTGACCCCCAAACGGTTTTGAAACTGTTTGGGCTAATCAACCCTAAACATCAAATCAACTCATTGGAATTTCAGCACTAATTCAAATTAGGGTTTGCCTAATTGATTAGCCTTCAACTCATGATTCCTTTGGAATTAACCCCTCAAATTTGGTGAGTCATTAAAAAACATAATTAGGAACAGTAATATTTTTACTCTAATTGATGCCAAGGGTTATCCTTCTTATTTGATTATTGAATTGAAGCACCCCCTTCATAATTTTTACTCTAATTGATGCCAAGAGTCATAAAAGATACTCTAGAAGGTATATTTTACATGTTGCACCCCATGTTTTGGGTAAATTGCACTTTACACCAAAACTAGGGTTTAAAGCACAAGGATTGCTCCACAAGCTGCATTTTGGTGCTCAAGCTTGGAGAATCCATAATACTTCATCAAATTCATTCTTATGATGTCTTATCATCATAGGAACATCTAAAAATGTGCAATTTGTAAGTTAACCCCTCTAATTGGGTAATTTGCACATAAGTTCACTTTTAACAAAACAATATTACAATATTGTTTAAAAAGGACAGAAAGGGAAATATATGTTCCTCAGAAGCTTTAATTACATTATCATCAGATAAACACAAGCATTTAATCACATGATTAAGCAAAACTCCTGGGGTTAGTTCATAACCCAGGTCAGGGATGTTTCAATTTCTTTGATCCCAAGATCTTCAATGGTCTTCTCACTACCGTACTTAGAGGCGATGACTCACCTTGTCATGCATTCTGAATATTTGAGCTCAATCTTCTTTTACCTATGTACTTTACCATAGGACACTCCTATCAGTGCTTTGCCCAAGGATTTTTCTCTATCCGCCTCCAACTGTGCCAGAACGTCATCTCCTTCATGCTCAAGCTCTACCTCATCCTCCTCACTGTCACCATCATCTTCCTCCATCATGTAGGACTGAGACCCCGAACTAGTATCCAAGTTATACTAGTGGGACGATTGCTCCTCATCTTGTTGTAGTTTCCGCGAGGGTTGCGGCTGCACACCACGCCTCGCCGTCACCTGAGACATCGAGTGGCGGGATGGTGTAGGCTTCGGTGGGAGCCTGGATGAGGATGGTGCCACTGTGGATCTCTGGCTTCTTTTTGCGGCTGCCGGCTCGATCTCATCAATAAAGTGGTCCAAATCAACCCCCATTGATTCCTCATCTTCATCATCTTCACCCTCGTAGGTGGCGTCGGTGATGTGGTGGCTATCGAAATAGCGGGAGTGTGATCCACTCACTAATTGTGAACGATAGAGGGAATGGTGGGCGGAGGTGGTAGGTGAAGGTGTGTGGGATGGCACAGATACATCGGAGGAGGCGTTTTTGGAATTCCGCCTCCCTCCGATGAGGATGTTGGTTCCCTTGGTTATGGCCTTTCCAATATTTTTCATGGTGGAGGTGAGGTGATTTTTGGATTTTTATGTGGAGAGTGGTATGGATGTGGTTTTGTGGGTGGAAAGGAAGGATAGTGATGTATGAATGGTGGAAATGTGATTAGTTATTGATTTGGGCGAAAAAGAGGGGTTTATGTGGATGTTTTGGTGGAGGTGTCTGTTGGGCGGATGTGGAGATGGATGTGGAAATGGAGGAGCGATTGGGGAAGAATAGGTGGTGGAAATGGTGGAGGGATGGTTGGGGATTGATTGGAGGCCAAAGGGAGGTGTTTTTGGGGGCTGGAGGTGGAGATTGGAGGACCACGGGGTCATCTTCTGCCGCCATAGTCAAGGTCTGGAGGTGAGAGATGATAGAATGAAGAGGGGGTCAGGTTTAGACATTTAAAACATATATTTTTTTTGCTGAACCGGGCTCAGCCACGGTCGTGGCAGGTGGCCACAGTCATGGCCAGGGTTGGATAGAATGACTGTGGCAGGTGCCATGGTCATGTTGTCGATGAAGAACTCCTCGGTTTGACCTCGCCACAGTCGTGGCAGGATACCACGGTCATGGTCATTTCTCTTCAACACGGTCGTCGCTGAAGCCCACAGTCATGGCGATTCTTGCAAACAACCTGTAACTTTGGCCAATTAGATGCATTAATTCCCATGATCGTGGCAGGTTGCCACGGTTGTTGCCCACTTTCTTCAACACGGCCGTGGTGAGGACCACAGTCGTGGGCAGTCTCTTTCAACACGGTCGTGGTGTCCTACCACGGTCATGGTGATTCCTGCAAACAACCTGTAACTTCGGCCAACTTTGTGCAATAATTCCCACGGTCGTGGCCATGTGCCACAGTCGTGTTTGGCCACATGCACCACGACTGTGGTCGAGCTCCACATCCATGTTGGGGTTGTCTCCTCAGTTTTCTAACTTCGAAACTTGCACTTCAATTTTATTTGTTCTTTGGCCACATATCTGACTAAATGACCATTATTAACTTCTATACTCTCTCTTTCTTGTCTATCACCTGCCATAGCATCAAAACTCAAAGGAAAACTATCAAGCACAAGTGTGTGTGTGTGTTTGTGTAAAGAAAAACAAAAGTATCAAAAAGCAAGGATCGAGAATCTCAAACCACGTGGGTTGCCTCCCACTAGTGCTAAATTTTTATCCTTCAGCCGGGCTTTTTGCTCTTTTTCATCAATCAACCATTGTCCAAAAGCAAAATGTTTTCTTCCTTATCATACACAATCCTCTCAAATGCATTCATTGTCTCCCAAGGGTTATGTGAGTTTCTCGAGTGTCTTTCTTCATTTGTATCTCCTCTGGGGTCATCATCATAGGTTCCAAAGTAAGAATCCTCATCAACAAAACATTTTAGATCATTTAATATGGACTCCTTAGGCATCTTCCCTCTCATCTTATTCTTGAAGGTGAAAACACCCTTATGGAACCTTACATAAGTTGGACTTTTCTTGATGATGGCAAGCAATGAGGTGTTTTCCTTAGTCAATCTTAAGACCTTCAAACTTTTCATGCCACAGTTTTTCCTTCCCTTGAGGAATGGGTCTTCATAGGCATAAAAGAGAGGGGTTTCCATCCTGTTGGACACTT
The DNA here is from genome assembly GCA_963693085.1 of Alisma plantago-aquatica. Lineage (NCBI taxonomy): Eukaryota > Viridiplantae > Streptophyta > Magnoliopsida > Alismatales > Alismataceae > Alisma > Alisma plantago-aquatica. The sequence continues at coordinate 451,053,743 of OY856410.1, read as the reverse complement.
GCAATCCAAAAAATCTCACATTGGGATGTCTTGGATCAGCAATGGGAGAAGTTGGTGGTGTCATATCAAAGGAAGATGGGACACAAGATATGATCCTCTCAAAATCTACCAAGACTGTAGAATTTTTAGTGCACTTGGCACTCTCACAAGGACTTTGCGACAGGGGTTCTCCATCATGATCTTCGTCTAATTGCTTCCCTCCCTTGTTGAGATCCTCAACAACCTTGTCACACCACAATGTTGAAACCTTCTTCACTTGCTCATAGGGAGGAGGGGGGCATGTGATGGTTGTGGTGGTGGTGGTTTTTGGTGTAGTGGATTAGGATTTTGATGGATGTAGGTTGGTTGTTGTGGAGGTGGTTGGCATGGGGGTGGTTTTTGTATTTGATATTGTGGTGGTGGTTGTGAGGTGTGTTGGAAGTTGAATGGTGGTCGTGGTTGTGGAGGAGCATAGGGGTTAGGGGGCCCTTGGTGTTGTTGGAGAGTGGGTTCTTGGCCATGTGGTGGGACATAAGCACCTTGAGGAACACGCATGGTTCCACTAGCATTGTTGGGGTTGGGCATGGGTTGGAAAAGGGGTCTTCCCTCCTCACAAAGGGCAAGTGAAAGGGAAATCTCATCCAACCTTTGCTCAAGCCGCTAAATGGTTTGTCCATGAAAGGACACCACTCTCTTCACTCCATCAAGGCTTCTTAACCTTTCTAGAACTTCTTCTTCAAACATGGATCTATCTTCTTGCTCTTGGACTCCTTGTTCCTCCCATGAAAAGTTTGGGCCATTTCTCCATTCTGAAGTGTATGAGCTTGACATGGGGCCTTGGTTGTTCTGGATGCCATAGGATTATAGTACCATGTCTCCACAAAGAGCCACCATGGAGTTGGTGGCATAATTACAAGAACCTCCCACTTGAATTTTCATGAGATCTACCATGTCTTCCAACATCTTCATCATGTAGGGCGGTTGAGGGATTGATGGGGCTCGCACATCTCAGTCTACCATCTTGACTCCAAAGGGTTGCTTGTCACATGCACAAGGCACAACCAAACAAAAGAGGACAAGTTAGCAAACCAAGATGCAAAAGTAACACAAAGAATAAATAATAGCAATGGTGAGGGCAAAAGGAAAGGCTAAGCTACACTATCTAACAAGGCCGAGCGCCTCTATCCCCGACAACGGTGCCAGAAAGCTTGGTGCGTCCCTGCTAGTGGTGCTTTTACACCCCACGAGGTCAGAGCGCACGAGATAGGGGGTCTTATGCTTTCAAAATTGTAAGACCTACACTAACTACCTATGTCTACTAAGACACTACGCCCGCAAGCGCACAGGGTCGTGTCATAGTATAGGTGAGGCGGCAAGTACAAGGTCGATCCATAGAGATAGAGGGGGCACTAGAGTTAGACGGTGTGAGCTACGTTCCTTTTGCGGAGCTTAGGGTTTTAGGGTTTTAAAAGGTTTTGGTTGTTGATTAAGCTAATAGAACAAGTAAGAAATGCAAGATGGAAACTAAGTTATGGAAGAGCAAGCAAATTAGTAAACTAAGCTAACAAACTAACTAAGCAAGAGCAAGAAGAGCTACACTACTCTAGCACGACAAGAAGCAATTAAGAACTAAACTAACCACTGGAAAGAGAAAGAGCCTAAGTTAACACTAAAGAGCAAAACTAAGCAATTAACTAGATTAAGCAAAAGTGACTAAACTAGACTAGCATGAACAAGCAAACTAAGCAAGACGGGTTTTAAGCAGTTGATTAGGGTAGGTGGGCCGTTTGGGGGATGTAACTTTGATATTAGCTGGGGGAGATCATTAAACATGCAAGGTTCTCATTTCATATCTAGATTACCAAACCAAACAACAAGGACAATGCCATTAGAATGTACCCTATACTACTAGTAGAAGACTAGGGTTAGGTGTAATTCTAATGGGATTAACCAAATCTAGGTTTCTAGAGCAAGTGATAGTGAGCAATTGAGGGTGGAGGGTAGAGATGGGAGTAGAGATGAGGGTATTTAACCTCATGCCACTAGCCACTCTAGCCTTTAGAAGGCCCTAGGAAATTGCATCACTCTCACTTACACTAGCCACTTAAATCTCACACTCACTTGTAGGAGGGAGGATGTGTATGTAGGAACAAAGGGGGCTAGCTAGGGATCCACTAATTGGACCTAGGATCCAATCCTAAGATTGCTACATACACTCCAATCCCTCCTAGAAGCTAAGTGTCATCAAGCATCTCAACGCAAGCAATCCATGTTATAAGCACAAACCACATGCAATAAAATGGGAAATGAGATAGAAGCAAGAGGCAATCATCATAGATATGAATTAAGTTCATTACAAGCAACTTTCCCCCAACATGGTATCAAAGTCACATTTTAACCCCAAACAACCCACCACTAGGGGCTTAGCTACACATAGTCAAAGAAACTACAAAAGAGAGGGGAAGAAGAGGAAGAAACTCCATGAAGCTTGATGAAGTGGCCTTCTTCTTCACCTCCAAGCTGCTGCAGATGACCTCCCTCCTCCAAGGGTGCATGGGAGCATGGAAATGTGGGGGTTTATGGATGGAAACCTAGGAAACTAGGATTCCATGGTGGAATGAGGGTGGAAATGGTGGATGGTGAGCCAAAATGCAAAGGGTTTGCACTCAAAGCTCAAGGAAGGGGAATGGAGCTTGGAGAAGCTGTAGGGGCATCTCACCTAGTGCTATGGCTGCCACCCATGTATATATAGGTGGTGGTGGAAGCACTAGGGTAAGTAGGGGCAGTTTAGGAAAAGTAGTAAAAAGTAGGGTAGGGTTGGTGGACCACCATGGCCATGGTGGTGTGCCAAGACCGTGGTGAGGGTGGTGGAGAACGGTCATGGAGTGGTGAAACAGTCATGGTGTGAAGGAATTTGGAAAAAGGTCAAGTATGATGGTAGCCACGACCATGGTGGGATGCCACGGCCGTGGCGGGTTAGGGGCACCACGGCCGTGTTGGGTAACACGGCCGTTTTGGAGGAGGAGGAGTTGACCGTGGGGAATCACCACGTTTGTCTTGAGTTTCTTCGGCCACGGTCGTGGTAGGTGGCCACGGTCGTGGTGTTCTGGGGGTGACAACCTCTAACTCTGACCAAATTGGTACAATAATTCCCATGACTGTGGTGGTTGCCCACGATCGTTTTCTCTTCTTCGTACCACGACCGTGCTGATGGCCACGACCGTGGTGTCTTCAGTGGCCACGACCGTGGGATTTTGTGGCCCTGTTGGAAAGGGCATGTCATTGTTAATAAACACACGACCGTGGTGAGGCTTGCATCACTTTATTACACTTTAATATTCATCATTCTCGAATGTCTTTGCTTGGGGACGATTCTTGACCATTGGAGGTAGGTTGAGGGAGACTTTGGGCCCTACTTTGGGTCCCTCCATGAGTGGGGGAACCCTAGAACTCCTTATTTCTCTCTCTTCCATCTAATCATGGGTCAAGTACCTGAAAAACAGTGCAAAAATCATCCATAAACATATTTACAATGATAATCATATTAGGGAAAAAGACTTGTAATCTAACATGTTTAGATGCAACTTAAGTACAAAATGGCACATGATGGAGCCCTAAAATAGGGCTACATCACCGGGTAGGGCGGTATGCACCACCCTATCTCTCTCTCATTCTGTCATTTTGTTTCACCTTGTCATATAGTTCTGTTTGATTGTTACTCTTTTCATTGCATCTTTGCATGTCATGCAGTTGACTTCTCGCATTTTTGTGTAAGTTTTTCAAAATTTTTGCTCTTTTTCCTATTCCATATCATGCATTGCATTCTCATGTAGTTTTTGATAATTTCATATGCATGTTAAGTAGGATTTGCTGATTTATGCTTTAAATTCCCCTAAAGTAAGTTTAGATGTGATTTAGTGCAAATTGGCACCATTTTGGCCAATTTTTCCCAAATTTGATCTCTCTTGTCTAAAAAGTATGTTTTAACCCAATCTCTACTATTTTGAGTAAACATGACGACCTTTGACTAGTGCAAGTAAAATGTCATGCTTTATTGCTAAGTGGTATCAATGTTTGACTCTTTACATGTGCATCACCTCTCTTATGATTGTGATTGATTTGGTTGAATTGTGAACTTGAGCAAGCTTTGAACGCTTAGTGTTTATGGAATCACTTGTTTGATATATCAAATTTCATCTTATTCATTCATGTGGTGTGATATCTAGGATGAAGTATTGGATTAACTTTCATGCAGGATGTCTTATGTGGAAAATCATACCAATGACCCCTCTTTGACCCAACTCTTCTTCCACCATCTTCATACCCCTCCGCCTCATAAAAAGATGCCCTAGTGCACATAATCAGCCGTGGCCACCTCAAAAAGTTTGGGGTGGCCATATCTTTATCTCCCCGCTTCACTCTATCCACCTTTTGTCCTATCTACACCAAGGACAAGAAAGAAAATAAAAGAAAAAGAAAGACAAAAAAAATAAAAGGATTCTTCTGTTTAAGAGCATTCAAATAAAGAAAAGATGAGTGTGTAAAAACACTCCAAAAAGCTTACCACAACCCTTTCTTCCACTTTCATACCCATTGAGCTAAGAAGCATCAAACTTAGCTCATTTTGCCTTTTTCCGCAGCCATGTGAGTCATCTGGTATGATTTGAAATATAAGAATGAATGCATGAATGTGAAACAACACTCCTAGCCATCCTTGATTAACACTATCATGAAACAGTTTACCCAAAATTAATGAAAGAAATATGGATAACTTGTATAGCACTATATTTAAATTTCATGTGCTTTGTGCTCTTTTCATGATTGGATTGTGAAAGTAGGAGAGGAGAGAGGTGAAATGCATGCACGCAGTCATCTTTGATACCATTCAACAATAATCATCTTTTACATTGTATTTGTCATTTCTTGTTTGTGGAAAATTTGTAGAGAGATTGAGTTAGAGCATACTTGAGGACAAGTATGTTTTATGTTTGGGGTGGTGATGTAGCCCTATTTTAGGGCTCCATCCTGTACCATTTTGTACTTAAGTTGCATCTAAACATGTTAGATTATAAGTCTTTTTCCCTAATATGGTTATCATTGCAAATATGCTTATGGATGTTCTTTGCATTATTTTTCAAGTACTTGACCCATGCTTAGATGGAAGAGAGAGAAAGAAGGAGTTCTAGGGCTCCCCCACTCATGGAGGGACCCAAAGAAGGCCCCAAAGTCTCCCTCAACCTACCTCCAATGGTCAAGAATTGTCCCCAAGCAAAGACATCCGAGAATGACGAAGATTGAAGTATAATCAAGTGATGCAAGCCTCGCCATGGACGTGGCCACAACACCACAATCATGCATTTATTAGCAATGACATGCCCTTTCCAATAGGGCCACAAAATCCCACGGCCGTGGCCACCTCCCACGACCGTGGCCACTGAAGACACCACGATCGTGGCCATCAGCACGGTCGTGGTATGAATAAGAGAAAACGACTGTGGGAAACCACCACAGTCGTGGGAATTATTGCACCAATTTGTCCAGAGTTACAGGTTGTCACCCCCAGAACGCCACGACCGTGGCCACCTACCACGACCGTGGCCAAAGAAACTCAAGACGTCCGTGGTGATTCCCCACGGTCAACTCCTCCTCCTCCAAAACAGCTGTGTTACCCAACACGGCCGTGGTGCCCCTAACCCACCACGACCGTGGCATCCCGCCATGGCCGTGGCTACCATCATACTTGACCTTTTTCCAAATTCCTTCACACCACGACCGTTTCACCACTCCACGACCGTTCTCCACCACCCTCACCACAGTCGTGGCATACCACTACGGCTGTGGTGGTCCACCAACCCTACCCTACTTTTCACTGCTTTTCCTAAACTACCCCTACTTACCCTAGTGCTTCCACTACCACCTATATATACATGGGTGACGGCCAAAGCACTAGGTGAGACGCCCCTATAGCTGCTCCAAGCTCCATTCCCCTTACTTGAGATTTGAGTGCAAACCCTTTGCATTTTGGCTCACCATCCACCATTTCCACCCTCATTCCACCATGGAATCCTAGTTTCCTAGGTTTCCATCCATAAACCCCCACATTTCCATGCTCCCCCACACCCTTGGAGGAGGGAGGTCATCTACAGTAGCTTGGAGGTGAAGAAGAAGGCCACTTCATCAAGCTTCATGGAGTTTCTTCCTCTTCTTCCCCTCTCTTTTGTAGTTTCTTTGACTATGTGTAGCTAAGCCCCTAGTGGTGGGCTGTTTGGGGTTAAAATGTGACTTTGATACCATGTTGGGGGAAAGTTGCTTGTAATGAACTTAATTCATATCTATGATGATTGCCTCTTGCTTCTATCTCATTTCCCATTTTATTGCATGTGGTTTGTGCTTATAACATGGATTGCTTGCTTTGAGATGTTTTATGACACTTAGCTTCTAGGAGGGATTGGAGTGTATGTGGCAATCTTAGGATTGGCTCCTAGGTCCAATTAGTAGATCCCTAGCTAGCCCCCTTTGTTCCTACATACACATCCTCCCTCCTACAAGTGAGTGTGAGATTTAAGTGGCTAGTGTAAGTGAGAGTGATGCAATTTCCTAGGGCCTTCTAAAGGCTAGAGTGGCTAGTGGCATGAGGTCAAATACCCTCATCTCTACTCCCATCTCTACCCTCAACCCTCAATTGCTCACTATCACTTGCTCTAGAAACCTAGATTTGGTTAATCCCATTAGAATTACACCTAACCCTAGTCTTCTACTAGTAGTATAGGGTACATTCTAATGGCATTGTCCTTGTTGTTTGGTTTGGTAATCTAGATATGAAATGAGAACCTTGCATGTTTAATGATCTCCCCCAGCTAATATCAAAGTTACATCCCCCAAACGGCCCACCTACCCTAATCAACTGCTTAAAACCCGTCTTGCTTAGTTTGCTTGTTCATGCTAGTCTAGTTTAGTCGCTTTTGCTTAATCTAGTTAATTGCTTAGTTTTGCTCTTTAGTGTTAACTTAGGCTCTTTCTCTTTCTAGTGGTTAGTTTAGTTCTTAATTGCTTCTTGCCTTGCTAGAGTAGTGTAGCTCTTCTTGCTCTTGCTTAGTTTGTTTGTTAACTTAGTTTACTAATTTGCTTGCTCTTCCATAACTTAGTTTCCATGTTGCATTTCTTACTTGTTCTATTAGCTTAATCAACAACCAAAACATTTTACAACCCTAAAACCCTAATCTGCGCAAAAGGAATGTAGCTTGCACCGTCTAACTCTAGTGCCCCCTCTATCTCTGTGGATTGACCCTATACTTTCCGCCTCACCTATACTATGACACGACCCCGTGCGCTTGCGGGCGTAGTGTCTTAGTAGACGTAGGTAGTTAGTGTATGTCTTACAAATTTCGAAAGCGTAAGATCCCATATCCCGTGCGCTCCGACCTCACGGGGTGTAAAAGCACCACTAGCAGGGACGCACCAGTGCCCACTCTCTAACTGATGGAACTCTGCCATAGCCTACCAATTGGAGATAGGAATTTCCCAATGATGAAGTAGCTGGTTGATGAAGACATGCGTGTATAAGAAAATGACTCTACATATTTGTTAACTATTATCTCTCCTCTTTGCATATAAATACCCCTCCTTGCTCATCCTTCTTTACCTCAGTTGCACAAATTTCCTTTCTCATATGGATCTATTACGAGACATCGTCGATTGGTGTCGATTGATTAAAAACATGTCTTCATCAACCTTCATTGAAGCTGTTGTTTGTTCTTCTTTTCACCTCCTATGAACATTAATACCCTTCCAATCTAATTATAGCACAAATGAATAAAGGTTTTCTTCATGATCTTGGTGACTCACCATCTGCTTCCGCCTTAAGTCATATTTTTTGTGGTTCCCCTTTTAGGGTTTCTTCTATGGTAGTCTTATAACTATTTTTCCTTTTCTTTCTTACTTTAGTTTCTATTATGTCCTGAAGATAGATGAAGCATCAAGCTTTAAAAGAAGAAAGCTTGAACCTTTGGAAATACTGCAACTTGCTTATGGTGGGATCATTTTGGATCTTGAAGAGTGAATCTCAAGCTTTTCCTAATGTCTTCTTTGAGTGGACTCGTTTTCACCGTCTATATGAAACATGATATCACATATGATGCACTTAGTACCTTCTTTATACATACTAACCATGATCTTTTTGTTAATATCTCTTACATAAAAAAGGTGGAATCTTGTATCATTCTAAACTATTTTAAAGAGAATATGAACTGTGTGATCTACTTGAACTTGACAAAGACCATCATGATGCGAGAAACATGATAGTTTAGCATTCATGTACATATACTTAATTTGTGTTGATAAATGAACATAAAGGTAGCATTTTTATGGTTTGTTGACTACCCCTGATATGGAATATGAACTACTCATTATTCCTTCTCATTTGGAACCTTCATACAATGTTATAAGATGTTTTACTAGATGTTGTTATTCTATAAATGAATGGTTTATCTATGCTGATTTGGTATGAATTTCTTGAGAAGATTGAATGCTGGTATGATCTTCAATGCATATTGGGCTTTTAGGTGCTCAATTTTAATGTAGGGGGCCTTAATATAGCTGAGAGATTGATAGTGCATAATTTTTTTTAAAAATTTAGATTTTAATAATAATATGTTTTATATCATTTGAGTTTCAATGCCTTCATTATCTTGTAATTTTCTTCTATTGATCGCATGCAACTTGATTGTTGCCATTATAAAAAGGGTAAGTGGTTTAATTAACCGAGTGCAAACCTAATATTGTAGAGTTTGAGTATATAAATCTATTTCCCTAGGTCATTAGATGGATATAGTGAAACATGTTAATATTTTGTCAATTTGTGAATCACTAGGAGACACCTATATCCATATATTAGTGAATATATAAGTACATTGGGGTTGGTATACCCAGACGTCTTTAAAATCTATTTGGGACTTAGTTAAGTTGATATTCTAGTGATGAATGGTATGTGATTTATAATGGAGTAATACCCTAACTTTGGTGCTATGTCATGTATACCCAGGATGGACCTATGGAATGTAGATACTTTTTTGAGCAACTTCCATAGTAGACCCAAGCTTCAAACACTCAACGTTTTTGTTACCTTACTTTGACCTTGGGTCGTGTGAAGATCTAATGAAATCTGGATATCCTTATATCTTATAGGGATTGCTATTATGTCTTCATAGCATCTAGCTAGTGGGTTGAGTGGTACAACTCAAACTTCCCTGGGCATTAAAATGTGGAATACAACTGTGTAGCATATATGTTTAGGTTTATTTGGAAAATAACATGGATGTTCTCATGGTGTCACATTTCTTGATAGCAAGAAATATACTTATTTTCTATCTTACTTAATTATTCACGGATCTACATGTATAACTATGGTAAGAGTGTACTTTTAAATACATTGCATATTCAATAATCTAAATATTTACTACCTTGTTTTAATTATTCACAAATATATTGCAAGTAATAAATGTTTTCTAGCTGCTACATCATATCACTAAGACTTGGAGTCTTACGTCATGGTTTCCACATCTTTTTTCGGAGACTGAACAAGCTTCCTAGATGGCTGTGGTGAGGATCACTCTGGTGATGGTCACCAATCACCTGGAGGTAGGTAATGTGTTTGTTTCATCTGGTATCCTACTCTACCTCACATCACCTGGAGATAAATGGTGTTTTTGTGTTTGAGTTAGGAGATAGTAGATTCATACTTGTGGCTATGTCTTGTTTGGGGAGTTTCATATAGTAGTTGTATACTTGGGTTGCAATTTTGACAAGTGTGCCTTGTATTATATGGCTTTAGTTATATTAGTTGTAAGCTATTTGTTTATGTCATGTATTTCATGTCTTCTATAATACGTTTGATAGAGGTTACCTTAAATTGTAATATGTAATGATATCTGTTATCTTATATATAAAGTGCAAGGGACTTTTGGTTATCACTATGTTGAATTGGAAAGTTATATTTCCATGTTTCTATAATGTGATCATGTTTTAATAATGAACATAATTGGTTTTTACCAAGAATTGTTTCGAGTAATCTCAACCTAATGGCAGTGGTAAGTCACAACCTTACATAGTTAATATCCAATGAATATAATTACCTTATAAGTAAGGTAAATGAGTATAGATTGTTAAGTAGACCACCATTGATGTTATCTGAACAAATAAAATATCTTTCTGAGAACGAAAATAAGACCTATACAAGAATAAAGGATCAAGGAATTCCAAATTAGGATGAAATAGAGACACATTTGTAACCCTAGTCACCTCATATATGGAATTTCAACACTTAAAGAAAATTATGGAAATTATATTAATAGTAGAAAAAAATGATGATGAAACTACCATCACACAGTGGGTAACCTTAATTAGTGCAATAATGTTTATAAAACCCTAGGATTTGGTTTAACTATCTTAGATCAACACATGTTTTAAGAAAAATGGGTCGAGGCCTGATGCTTGGACCAACACAATTACATCTTGATCAGTAGGTGACTCAATACACGAGGTTTTAGTTTCTTTAATGTTGGGGATGCAATCCTCTTTAAGGAGAAGACTATTGTCGTATACCAAAATATAGACATCTAGCCTAATCCTCACTTATCTTATGCATTTTGATAAAGTTGTATTTAATATCATTTTCCTTCGTTGAATAAACCACGATGTTTAGAAATCTAGTAACACAATATTTTTTATCTAATATCAAGCTTATTTGATACTTCAGTGTAATAACTTAGGACATTGTTATAATTAGGGGCTAGTTATATTATTTTCCATCATAATAGATTTTAGCTTAAAATTGTTTCTCTAGAATTTTTATATGACTAGATGAGCGGAAGGAAGAGTTAAAAACAAAATATGGGAATAACATGGTTAAACGAGGAGATAAATACATTAGTAGATTACTTAACCTTAAATTCATGAATTTATATACTTTAAAGCGTCAAAAGTAAAAACTAATTTCAAATTTGGGTTCCCATATAGCCTACATGTTAATTTCAAATTAATTGAACATTTAATGATTATCCAATTCAACAAGGATAGAAAATAAGTAATATTTAAATATACTATATTATATATCAGTTGATTAGCCAATATTGTTTCTATTTATAAACACGTCACACTAAGGTTTTTAGGAGCCCTAGATTTTGTTTAATTTGGGCTCAACTAAGTACCTGATGATCAGTATTAGAGGGCAGGTTGTGTCTCCCACCTATGATTTGTCTCTTGTGCAAATATAGAAGACCAAAAATATCCTTTTCCATTGATTCTCTATGCCCTTTCTCATTATTTCCATGTGTTTATTTCTCATTTTCTCTACTTGATTGATTCCAAGAATAAAAATCCCCTTCTCACTAATGTTAGAAACCCCTAATTTAGCTATCTTCTTTCCACCCTCAACAACCTTGATTTGTCAGAGCCACTAGAGCAAGCCTTCCAAAATTCCTCATATGGAGAAAAGTTATGGAGTGGTCTAGGATAGATTTACATAGCATCATAAAGGGTCCTTCAGTCCCCAATATGGTAATTCTTCATGTCTCTCTATTCCTCCTGAATTCATAATTCCCAATCACAAATGTTGATTCCATTGAAATTCGAGGTCTTTAAAGTATATTTTGTCCTTATTCTTCACATGAGAACATTGTTTTGGGTTCTAGATACGTTAGTCACTCATGGAGCATAATGTTGAAGGAGATCACACCTTCTCCTCCCTATCCCCATGGATGAAGGACCTGTTCCCTATTTGTGGCCTCGTTTGGGAAAAATTAGGGGTCTTTAGGAACAAGACTACTCAAGGAAACCATCACAGAATTACCTGGTCTTCCCTTTGGTGGATCTCATGTCCTGGTCTAGAGGCACACCCCTCATGTGCATAGTTCATTATGAAACAAAGGTGCATTGTATAAGATGTTTTCTCAACATCGAACTTTCATGAACTTTGGTATCTTTACATGATGAGGGGTATTAAAATCTTTTTGCATGCTTGTAGTTGAGGCTGTGCAAGTTCCTAATTTGTGATTTTACTTATTTTCCTACATCATGGTTTACGTCAATTTTTTTGACACGGGGCATAATTGTTATTTGTGTCAGTTTGAAGATTTACAAAAATAGTTAAATGTCATTTATTTAAAAAAATCATAGCTATGGGAATTTAATAAAATTATGTTTTGCAATTACAAGATGAGATATGTCACTTTGCATGATTTTTTTGGACCAACATTTAATGGGTTTAGAGGTCATTTTTGGATATTTTTCTAAATGTATTTAAAAAAACTAATATAAAAAAATTCATAAGCATGTGTTGAGTCTCATAAACTATAATAAAATGTGTTTTGCAAACTTTAATTTTTTCAAAACAATATGGTACATGTTTTGTAACCTAATTCAATAATAGTAATATAGTCATTTTAGAGTTTTGAGTACTTAATGACAAATTGACCCGATTCTTGTGTAAATATTGTTAGGCATTTGGGACCCTGACTTGGACTATGGTTTGATGCTATAATTTTATAGGACTGTATATAAGATATGTGCATATATCCTATTATCTTTAGGGCAGTAAGTTTACTAAACCCCTAATTTTTCCATAATAGGCATATCTTTTGAAAATATTATCTTTTGCTTCACACTTGGAATCTATTGATACATATGATAACATGAGACTTTCTCTCTCCTTAGTGTACTGATATATGTAAGATTATTATTGATGGATCCAACGATCCCATATGTTATTCCAAACATGATCTCATCCCTTTCATGAATATTATTTTGACTAAACTAACAAACTTTCCTACTCTATTTTGAATGTATGATTTTAACTAGTCATATCTAGATAGTAGTATAGATACAATCTACATCTCCAGTTACTTTTGACCTATGTCATTAGTTTCATATTGACACCTAAGTGGGCGACACTAGAATTAACAACCATCATCGTCGAATTTAGGTGGGACAAAACCATCAATGCGGAAATAGTATCGATTGCCGTGAAAAGCAAAACTGACAACAAAGAGTTATAAAAGTCATCAGTTGAACACAAAAAATTGAACACAAAGAGCATCCTCAATAACAATTTAAGGTTATCAGATTATAGTCATCAGTTCATCATAAGGAAGCTGATGACAAATATCTGCGTTGTTGGTTTCTTTTAATAGAAACCAAATATACTTCCTTATCAAGGATAGTTGTGTCATCAATTTGAGTTGTAAAACTGACAATGGAGATCAATATTGTCATTTTATTACAACAACCGATGATTGGGATATATTTTTTCTTATAGAAGGTCTTTAGATTTATTGTCCATCTATTCAACAAGATGCAAAACCTATAGTTCCTTAGAGAAACATGTTCCATCATGTGTTCATGTTAGCAACAAGCCAACATACCTGCAAAAACTGCAATAACAAACACATACACACAATTCACCCACACACATATGCATATATACACATAGTTCCATTCGAAAATTCCATTCTCTTTAACACTCAACTCATGCACATACACAATTCTAAAAAAAACACTCAATTCCATTCTCATCACTTGAACAAAGTCATCATGATACTCATTCCTATTCATAATCATTCACACATAAATCCATATATACACATATTCATTCACACACATATGAATATATACACACATTCAAATTTAAAGTTGCAAAGTATCAAGCTTCACATGTATATAGAAATAATGACATCAAAGTTTAGAAAACATTATATTTCATCCCAATCAAATGTAAAGTTGACTTCCTTAATGAAGGGTTGCGTCCACTCTTCTTGTATCTCATTCAACCCTTCTTTTGTATAGAAATTAGTGTCAAACATCTACAAATAGTATGAAATATAGGGATTTACATATGATTCAAATAGAATGACATATTATCAAATGAGATTGTGTACTTAGGATTCAAAACTATACAAATTATCTTTTCTAAATAATGGCTATCTAGTGTAGCTTGTTTGACAAAAATATCCATATACCACACTACATAGTATCCACATGCTCATCAATTATCTTGTATGTGGCACCACAAAATTTACATTTATGTGAAAGATAATAAATAAAAGTAAGAATAGTTGTTACACCTACACATTTGTAACATCCTCAATTTCATAGCTAAAGTAAGCCTTTAATGTGGGGTTTTCTAGTAAAGGCATGTCAAGGTATGCAATGAACGTAACCATGGCTAGGTATGTAATTAAGTTCACAAAATGTGTAATACAAGCCATCTGATCAACCAATACACACATAATGATTTAAATGTGTATGATTTTAGTCAGTTGTATATGAATATAAATGAATTATTCCTATGAACAATAATGTGATGAATATATAATAAGATTAGTCCAGTCCATGGCTTGAGCCTTAGACCTAGCTTAGGTCTTCATGTTATGTAATTAAAGAAATATTGATCACATGTGTCATACATGAGCTTCAATTGAGAAATTATATTGACTGAAGACTTATTTTCATGATTTGAAATACAATTAAGCTCATGGACACTTTGAAATACTAAGGGACGGGCCATGTGCCCTAGATCCCAATTCCAGCCCTATTGGACTAATTAAGTTCTACAAATAGGTCCTTAAAGTAAAAATTTGGGGATTCAACATTCCATGTTCATAATAAATACTCAATGTAATTTTAATAGATGAAAAATTGATATATGAGATCAAGGGAGAAAATTTAGATGATTTTGAGTTATCTAGTGGCCTAGGTGATTAAATTAGTAATTATCTGATATTTATCTAAAAGGCAAATTTGGAGGGTCTATCTAATTAGTTTTGACTTGATGTTTTTCTAATGTAAAGATTATTAGAATACAATGTATCTCCCAAATTTTGAGATCAAATGGAGCTACAGATTGGGATATACAAATATTTCTATAAAATGGACTTTTATGCAAAAAGAAAAATATAAAAAAATAAAAAGGGGGGGGGGGGGACTCAGTCCTCGCGGACTGAGAGCCGTGCCCCTATTTTCAAATAGGAACATACTCCTTCAAGTGGGGGGGGGGTACTTGCCCAAGATCCGGAGGGCAAAAGCTTATAAAAGTCACTTTTCCTAGGCCGCGAGGGTTAGACAAACCTAGATCTAGGGTTTTCGCAAAGCATTAGCAGAAGAGGGGAAGATCCACAATGAAGAAGAAGACCAGGAGGGGTGGCGGATGCAACATGGTTTTGTTTCGGGGATCTTCAACCTCATCCACCCAGGGCACAGAGAAGGTGCCGCCCGTGGAGTGTAGATCGGGAGGGAGTCATGGAAGGAATTACCTCACGAGTCTGTGGCCATGGAAGGGAGATCAAGCTCATCGGAAGGTCTAGGCATTGTGGCCTCTGTTCTGGGCACTTACGTAGGCAAGAAGATGAAGGAAAGGGAGGAAGCGCCGAACCTAGGCTTGAGACGCGCAAGAGATCATGGTCGTCAAATCAGATCTCGATGGCCGAGTTCGGCTAGGGTTAGGTAAAATTCTAAAATTCATATGTTGAGATATAGAGCTAGGTTTGGGACAATTAAGGTACCTATGGAAAGCTCTTTGAGCATACTATCTTCTAAAAATACTCCAAAATATGTTTTGGATGTTTATTATTTATTATATGCTGGGTAGAAAAGACTATATGATTTTGATATTTTGTCAATTAAAAATAGTAAACGCCTTTAGAAATTCATACAAATTTTACTAAATGTGTATTTTGATATGTTTAACATTACTTCATAGCCTAATCTTTCATATATGAAGATTTAATGAGATTTTTAATGTAAACCCTAATAAGGGTATTTTGGGTATTTCACCCATGATATGATTTTTAAATGACCTGATATTTTAATACATGATCATTCCTACATTATATTAATACTTTTATAGAGATTTGATGAAGTTTCTTGTGCTATCATATTAGTATTTAGTTTTAGATGAGTAGCCATTATGAAAGAATAATAAATGATTATCTTGACACAATAAGTGCTATATATGCCTAATAGAGTTTGATATTATTTATCTAAATGGTATTTTAATTTGATTTCATAATAGAGTCAATTAAGATTAGTATATATGACTATATTTGAGATTTTCTTCTTATATGATCTATATGTTCATATTAGTGCATAAGACGATTTATGTCTCATTTGAGTATAAAGATGATATTGATTATATAGTATGAGTTTTATTTTATTTCAATGCCAAGATTTTATGATGATCATAGATTAAAGTTATGCTAACCCTAAGTTCGTACATATAGTTAGGAAGACGAGACTTGAGATTTAGAAATAAAAAGAGGGAACATCGGCTTGGACTGATAAAACTGTGATGATATCCAGGTTATTAAAGTTATAGAACTGGAATCAGGACTTCCTTATAGATACCCCAGTATAAGAGGTAAGTGGTCCATGCTGATGAGTACTCATGTTTTAAGTTCAGTATGTTTACATGTCTCCTGATAAGACTTTTATAATTTATATGATTCAATGTTCTAAGATTTTAATGCAAACAAGAATATTCTCATATCTCTATCATTATGTAAGTCCAGATATCTGAAATCTCAAATAGAGACATGTTGCTCAAAATAGTTGTGACCCATGGACCAAGTCCGTGAGAAAGTTAAAGAATCACGTTCCTACAAGATTTCTTAGAAGTGTTCGAAATTGATGAATAAGATTGTAAGATAAGATATGCAAGTAATGTAGCCATACTTAGTTGGTGATTTGGGATAGTTTTGTATTGAGAATTGAAGTACACATATGTTGTTAGGATTTCTCATATTTATAGGCATAACTATGTATTACGATTCAAGTAGAAACATGCCATTAAGATTTCATACATATGTATAGATACAACAACTAGATTCCTTAGAATGAATAATATCTAGAATTTAATTACAATATAAGAATATGGATTTCAGAATATTAAAACATGGTCTACTTTTATAAACAAAGGTACTTTTGGGATCACAACATATTGTAAAAATGAGTTCATGATGGCATTATAAGGTAATGACACATTAAGTTATGATTAGGTTACAATACAATATTTTATAAGATTTCTATTTTGATATTTAAAGTTTATATGTAAGTTCATATGCAATGTTTTAGGGTAACATCATATCTTATAAGAAGGATTGAACCATCTTGTCAGAATTGATATTTTTTTTAAGATATGTTGTACTTATGTTATTTTCATAAGCTTGAATTAAGATACCTTGTATACTTAGTATTTCTATATTCATGTCAGATCCTTCCTCATAAGACATTAGACTCATTTATGATATAATTGGTATAATTAATTAATCTTACCAAATAAGAGATTTAGAATAAGGTTTACCCAGATAATGAGATACATGTTCAAATCCAGCAATGAATTTAGTTTAGAATTTAAGAAACAGAGATTAAAATTCAGACTTAACTACTCACCATGTGAGTAGCCAGATTTTGAATAAATATACATGATATGGGTTATAGACCCAATTCTCAATTATGTTGTAATTTGAAATACATATCCAAATTCGATAATAGATTCAGTTCAGACTTGAAAGAGCAAAGATTCAGATTCAGATTTCAGCTTCAAAACTAAGTACACGTTTAGTACTCAGTTTCAGATTTAGAGTTTAGTAAAGATAGACTTAAGATAATTAATTCAAAACCTTCACATAATACATTATATAATAAGTCCTCACCAGAGAGTCCAGTGATGATTCAGATGGTGCACTACACCAGACACTGCGGGTGTCACAGAGGGCATGTTATGCCAACAGAGGGTGCCTTGCTCCATAGAGGGCACTTCGGTGTCAACAGAGGGCACTTTGTGCCAACAGAGGGTGTGTTGCACCATAGAGGAAACTTCGGTGTCAACAGAGGGCACTTTGTGCCAACAGAGGGTGCGTTGCACCATATAGGACACTTCAGTGTCAACAGAGGAGGACTTATTGTATAATGGTGGCCACAAACAGATAAAAATCATGAGTAAAAGATACTTAAGATTAGAGCATGTTTGTAATCTCATCCACGAGTATGTTGAGAGGAATTCAGAAAAGATATTTATGATCCAGACACTTTGGCATAGGCCATGAGACCCAGAGTATAGGTCACCAGAAAAGATAGAATAGAAAATGAGAGTTTAAGAAATGAGAGATAATATGTTTCTAGATTTAATCAGAGTTAAATGTCCGTTTCATATTTATGATGTTCAAGAATATTTTTAATATTTCAGTTCTTTAGCAATGTATATTTTAGAATACTCATGCCACTTACTGTAACGACTGTTTTTCCCAATGCATGTCTGGGGGCGTGATGTCCACAGGTTCTAGAGCAATTGAAGAACTAAGGGACCAACAAAGGCCTAAGAGACTTTCAAGCTTGCCTAGTGGGGTGCCATCTACCTAGTTGATCCTGAGTATTGACATGTTTTTATTATGAACTTATGCATAAACATGATGTAGTTTTATGTTGACAAAAAGCTGTGTATGAATCAGTTTTACAGTTCTGCAAAGTGTTTCATTTACTTGTATTGCAATGGTTATCATGTTTGTGACACTCCCAGATGATAGAAGAATTTTTTTTTGCTTCCGCACATGCAATATAAAAATCTGGGTGTTACAATATGGTATCAGAGCAATTTGGTAAATGGCCACTAGGCAAAGATGATTCTCATAGTCACCCTAGGATGAAGATAAGAGATTAGGGTTTAGGGATAGATTCCCATAGAAAGTTACAATGACCTAGAATGACTAAGAGTTTTCACCTTAGAAGAAATAGAGATGTCAGAGATAGATGTTTCCCTATTCTAGGTCTCATGTTTCAACCTAACCCTAGCTAATGATGTTGGTTCTCCATTCTCAATGGTTATGGCCAACCAATTGAGAATTGAAGAGGGACGTCATAAGCATTAGGCTTTGATGCATATCTCCTTTCTTACTAGTCCATGTGGTATGGGACACATGTATTAGTAGGTTAGAGGGGATTAGTATGTCAGGGTCCCACTTCTCTGGGTATGTGCATGATCACCACATATCTTATAATGTAGGTGCTACCTGAAGAACCCAAGGTTAGAATGTCATGTGTAACTAATGTTAGGAATTTATGACAAGGTTGAGGCAGATGCCCTAAGTATAGAGCCAAGTTTAGTTTCATAAACCCTAAGTATGAGTTGATAAGTAGACCAAGGTAATATATAATGCTCATATAATTTTTTTTATGAAAATACATTACATATCTCTTTTCATGCAAATTTTTGAACATAGGTGTGTCTTACAATAAATGAAGCGGTAAGCAGAACCCTAAGGTGGGTAGTATCCTAGACAAATTTCGAGGACAAAATTTATTTTAAGGTGGGCAAAATTGTAACATCCTCAATTTCATAGCTAAAGTAAGCCTTTAATGTGGGGTTTTTCTAGTAAAGGCATGTCAAGGGATGCAATCAACGTAACCATGGCTAAGTATGTAATTAAGTTCACAAAATGTGCAATACAAGCCATCTGATCAACCAATACACATATAATGACTTAATGTGTATGATTGTAGTCAGTTGTATATGAATATAAATGAATTATTCCTATGAACAATAATGTGATGAATATAGAATATGATGAGTCTAGTCCATGGCTTGAGCCTTAGACCTATCTTAGGTCTTCATGTTATGCAATTAAAGAAATATTGATCACATGTGTCATACATGAGCTTCAATTGAGAAATTATAATGACTGAAGACTTATTTTCATGATTTGAAATACAATTAAGCTCATGGACACTTTGAAATACTAAGGGACGGGCCATGTGCCCTAGATCCCAATTCCAGCCCTATTGGACTAATTAAGTTCTACAAATAGGTCCTTAAAGTAAAAATTTGGGGATTCAACATTCCATGTTCATAATAAATACTCAATGTAATTTTAATAGATGAAAAATTGATATATGAGATCAAGGGAGAAAATTTAGATGATTTTGAGTTATCTAGTGGCCTAGGTGATTAAATTAGTAATTATCTGATATTTATCTAAAAGGCAAATTTGGAGGGTCTATCTAATTAGTTTTGACTTGATGTTTTTCTAATGTAAATATTATTAGAATACAATGTATCTCCCAAATTTTGAGATCAAACGGAGCTACAGATTGGGATATACAAATATTTCTATAAAATGGACTTTTATGCAAAAAGAAAAATATAAAAAATAAAAAAGGGGGGGGGGACTCAGTCCTCGCGGACTGAGAGCAGTGCCCCTATTTTCAAATAGGAACATACTCCCCCAAGTGGGGGGGGGGGTACTTGCCCAAGATCCGGAGGGCAAAAGCTTATAAAAGTCACTTTTCCTAGGCCGCGAGGGTTAGACAAACCTAGATCTAGGGTTTTCGCAAAGCATTAGCAGAAGAGGGGAAGATCCAAAATGAAGAAGAAGACCAGGAGGGGTGGCGGCTGCAACATGGTTTTGTTTCGGGGATCTTCAACCTCATCCACCCAGGGCACAGAGAAGGTGCCGCCCGTGGAGTGTAGATCGGGAGGGAGTCATGGAAGCAATTACCTCACGAGTCTGTGGCCATGGAAGGGAGATCAAGCTCATCGGAAGGTCTAGGCATTGTGTCCTCTGTTCTGGGCACTTACGTAGGCAAGAAGATGAAGGAAAGGGAGGAAGCGCCGAACCTAGGCTTGAGACGCGCAAGAGATCATGGTCGTCAAATCAGATCTCGATGGCCGAGTTCGGCTAGGGTTAGGTAAAATTCTAAAATTCATATGTTGAGATATAGAGCTAGGTTTGGGACAATTAAGGTACCTATGGAAAGCTCTTCGAGCATACTATCTTCTAAAAATACTCCAAAATATGTTTTGGATGTTTATTATTTATTATATGCTGGGTAGAAAAGACTATATGATTTTGATATTTTGTCAATTAAAAATAGTAAACGCCTTTAGAAATTCATACAAATTTTACTAAATGTGTATTTTGATATGTTTAACATTACTTCATAGCCTAATCTTTCATATATGAAGATTTAATGAGATTTTTAATGTAAACCCTAATAAGGGTATTTTGGGTATTTCACCCATGATATGATTTTTAAATGACCTAATATTTTAATACATGATCATTCCTACATTATATTAATACTTTTATAGAGATTTGATGAAGTTTCTTGTGCTATCATATTAGTATTTAGTTTTAGATGAGTAGCCATTATGAAAGAATAATAAATGATTATCTTGACACAATAAGTGCTATATATGCCTAATAGAGTTTGATATTATTTATCTAAATGGTATTTTAATTTGATTTCATAATAGAGTCAAGTAAGATTAGTATATATGACTATATTTGAGATTTTCTTCTTATATGATCTATATGTTCATATTAGTGCATAAGACGATTTATGTCTCATTTGAGTATAAAGATGATATTGATTATATAGTATGAGTTTTATTTTATTTCAATGCCAAGATTTTATGATGATCATAGATTAAAGTTATGCTAACCCTAAGTTCGTACATATAGTTAGGAAGACGAGACTTGAGATTTAGAAATAAAAAGAGGGAACATCGGCTTGGACTGATAAAACTGTGATGATATCCAGGTTATTAAAGTTATAGAACTGGAATCAGGACTTCCTTATAGATACCCCAGTATAAGAGGTAAGTGGTCCATGCTGATGAGTACTCATGTTTTAAGTTCAGTATGTTTACATGTCTCCTGATAAGACTTTTATAATTTATATGATTCAATGTTCTAAGATTTTAATGCAAACAAGAATATTCTCATATCTCTATCATTATGTAAGTCCAGATATCTGAAATCTCAAATAGAGACATGTTGCTCAAAATAGTTGTGACCCATGGACCAAGTCCGTGAGAAAGTTAAAGAATCACGTTCCTACAAGATTTCTTAGAAGTGTTCGAAATTGATGAATAAGATTGTAAGATAAGATATGCAAGTAATGTAGCCATACTTAGTTGGTGATTTGGGATAGTTTTGTATTGAGAATTGAAGTACACATATGTTGTTAGGATTTCTCATATTTATAGGCATAACTATGTATTACGATTCAAGTAGAAACATGCCATTAAGATTTCATACATATGTATAGATACAACAACTAGATTCCTTAGAATGAATAATATCTAGAATTTAATTACAATATAAGAATATGGATTTCAAAATATTAAAACATGGTCTACTTTTATAAACAAAGGTACTTTTGGGATCACAACATATTGTAAAAATGAGTTCATGATGGCATTATAAGGTAATGACACATTAAGTTATGATTAGGTTACAATACAATATTTTATAAGATTTCTATTTTGATATTTAAAGTTTATATGTAAGTTCATATGCAATGTTTTAGGGTAACATCATATCTTATAAGAAGGATTGAACCATCTTGTCAGAATTGATATTTTTTTTAAGATATGTTGTACTTATGTTATTTTCATAAGCTTGAATTAAGATACCTTGTATACTTAGTATTTCTATATTCATGTCAGATCCTTCCTCATAAGACATTAGACTCATTTATGATATAATTGGTATAATTAATTAATCTTACCAAATAAGAGATTTAGAATAAGGTTTACCCAGATAATGAGATACATGTTCAAATCCAGCAATGAATTTAGTTTAGAATTTAAGAAACAGAGATTAAAATTCAGACTTAACTACTCACCATGTGAGTAGCCAGATTTTGAATAAATATACATGATATGGGTTATAGACCCAATTCTCAATTATGTTGTAATTTGAAATACATATCCAAATTCGATAATAGATTCAGTTCAGACTTGAAAGAGCAAAGATTCAGATTCAGATTTCAGATTCAAAACTAAGTACACGTTTAGTACTCAGTTTCAGATTTAGAGTTTAGTAAAGATAGACTTAAGATAATTAATTCAAAACCTTCACATAATACATTATATAATAAGTCCTCACCAAAGAGTCCAGTGATGATTCAGATGGTGCACTACACCAGACACTGCGGGTGTCACAGAGGGCATGTTATGCCAACAGAGGGTGCCTTGCTCCATAGAGGGCACTTCGGTGTCAACAGAGGGCACTTTGTGCCAACAGAGGGTGTGTTGCACCATAGAGGACACTTCGGTGTCAACAGAGGGCACTTTGTGCCAACATAGGGTGCGTTGCACCATATAGGACACTTCAGTGTCAACAGAGGAGGACTTATTGTATAATGGTGGCCACAAACAGATAAAAATCATAAGTAAAAGATACTGAAGATTAGAGCATGTTTGTAATCTCATCCACGAGTATGTTGAGAGGAATTCAGAAAAGATATTTATGATCCAGACACTTTGGCATAGGCCATGAGACCCAGAGTATAGGTCTCCAGAAAAGATAGAATAGAAAATAAGAGTTTAAGAAATGAGAGATAATATGTTTCTAGATTTAATCAGAGTTAAATGTCTGTTTCATATTTATGATGTTCAAGAATATTTTTAATATTTCAGTTCTTTAGCAATGTATATTTTAGAATACTCATGCCACTTACTGTAACGACTGTTTTTCCCAATGCATGTCTAGGGGCGTGATGTCCGCAGGTTCTAGAGAAATTGAAGAACTAAGGGACCAGCAAAGGCCTAAGAGACTTTCAAGCTTGCCTAGTGGGGTGCCATCTACCTAGTTGATCCTGAGTATTGACATGTTTTTATTATGAACTTATGCATAAACATGATGTAGTTTTATGTTGACAAAAAGTTGTGTATGAATCAGTTTTACAGTTCTGCAAAGTGTTTCATTTACTTTTATTGCAATGGTTATCATGTTTGTGACACTCCCAGATGATAGAAGAATTTTTTTTTGCTTCCGCACATGCAATATAAAAATCTGGGTGTTACAATATGGTATCAGAGCAATTTGGTAAATGGCCACTAGGCAAAGATGATTCTCACAGTCACCCTAGGATGAAGATAAGAGATTAGGGTTTAGGGATAGATTCCCATAGAAAGTTACAATGACCTAGAATGACTAAGAGTTTTCACCTTAGAAGAAATAGAGATGTCAGAGATAGATGTTTCCCTATTCTAGGTCTCATGTTTCAACCTAACCCTAGCTAATGATGTTGCTTCTCCATTCTCAATGGTTATGGCCAACCAATTGAGAATTGAAGAGGGACGTCATAAGCATTAGGCTTTGATGCATATCTCCTTTCTTACTAGTCCATGTGGTATGGGACACATGTATTAGGTTAGAGGGGATTAGTATGTCAGGGTCCCACTTCTCTGGGTATGTGCATGATCACCACATATCTTAGAATGTAGATGCTACCTGAAGAACCCACGGTTAGAATGTCATGTGCAACTAATGTTAGGAATTTATGACAAGGTTGAGGCAGATGCCCTAAGTATAGAGCCAAGTTTAGTTTCATAAACCCTAAGTATGAGTTGATAAGTAGACCAAGGTAATATATAATGCTCATATAATTTTTTTTATGAAAATACATTACATATCTCTTTTCATGCAAAATTTTGAACATAGGTGTGTCTTACAATAAATGAAGCGGTAAGCAGAACCCTAAGGTGGGTAGTATCCTAGAAAAATTTCGAGGACAAAATTTATTTTAAGGTGGGCAAAATTGTAACATCCTCAATTTCATAGCTAAAGTAAGCCTTTAATGTGGGGTTTTTCTAGTAAAGGCATGTCAAGGGATGCAATCAACGTAACCATGGCTAAGTATGTAATTAAGTTCACAAAATGTGCAATACAAGCCATCTGATCAACCAATACACATATAATGACTTAATGTGTATGATTGTAGTCAGTTGTATATGAATATAAATGAATTATTCCTATGAACAATAATGTGATGAATATAGAATATGATGAGTCTAGTCCATGGCTTGAGCCTTAGACCTATCTTAGGTCTTCATGTTATGCAATTAAAGAAATATTGATCACATGTGTCATGCATGAGCTTCAATTGTGAAATTATATTGACTGAAGACTTATTTTCATGATTTGAAATACAATTAATCATATGGACCCTTTGAAATACTAAGGAACGAGCCATGTGCCCTAGATCCCAATTCCAGCCCTATTGGACTAATTAAGTTCTACAAATAGGTCCTTAAAGTACAAATTTGGGGATTCAACATTCCATGTTCATAATAAATACTCAATGTAGTTTTAATAGATGAAAAATTGATATATAAGATCAAGGGAGAAAATTTAGATGATTTTGAGTTATCTAGTGGCCTAGGTGATTAAATTAGTAATTATCTAATATTTATCTAAAAGGCAAATTTGGAGGGTCTATCTAATTAGTTTTGACTTGATGTTTTTCTAATGTAAAGATTATTAGAATACAATGTATCTCGCAAATTTTGGGATCAAACGGAGCTACAAATTGGAATATACAAATATTTCTATAAAATGGACTTTTATGCAAAACGAAAAATATAAAAAAAAATAAGGGGGGGGGGCGACTCAGTGCTCGCGGACTGAGAACCGCACCCCTATTTTCAAACCAAAACAGAGCCCCCAAGAAGGTGGGGTACTTGCCCAAGACCCGGAGGGTAAAAGCTTATAAAAGTCACTTTTCCTAGGCCACGAGGGTTAGACGAACCTAGATCTAGGGCTTTCGCGAAGCATTAGGAGAAGAGGGAAAGATCCACAATGAAGAAGAAGACCAGGAGGGGCGGTGGCCATAGCATGGTTGTGTTTTGGGGATCTTCAACCTCATCCACCCAGGGCACAGAGAAGGTGCCGCCCATGGAGTGTAGATCAGGAGGGAGTCAGGGAAGCAATTACCTCACGAGTCTGTGGCCTTGGAAGGGAGATCAATCTCATCAGAAGGTTTGGGCACAGTGGCCTCTATTCTGAGTGCTTATGCAGGAAAGAAGATGAAGGAAAGGGAGGAAGTGCTGGCCCTAGGCTTGTGACGCGCAAGAGATCATGGTCGTCAGATCAGATCTCGATGGCCGAGTTTGACCAAGGTTAGGTAAAATTCTAAAATTCATATCTTGAGATATAGATCTCGGTTTGGGACAATCAAGGTACCTATAGAAATATATTTGAGCATACTATCTTCTAAATATATCTCTAGAATATGATTTGGATGTTTATTATTTATTATATGTTGGGTAGAAAAAACTATATGATTTTGATATTTTGTCAATTAAAAATAGTAAACGCCTTTAGAAATTCATACAAATTTTACCAAATGTGTATTTTGATATTTTTAACATTACTTCACAGATTGATCTTTCCTATATGAAGTTTTAATGAGATTATTAATGTAAACCCTTATAAGCGTATTTTGGGTATTTCACGCATGATATGATTTTTAAATGACCTAATATTTTAATACATGATCATTCCTACATTATATGAATACATTTATAGAGACGTGATGAAGTTTCTTGTGCTATCATATTAGTATTTAGTTTTAGATGAGTAGCCATTATGAAAGAATAATAAATGATTATCCTGACACAATAAGTGATATATATGCCTAATAGAGTCTGATATTATTTATCTAAATGGTATTTTAATTTGATTTCATAATAGAGTCAAGTAAGATTAGTATATATGACTATATTTGAGATTTTCTTCTTATATGATCTATATGTTCATATTAGTTCATAAGATGATTTATGTCTTATTTGAGTATAACGATGATATTGATTTATAGTATGAGTTTTATTTTATTTCAATGCCATGATTTTATGATGATCATAGATTAAAGTTAGGCTAACCCTAAGTTGGTACATATAGTTAGGAAGACGGGAATTGAGATTTAGAAATAATAAGAGGGAACATCGGCTTGGACTGATAAAACTAAGATGATATCTAGGTTATTAAAGTTATGAAATTGGAATCAAGACTTCCTTATAGATACCCCAGTACAAGAGGTAAGTGGTCCATGCCCACGAGTACTCATGTTTTAAGTTTAGTATGTTTACATGTCTCCTGATAAGACTTTTATAATTTATATGATTCAATATTCTAAGATTTTAATGCAAACAAGAATATTCTCATATCTCTATCATTATGTAAGTTCAGATATCCAAAATCTCAAATAGAAACATGTTGCTCAAAATAGTTGTGACCCATGGACCAAGTCCATGAGAAAGTTAAAGAATCATGTTCATACAAGATTTCTTAGAAGTGTTCAAAATTAATGAATAAGATCATAAGATATGATATGCAAGTAATGTAGCCATACTTAGTTTTTGATTTGGGATAGTTTTGTATTGAGAATTTAGGTACACATATGTTGTCAGGGTTTCTCATATTTATAGGCATAACTATGTATTACGATTCAAGTAGAAACATTCCATTAAGATTTCATTCATATGTATAGATACAACAACTAGATTCCTTAGAATGAATAATATCTAGAATTTAATTACAATATAAGAATATGGATTTCAGAATATTAAAACATGGTCTACTTTTATAAATAAAGGTACTTTTGGGATCACAACATATTGTAAAAATGAGTTCACGATGGGATTATAGGGTAATGACACATTAAGTTATGATTAGGTTACAATACAATATTTTATAAGATTTCGATTTTGATATTTAAATTTTATATGTAATTTCATATGCAATGTTTTAGGGTAACATCATATCTTATAAGAAGGATTGAACCATCTTGTCAGAATTGATATTTTTTTATATATGTTGTACTTATGATACTTTCATAAGTTTGACTTAAGATACCTTGTATACTTAGTATTTCTATATTCATGTCAGATCCTTCCTCATAAGACATTAGACTCATTTATGATATAATTGGTATAATTAAGTAATCTTACCAAATAAGAGTTTTACAATAAGGTTTACCCAGATAATGAGATACATGTTCATATCCAACAATGAATTCAGTTTAGAATTTAAGAATAAGAGATTTAGATTCAGACTTAGACTACTCACCATGTGAGTATCCAAATTTTGAATAAAGATACATGATATGGGTTATAGATCCAATTCGCAATTATGCTGTAATTTGAAATACATATCCAAATTCCATAATAGATTCAGTTCATACTTGAAAGAGCAAAGATTCAGATTCAGATTTCAGATTCAAAACTAAGTACATGTTTAGTACTCAATTTCAGATAAGTTCAGATTCAAAATTTAGTAAAGACAGACTTATGATAATTAATTCAAAACCTTCACATAATACATTATATAATAAGTCCTCACCAGAGAGTCCCATGATGATTCAAAAGGCGCACTGCGCCAGACACTGCGTGTAACATCCCTATTTTTAGGAGTAAAATAAAACCTTTATGCAGTTTTCTTTAAATGATATTTTGTTAAGGACATTAAGGTAAAATTTCCAAAATAGTTTTTCTTATTGAATTTCAATGCAAAGAGAAATAATAAAAGGACTCAAAATAAGTTTTTCCTTTATTTTAATGTGTTGTAAATATTTGTGTAATAATGGCAATGTGTTTTCCCTTTTCTTTTATAAAATAAGTTTAAAAGGTTTGAAAGAGAAAAAGAAAGATAAAGAAGCAAGAAATCTGAAATATGAGAGACTTGGGCAATAAGTATGCTTTTCCTTTTTATATATTTCAAAATAAAATCCCTAATGTTCATTTTCTCTCTCCTCTTCTTGGAATTGCCAAAAAGAAATAATGATGTGCCCCTTACTCTTTTAATTTGAAAATATGAGATTATGAGTTCTCTCTTGGCATCTTTTGGCCACCTTCCCTTTTTATTTTATAAAACAATAAGAGGGAAGTAATATTCCCCTTGTTTTCTCTCTCCTCCAAGAAAAGTACATAAAAAGGCAATAAATGAGTAGGCCATGATTTTAAATAAGATGAATAGTCATAAACTTGAATTTTGGAGTAAAATCCCACAAAGGAAAGTTCCCCATCTTTTATTTAATTAGTGTGTACACTTAAATTAAGATAAGGAACAAAAATAGAAAATGTGGATCAAACGTTGAGAAAACCCAAATCTAATTGTCTAGGAATATTCTAGACCCTTTAATTGGTCAATGGTCCAAATTTGGACTTGTTTGGAGCTTGTTTGACACTCTAATTAAAATAGGAAAGTTTGATTAGGATTTGCACTTATTGCCTCGAATTTCCCTAAAGTCCGAGATTTAAATGTCACGCATACATCTTTTTTTTTCTCTATTGATTTCGGCTAAGGTTCAGCATCACACCCTGTTAGTTGATGCACGCCCCCTCACCACCGTCGGATCAAGATCGGGTGGTCAGTGAATCATCATCAACCTCACGACCAAATAGGAAACTGGCGCTAACAACGTGATTTTTTCTCCAGTGGATTTCTCGCTCGATACTTGATCTTTTCTCACATTTTCTTCTCCCAAAGATTCACCACATTGCGGCACAGCCATCAAACCCTAAAAATCCTGCTCCCGTGCCCTATTTAGGGAACACCCTTTAGGGCTTGCAGGCTCCTCTCTTCTGTTTTTCACAGACGCCATTTCGGTGCATCTCGAACCCACCTAACGATTTCAGTAACGCCTTCGACCTCCACAGATTGCTGCTCCACCTTCAATTTCATCTTCAAAGCCCCGAGGTTCCCCGACCTACTCCTTCTTCATCTCTGGCGACCTCGGCTTCGCCTGACCTCCTCAGTCCACCTTGGCTCGATCGTGAGCGTGGTGAGTATCCTCAATGTCTATTCTTCACCCTCACATTTTCAGTTTGCCGCAAGAACCCCCTGAACGCCGTGTCCTATAGGGGTCAAGCCCCCTTTCTCTCCGGTGACTCCACCATGATGTTTTAGTGGTCCTCTAACCCCAGTTTTGCTCCGTTCCACTTGGCCAAGCCCCGTACATCATTTTCTGACCTCTCTTCGACACCGTCCTACTCGTCTTTTCTTGGGCTTCCATTCGGGGTGGTTCCCCTATTTCTGCTTGTTCTCGGCGTGCAACAACTCTTCTCCGATCGACTCTTCTCGCGTCAGACCCTTTTGCCTTGTGTATGCGCCTTTGGCTTTGACGAACTCCAGTAATGACTCCCGCTCAGTCATTTTTGGGTCCCTTGTTTCTACTAGTTTGGAGAGGTCTGAACTGCTGACGGCCCAGCCAAGGCAGCACATATGCCACCTGGTGTCTCAGCATCCCTTGGACTCGAGCAATGGCTCGTTGTCTTCAGCTTGAGGTGAGGGAACCACCAAGAACCTTTGATATCTAGTGGCAATCATCCACGATAGGTTGTGGCTGGATAACTGGTCTCCAGAGCCTGCGCTCGACGCCATGGCTAAAGGGGGATGGGAGTGAAGAATCTAGGCCCCGCAATGACCGTAACACCCCCTCCATGTAAAACTATGTGTTTCAGTCGCAAGGGTACTTCCAAGTTTTCAAGATTTTGGCTTTTTTTGACCGCTTATCCACCTGGGCGAGACCCACGCCTATGTGGCGGGCTCTCATTGGCCCATATGGCATTTATTCAAATTCTGATTGGTCCAAATTCATAAATTCATAATAAATCACTCGATGCTCAGAAAAATGAGAAAAAATATGTTTTGGAAATGGTTTTTTGAGAGGAACCCAAATATATGATTTTTAGAGTCTGATTCTAAATTGACATCTCTTGATATTGTAGAAATGGGTCTATGATTGAAGATTATGAATAATATATATATTTTATGTGACATATCTTATGAACAGGGAAATTAGGGTTCTTTAGATCTAGAGAGTGGTTAAGACTCACTCAACCTAGGAAGAGAGAGAACTCACTCTCCAAGTGAAAAAGTAAGTGGTCCATGCAATTTAACATATAAATATCTTGTTTTGAATTATTATGCATGTATGAATTTCAATGAATGCCATGTTTATGTTATTTACTATTTTTAATTGCTAAAGTCAGTAAGGTTGAGATAAATTGAATTGAATATTATGTATAGTATCATCTTCATGAATCTTAATGATAATGTTACAAATAAAGTTAAATGTAAAGTTAAGAGATTTAAGAGAAAGAAGAAAATGTAAATGTTAAGCTTATATCAGTACCTCACAAGAGAAGAGACACTTTGGTGCATAAGAGAAGAGGCACTTCGGTTCAACCTAAGAGGCACTTTTGTGCATAAGAGAAGAGGCACATTTGTGCAACCTGAGGTTACTTATATAGGTTAAGATAAACGAAATATATCTAAAAGAAAATGCATGACTTTTCAAGGTTCAATGTTTAATGTTAATGCTTATTTTCAGTTTTCAAGTTTTCTTATATTATAACATGTTCAATCCACTTACCATTTGTTTGATGCATGGCTGGGGGCATGATGCCCACAAGTAAGGAGAAAGATTAGGATGGAGAAGCTTTTGACATACAAGAACTAGCTCAAGGAATCCTCAAGATGAAAAGACCTAGTGGGGTGCCATTTACCAAGGCGATCCTAGACATAGATATTATGTAAAATATGCATAGTTCTATCATAAAAATAGATTAGACTTCATAGATGAGCTTGATGTAGTTTCTTTTTTCCAAAAAATATGTATGAATCATATTTTATACAATGCAAATTGTTTTATTTATTCAAATTGAAATGAGTATCATGTTTGTGACACCCTTTGAGTAAAGAGCTTCCGCTCAGTGATTTACACATGTGATGAAAAGTGGGGTGTTACAATATGGTATCAGAGCAATTTGGTAAATGGCCACTAGGCAAATAAGATTCACATAGTTTCCCTAGAATGAAGATATGAGAATAAGGTATAGGAAAGGAACCCAAGGAAGAGTATCAAACACTAAGATAATAAGAGTTTTATCCCTAGAGTAGAAGTTTACATTAGGGACAGGTGTATATCTAGATTAGATCTTAGGTATTGACCTAATCTTAGCTAGTGGCATATCCTCTCTTATCTCATTGGTTGGTGCACACCATGTGATGAATGTAGATGGATGTCATAAGCATCAGACTTATTGTGTATCTTTCCCCTACATAATAGTATGTGTGGTATGGGACATGTGTACTATTAGGTTGGTGAAGGTTAGAACAATAGGGTCTTTCATTGTTGGGTATGTGCCTGATCAACACCTACCTGGGGATGCCAAAAGATGGGCAATACAAAAGGCCTAAAATAGATTGTCATCTACACCTAATGTTAGAAAGCCATGACAAGGTTGAGGTAGAAGTCTAAAATATAGTGCTAAGTTTAGTTTCATAAGCCCTAAGTAAAGTTAAGAAGAAGACCAAAGGAATGATTAGTTAATGTTTTATACAATCAAAATGCGTCATGCAACATACTTTTATTTTATATTGTGAACATTAATGGACATTGAAATGTCAATTATCATTCAATGAAGAGGTAAGAAGAACCCTAAGGTGGGTAGTAGCCTAACGAAATTTTGAGGACGAAATTTAAATAAGGTGGGTAGTAATGTAACATCCCTATTTTCAGGAGTAAAATAAAACCTTTATGCAGTTTTCTTTAAATGATATTTTGTTAAGGACCTTAAGGCAAATTTTCCAAAATAGTTTTTCTTATAGGATTTCAATGCAAAGAGAAATAATAAAAGGACTCAAAATAAGTTTTTCCTTTATTTTAATGTGTTGTAAATATTTGTGTAATAATGGCAATGTGTTTTCCCTTTTCTTTTATGAAATAAGTTTAAAAGGTTTGAAAGAGAAAAAGAAAGATAAAGAAGCAAGAAATCTGAAATATGAGATATTTGGGCAATAAGTATGCTTTTCTTTTTATATATTTCAAAATAAAATCCCTAATGTTCATTTTCTCTCTCCTCTTCTTGGAATTGCCAAAAAGAAATAATAATGTGCCCCTTACTCTTTTAATTTGAAAATATGAGATTATCAGTGCTCTCTTGGAATCTTTTGGCCACCTTCCCTTTTTATTTTATAAAACAATAAGAGGGAAGTAATATTCCCCTTGTTTTCTCTCTCCTCCAAGAAAAGTACATAGAAAGGCAATAAATGAGTAGGCCATGATTTCAAATAAGATGAATAGTCATAAACTTCAATTTTGGAGTAAAATCCCACAAAGGAAAGTTCCCCATCTTTTATTTAATTAGTGTGTACACTTAAATTAAGATAAGGAACAAAAATAGAAAATGTGGACCAAACGTTGAGAAAATCTAAATCTAATTGGCTAGGAATATTCTAGACCCTTTAATTGGTCAATGGTCCAAATTTGGACTTGTTTGGAGCTTTTTTGACCCTCCAATTAAAATAGGAAAGTTTGACTAGGATTTGCACTTAATGCCTCGAATTTCCCTAAAGTCCGAGATTTAAATGTCACACATACATCTTTCTTTTTTCTCTCTCCGTTGATTTCGGCTAAGGTTAAACATCATGCCCTGTTAGTTGATGTGCACCTCCTAACCACCGTCGGATCAAGATCGGGTGGTCAACGAATCATCATCAACCTCACGACCAAATAGGAAACTGGCACTAACAGTGTGATTTTTTCTCTAGCGGATTTCTCGCTCGATACTTGATCTTTTCTCACATTTTCTTCTCCCACAGATTCACCACATTGTGGCCCAGCCACCGAACCCTAAAAATCCCGCTCTCGTGCCCTATTTAGGGAACGCCCTTTAGGGCTTGAGGGCTCCTCTCTTCCAATTTTCACAGATGCCATCTCGGTGCATCTCGAACCCACCTAACGATTTCAGTAACACCTCCGGCCTCCACATATTGCTGCTCCACCTTCAATTTCATCTTCAAAGCCTCGAGGTTCCCCGACTTACTCCTTCATCTCCGACGACCTCAGCTTCTCCCAGCCTCCTCAGTCCACCTCGGCTCGATTGTGAGCGCGGTGAGTATTCTCAATGTCTATTCTTCACCCTCGCATTTTCAGTTTGCCGCGAGAACCCCCTGAACGCCATGTCCTATAGGGGCCGAGCCCCCTTTCTCACCGGTGACTCCGCCATGATGTTTTAGTGATCCTATGACCCCAATTTTGCTCCGTTCCACCTCGCCGAGCCCCGTACATCATTTCTTGAGCTCTCTTTGGCACCGTCCTACTCATCTTTGCTTGGGCTTTGATTCGGGGTGGTTCCCTTGTTTCTGCTTGTTCTCGGTGTGCAACAACTCTTCTATGATCGAATCTTCTCGCGTCAGACCCTTTTGCCTTTTGTATGCACCTTTGCTTTGAAGAACTCCTGTAATGACTCCCGCTCAGTCGTTTTTGGATCCCTTGTTTCTACTAGTTTGGAGAGGTCTGAACTCCTGACGGCCCAGCCAAGGCAGCACATATGTCGCCTGGGGTCTCGGCATCCCTTATACTCGAGCAATGGCTCGTTGTCTTCCGCTTGAGGTGAAGGAACCACCAAGAACCTTAGCTATCTAGTGGCGATCATCCGCGACAGGTTGTGGCTGGAGAACTGGTCTCCAGAGCCTGCGCTCGATGCCATGGCTAAAGGGGGATGGGGGGTGAAGAATCTAGGCCCCGCAATGACCGTAATACCCCCTCCATGTGAAACTATGTGTTTCAGTCACAAGGGTACTTTTGGGTTTTCAAGATTATGGCTTTTGTTGACCGCTTATCCACCTGGGCATGTCCCACGCCTATGTGGCGGGCTCTCATTGGCCCATATGGCATTTATTCAAATTATGATTGGTCCATTATTCATAAATTCATAATAAATCGTTTGATGCTCAGAAAAATGAGAAAAAATATGTTTTGGAAATGGTTTTTTGAGAGGAACCCAAATATATGATTTTTAGAGTCGGATTCTAAATAGACATCTCTTGATTTTGTAGAAATGGATCTAGTGTTGAAGATTATGAATAATATATATATTTGATGTGACATATCTTATGAACAGGGAAATTAGGGTTCTTTAGACCCAGAGAGTGGTTAAGACTCACTCAACCTAGGAAGAGAGAGAATTCACTCTCCAAGTGAAAAAGTAAGTGGTCCATGAAATTTAACATATAATTATCTTGTTTTGAATTATTATGCATGTATGAATTTCAATTAATGCCATGTTTATGTTATTTACTATATTTAATTGCTAAAGTCAGTAAAGTTGAGATAAATTGAATTGCATATTATGTATAGTATCATCTTCATGAATATTAATGATAAGGTTACAAATAAAGTTAAATATAAAGTTAAGAGCTTTAAGAGAAAGAAGAAAATATAAATGTTAAGCTTATATAAGTACCTCACAAGAGAAGATGCACTTTGGTGCATAAGAGAAGAGGAACTTCGGTGCAACCTAAGAGGCACTTCTGTGCATAAGAGAAGAGGCACATTTGTGCAACCCAAGGTTACTTATATAGGTTAAGATAAACAAAATTGATCTAAAAGAAAATGCGTGTCTTTTCAATGTTCAATGTTTAATGTTAATGCTTATTTTTAGTTTTCAAGTTTTCTTATATTATAACATGTTCAACGCACTTACCATTTGTTTGATGCATGGCTGGGGGCGTGATGCCCACAGGTAAGGAGCAAGATTAGGATGGAGAAGCTTTTGACATACAAGAACTAGCTCAAGGAATCCTCAAGTTGAAAAGACCTAGTGGGGTGCCATTTACCAAGGCGATCCAAGACATAGATAATATGTAAAGTATGCATAGTTCTATCATAAAAATAGATTAGACTTCATAGATGAGCTTGATGTGGTTTTTTTTTCTTCCAAAAAATATGTATGAATCATATTTTATACAATGCAAAGTGTTCTATTTATTCAAATTGAAATGAGTATCATGTTTGTGACACCCCTTGAGTAAAGAGCTTCCGCTCAGTGATTTACACATGTGATGAAAAGTGGGGTGTTACAATATGGTATCAGAGCAATCTGGTAAATTGCCACTAGGTAAATAAGATTCACATAGTTTGCCTAGAATGAAGATATGATAATAAGGTATAGGAAAGGAACCCAAGGAAGAGTATCAAACCCTAAGATAATAAGAGTTTTAACCCTAGAGTAGAAATTTACATTAGGGATAGGTGTATATCTAGATTAGATCTTAGGTATTGACCTAATCTTAGCTAGTGGTATATCCTCTCTTATCTCATTGGTTGGTGCACACCATGTGAGGAATGTAGAGGGATGTCATAAGCATCAGACTTATTATGTATCTTTCCCCTTCATAATAGTATGTGTGGTATGGGACATGTGTACTATTAGGTTTGTGAAGGGTAGAACAATAGGGTCTTTCATCGTAGGGTATGTGCCTGATCAACACCTACCTGGAGATGTTAAAAGATGGGCAATACAAAAGGCCTAAAATAGATTGTCATCTACACCTAATGTTAGAAAGACATGACAAGGTTGAGGTAGAAGTCTAAAATATAGTGCTAAGTTTAGTTTCATAAGCCCTAAGTAAAGTTAAGAAGAAGACCAAAGGAATGATTAGTTAATGTTTTATACAATCAAAATGCATCATGGAACATACTTTTATTTTATATTGTGAACATTAATGGACATTGAAATGTCAATTATCATTCAATGAAGAGGTAAGAAGAACCCTAAGGTGGGTAGTAGCCTAATGAAATTTTGAGGACGAAATTTAAATAAGGTGGGTAGTAATGTAACATCCCTATTTTCAGGAGTAAAATAAAACCTTTATGTAGTTTTCTTTAAATGATATTTTGTTAAGGACCTTAAGGCAAAATTTCCAAAATAGTTTTTCTTATAGGACTTCAATGCAAAGAGAAATAATAAAAGTACTCAAAATAAGTTTTTCCTTTATTTTAATGTGTTGTAAATATTTGTGTAATAATGGCAATGTGTTTTCCCTTTTCTTTTATTAAATAACTTTAAAAGGTTTGAAAGAGAAAAAGAAATATAAAGAAGCAAGAAATCTGAAATATGAGAGACTTGGGCAATAAGTATGCTTTTTTCAAAATAAAATCCCTAATGTTCATTTTCTCTCTCCTCTTCTTGGAATTGCTAAAAAGAAATAATAATGTGCCCCTTACTCTTTTAATTCGAAAATATGAGATTATGAGTTCTCTCTTGGTATCTTTTGGCCACCTTCCCTTTTTATTTTATAAAACAATAAGAGGGAAGTAATATTCCCCTTGTTTTCTCTCTCCTCCAAGAAAAGTACATAAAAAGGCAATAAATGAGTAGGCCATGATTTTAAATAAGATGAATAGTCATAAACTTGAATTTTGGAGTAAAATCCCACAAATGAAAGTTCTCCATCTTTTATTTAATTAGTGTGTACACTTAAATTAAGATACAGAACAAAAATAGAAAATGTGGACCAAACGATGAGAAAACCTTAATCTAATTGGCTAGGAATATTCTAGACCCTTTAATTGGTCAATGGTCCGAATTTGGACTTGTTTGGAGCTTGTTTGACCCTCCAATTAAAATAAGAAAGTTTGATTAGGATTTGCACTTAATGCCTCGAATTTCCCTAAAGTCCGAGATTTAAATGTCACACATACATCTTTTTTTTTTCTCTCCGTTGATACAATGTAAAGTGTTCTATTTATTCAAATTGAAATGAGTATCATGTTTGTGACACCCCTTGAGTAAAGAGCTTCCGCTCAGTGATTTACACATGTGATGAAAAGTGGGGTGTTACAATATGGTATCAGAGCAATCTGGTAAATTGCCACTAGGTAAATAAGATTCACATAGTTTGCCTAGAATGAAGATATGAGAATAAGGTATGGGAAAGGAACCCAAGGAAGAGTATCAAACCCTAAGATAATAAGAGTTTTAACCCTAGAGTAGAAGTTTACATTAGGGATAGGTGTATATCTAGATTAGATCTTAAGTATTGACCTAATCTTAGCTAGTGGCATATCCTCTCTTATCTCATTGGTTGGTGCACATGATGTGTGCTATTTCAGCACATCTTTTCTATGAATTATTAAGCTTGTCACATAGAAATACTCCATTCTTTTCTTGAAAAGTGCACAAATTGATATTTTTTTTGTTTTTATCACAAATCTGACATCATGTGCATTTTATTGCAGTTTCAGGACCTGAACCGATCGTCTCACCTGATCAACCGATCGTCTCAACTCTTCAACCCGATCGTCTGAAAACGTGAAACGCTCAATTCGCCTTCAAGCGTAGATCACTACTCTCATTAGATGATTGGCCTAGATCGCCCGATTCCTAAACTAAACGCTCGGCTGATCTTATTGATGAGAAGAGAAGAAACGACACCGAGTCGTTTCGACTGTGCCGCCACCCTAATTAGGGTTGGCAACCGATCGATTGGGTGCCACACTCTAGCATCTTCTAGCCGATCGGTTCGTTTATGAACCGATCGGTTGGCGGCGCGCAGACAGCAAAATCCCAGCCACCAGCCTAAAAAACCGTTCAACCTAATTGTAAAAGTGCCTCCTTCCTCTCCTATAAAATGAGGGGCACTTCCTCCTCCTGAGGGCATCTGGGATTTCTCTTTGTATTGGGATTCTAAAGCTTTTATTCTTGCAATCATCTTCTTATTCTGCAATAAAATAGATTTTATTTCAAGCATTGTTCTTTCATACTTGGTTCTTGTCTCTTCATTCTGCTTTATCTTAATCTTCTGTTCTCCGTTCTCTAATTCTGGAGCAAGGAACTAAGAACTAAGCCATTTCATTTTCTCTAGCATAAGGATTAACCTCCTGATTTTGGGCTAGACTATGGCTTCAGTACTTTCTTCCTCCATCTCCCCCTTCTCCATGAGTGAGTAGACTTCTATCGAGGCAAGGGGAATAACCCCTTTGCCATGGTTTTAACGACTTCTTCTTAAACGACTAGATGGTAATCGATTTTAATTAACGATTGATCTTCGGATCCCACATCAATCCGGATGGAAATGACCATGGAAATCCGGATTTAGAACAATAAAATCGATTACATAGACGTTTTGATATGACCGTGGATTTTCATCTTTTAGGATGATAAACTAGGAAGCATGAGCACCAAGACCAATGGGCTCATGTGGAGTTTATCTCTTGTGAGTTTTTAAATTTGCAAACCTTCATCGAATCGTCGTTTAAGAATTAGTTGTTATCACCTAGGCTAAGGTGGTGAAAACCCCTACGAGCCTCGATTTCCATCTCTTGATTTAATCACCGCATACTTCTGATTTCTTTTATTCCAAGTTTTTTTATTCATATAGTTTTTCTTGTGCTAACAATAATCTTAAAATTTCCTTGTGGTGTTTTTATTCTTGTTAAGTGCATTTTCTTTCTTGCATTAGTGTAATCAATCAACCCCCAACTTGTCTTTTACTTTCTGTTCCAAATCCAAAAAAAACCAAAAACAAATAACAAGTTCTTCAAACTTTGGGTTCTAAGAACAATCTTTAAAAAGTTGTCCTGTGGGATCGATCCTTCTATACTACCCTTAAAACCGGAAGTAAAAAAGGTTTAAACTCTAAGATTAACCATCTTAGTGATTGATATTGCAAAGCGACATTTATCAATTTGGCACTGTTGCCAGGGACAACGGAATGTTTTCTCGAACCCCAAAAATCTTTTGAATTTTTTTTTATTTTTTTTATGCCTTCCGAGTAACATTTCGGAAGTGTACTCCTCTTTTTGCCGAGTTTCCATTCTGACAGTACATTTTTTCTACACACAAATTAACTGCTTTAATTGTGCATGCGATGCCCGAACGTCGATTTTCAACCTTTTGATCTGGAAATAGAAAGGACTTTTCATCGTCTAAACTGTCAAAATCTAGTGAGAATGAATGAAGAAGAAGTCACCCATAGGATCGACCAAGCTCTCGCAGCTCAAAGAGAGCTCATCCAAGCCGAACAAGCGGAAAGAGAAGTCGCTTTGCGAGTAGCCTTTAGGGCTGAACAAGAAACCATAGAAGCCGATAGGAGGGAAGTTGAAAGGCAAAAACAATTAAAAGACTTTTCTGTTCCCAAAACGGCCTATGCGCAACATCCGGTTATACCCCCTGATATTATTGCTCCACAATTTGAAATCCGAACACAATGGATCACCATGATGCAAGCCAACCCCTTCTCAGTAAACAATGGGGAAAGTTGCCAACATCATCTTCAAAGGTTCATTGACCTTTGCTCCTTGAACAAACTCCCGAGTGTCTCTGAAGATGCCATCCGCCTTAGGTTGTTTAAGTATTCCTTCTTCGGCCAAGATAGTAGCTGGTACAACACCATGGAGAGCGAAGAACATGTCACAACTTGGGAAGCTCTACAAAGCAAGTTCCTTGAGAAATTTTACCCCCCATCTCTCACCTATGAACTTAGGGGTCAAATAACTCATTTTTCCATGTCCCCAGGAGAGTCTTTAGGTGAAGCCTGGAAAAGGTTCAAAGACTTACTTAGGAAGTGTCCCCACCATGATATCTCTCAAGTCCAACTCATAGAGATTTTCTATCGTGGTGTTGATGATGATACCAAGTTCTTTCTCGATTCCTCATTTGGAGGAAATTTCATGCATCAAAGTTTGACTAGTGCATGGGAGGTAGTCAAACGGGCTTCCGAAACAAGGGTTAGAAGAGGGATTGGCAGAATCCTTAAGGTAGCCAAGGCAGAAGTTAATAATGATATCCAAAGCATAGCGGAAAGCCTAAAATTAATTGCCTTAAAACAAGATCGGTTAGAGTCATCCTTGGTCACCCTTAGGGAGTCACCCCAACAACTAAAAGCCATGGATTCCCTTTGTGGTATTTGCCAAGGATACGTCCATACCACCCTACACTGTCAATATCTCTACAACATGCCCATGCAACTTGAAGTAGGACAACAACCAGAAGACCTCAATTCGATTCATACAATACCAGGCCAAAGTTACTACAATCCCAACCAACCTAGAAACCACCCTGGTTTTCAATACGGGAACCCTTCAGGTGCCGAGAACTCTAACCAACTTCAAAAAAGGCCTCCCTACCCTCAAGGTAACAATCTTCCACCACCTGGATTCTCATACAATAATCAAAGAAATTTTGGAAATCAAGGAAATGACTAAAATCGACAACTCTACCAACAATTCCAAAACTTAAACCTTCCACCCCAAAATCTAAACCAACCTCAACCTCCCCATCCGCCTCAAAATGCCCCCTCCTCTTCCCCCAAGTCATCCTATCCTGGCAAACATAGAACAAACCCTTGTGGCCATACAAGCCCATCAAAAGGTAACTGACGCACAGTTGGCCCGCCTATTTTCCCAACAAAAACCTCCTACCGGTTCCTTCCCTAGGCAGCCCGAAAATAATCCCAAGCACCCCGAACAACTTAAAGTTGTCTCTACTCATTCGGGAAAAGTGCACGCCCTTCCCCCTCTAGAAAAATCTACAGACCCCTCTCTACAATTCGAGGATGAGGACATGGTAGTTGTCGAACCTGAAGCTACACCCAAACCATCCGTCCCCGAAACCCCTCAAGTAGAAGATGAAGAACCAATCTACAAACCCCGATCTCCCTATCAAGCCCGCCTCAAACAAATGAGACTTGATGCCCGCTTCATGAAATTTAGGGATGCTATGAAAAAATACATGTCGACATTCCCTTCCTTGATGCTTTGGCAGACATGCCCGCCTGGTCCAAGTACATGAAATCTCTCTTGACTAGGAAGTATGTTACTAAAGAATATGAGATTGTTAAACTTGCTAGGACCACATCAGACATTATCCTAAGTAAGATGCCTAAAAAATATAAGGATCCAGGTTCTTTTAGAATAGGATGCTACTTGGGTGACAATGCATGTAGAAAAGGCATAGCAGATTTAGGAGCCGGTATATCCATCATGCCATATAGTCTTTGCAAAAGACTAGGATTCAATGACATGTTACCCACAACCATGACCATCCAACTGGCAGACTCATCCACAACTAAACCCATGGGAATCATAGAAGGCATTTCGGTTAAAGTTGTAAATGATGCATACGTCCCTTTTGATTTTGTGATCATGGATATCAAGGAAGATTTACGCTACCCTCTCATTTTCGGATGTCCCTTCTTAGCCCCTGCTTGTGCCTTAATTGATGTTGAGGCTGGTACCAATTTGTTAAGGCTAGGGAAGCAAACCCTAGAGTTTAGGGTGTTTGAAAGCATGAGGGGACCTAGTCTTGAGGAAGAAGTTTACCTCCTGGATTGCCTTGATGAATTATCCCAACTAAGTCAAGAATGGGAATTAGTTGATGACCCCCTACGCACCGCCCTCACTATCCCCTCCGAATGTGATTTTGACAATGAACCATCAAATCAACTCAAGATTCATTTGGATAACTTTGAGGAAATACCATGTGATGAGATTGAGGACCTTAAAATGATCTCCACCATAGAAAAACCTGAACCACCAAAGGCCCCAGAATTGAAGACTCTCCCCATAGGACTGAAATATGTTTTTCTTGATGAGCTAGAACTATGCCCTGTCATCATAAGCTCTTCCCTTCCCCTCGAACAAGAAACCAAACTTATGGGTGAACTTAGGAAACAAAGAGTTTCCTTAGGGTACAAAATGACAGATGTAGTTGGAATAGATCAATCCATCTTCATCCACAAAATCCCTATGATAGAAGACCACAAACCTTCTCATGATCCACAATGAAAACTCAACCCAAATATGAAGGAAGTAGTCCGTCTAGAGGTGATCAAACTTTTGACTGTAGGAATCATCTATCCCATCTCTGACTCCCCATGGGTCAGCCCTGTTCAAGTTGTTCCCAAAAAGGGAGGGACTACTGCCATTCATATTGAGAAGAATGAGCTCATTCCCACTCGCACAGTCACAGGATGGAGAATTTGCATTGACTACAGGAAGCTCAACAAACAAAATAGAAAAGATCACTTCCCCCTTCCCTTCCTAGATCAAGTTCTTGAACGTTTAGCCCATCAACAATACTTTTGTTATCTAGATGGCTACTCAGGTTTTTATCAGATTCCCATTCACCCTGAAGATCAAGAGAAAACCACTTTCATATGCCCCTTTGGTACATATTCCTTTAGACGAATGCCCTTTGGTCTATGCAATGCACCAACCACCTTTTAAAGATGTATGTCTGCTATTTTTTCAGGGTAAACTGAAAATATCATGGAAGTGTTCATGGACGATTTCTCCGTCTATGGAGACAGTTTTGAATCCTGCCTTCAAAACCTCTCCCTTGTCCTTGATAGGTGTATTGAATCACACTTAGTCCTTAATTGGGAGAAGTGCCACTTCATGGTCAAGGAGGGTATCGTTCTAGGCCATAAGGTGAGAAACCAGGGCATTGAAGTAGACCAAGCTAAGATTGAGGTCATCACCAAGCTGCCTTCCCCAACCTAAGTCAAAGACATCCGAGCCTTCTTAGGCCATGCCAATTTCTATCGGCGATTCATCTGTGATTTTTCCAAAATCACAAAACCTCTCACCAATCTTCTTCAAAAGGAGGTGCCTTTCCATTTCGATACGGCATGCATGGAGAGATTTCTATGTTTGAAAAAGGCTCTCACCACCACTCCTATCATCCGTGCTCCTGACTGGGCCTTACCCTTTGAAATCATGTGCGATGCTAGTGATTTGCTGTAGGTGCCATTTTAGGA
Source organism: Alisma plantago-aquatica (assembly GCA_963693085.1). Classification (NCBI taxonomy): domain Eukaryota; kingdom Viridiplantae; phylum Streptophyta; class Magnoliopsida; order Alismatales; family Alismataceae; genus Alisma; species Alisma plantago-aquatica. The sequence continues at coordinate 451,010,382 of OY856410.1, read as the reverse complement.
CAATGAATTGACAAAAAACACCATGTCATTTATTATGCATCCAAGACCTTAGATGAGGCTCAACGAAATTACACCGTAACTGAAAAAGAAATGCTAGCCATTGTCTATGCATTCGATAAATTTTGCTCATATCTTGTTGGTTCAAAGGTAGTTGTTTACACTGATCATGTAGCCATTCGCTACCTCATGACCAAGAAAGATGCCAAGCCTAGACTCATAAGATGGATTTTGTTATTGCATGAATTTCATCTAGAAATCCTAGACAAAAAGGGATCTGAAAATGTCATGGATGACCACCTCAGTAGACTTAGCTATAGCCCCATTGATGAAAATCCAATAAATGAATCCTTACCCGATGACCAATTGCTCAAGGTAGACTCCCAATTTCCTTGGTTTGCTGATTTTGTAAACTATTTAGGTGCAGGTGTATTGCACCTCGAGTATACAGGACACTCTAAAGCTAAATTTTTACATGATGTGAAAAATTATTATTGGGATGAACCTTATTTGTTTCGAATTTGTGCCGATGGTTTATATCGTTGTTGTGTGTCCCACGAAGAAAGCATTGCCATTTTGGAACAATGTCACTTTGGCCCCTATGGTGGTCACATGAGTTCCCAAAAAATGGCTAGAAAAGTCCTACAATGCGGATTCTTTTGGCCCATCATATTCAAAGACTCATATGATTATGTGCTTTCATGTGACTAATGTCAAAGGACGAGTAATATCTCCAAGCGTGACCAAATGCCTCTCACCTCTTGGCAGGAATTAGAGATTTTTGATGTCTGGGGAATCGACTATATGGGCCCATTTCCTTCTTGTTATGGGTTTTCTTACATTTTAGTCATAGTCGAATACGTGTCAAAGTGGGTTGAAGCCATACCCACTAAAACATGTGACTCTAAACCCATTAAGAAACTTTTTAAAGATATCATTTTTACTAGATTTGGAGTCCCTCGCACCGTCATTTCTGACGGGGGATCCCATTTTTTGGAGAAAAGTTTTGAGGCTCTTTTGAAAAAATATGGGGTTTATCACAAATTCACCACTCCTTACCATCCTCAGACCAGTGGGCAGGTAGAAGTATCCAACAGACAAATAAAATCAATTTTAGAAAAAAACTGTTGGACGCACTAGGAAAGATTGGGCATTAAAAATGAATGACGCTCTGTGGGCATATCGTACTGCCTATAAAACATCCATTGGCACCACCCCTTTCAGACTGATCTACGATAAGTCATGTCACTTACCAATAGAACTAGAGCACAAAGCAAGCTGGGCCATCAAAACTATGAATTTTTACCTTTCCATGGTGGGAGAGAAACATTTTCTCCAAATAAATGAGCTTGATGAAATTAGGATGAGTGCCTATGAAAACGCAAGAATCTACAAAGACCGAACCAAAATGTGGCATGATGGTCATATTAAGCACAAAGATATTAGAGAAGGGGATCAAGTTTTAGTTTTGAATTCAAGATTACGACTTTTTCCTGGAAAACTCAAGTCGAGGTGGTATGGCCCCTACATTGTAAAATGTGCTTACCCACATGGTGCCTTTCTCCTATGGGATAAAGTTCTGGGCGAGTTTAAACTCAATGGGCATCGTCTTAAAAGATATATCACCACTGAAGATGTTGTCACTTCAGGCTCAACCAAATTTCCACCGTTGCATGATCTGAACCTCACTGACCCTTCAACTCCTCCGGATTCCAATTAATCTGATCTTTGTCGAGCCACGATGTAAAATAAGGCGCTAGTTTGGAGGTAGCCAAACACTATCTTCCCTTCTCGCTTGTTTTCTTGTTTTTGTTCTTCCGTTTTGTTTTTCCTTCTTCCTGCTATCGAGCCGATCGGTTACCATTACCAGTTGCTCAGTTCAAGACTGATTTTGTGACAACTCGATAAGAAAAATGACCGGTTGGATTTCCAGACGCTCGACTCGTCCGTTGACCGTTCTGCAAAACTTGAATGCAGCCTCTGTCCTTTATTGTCTTGTGTTTGGCAGCCAAGGCAAACCAGCCGATCGTATGGCTGTCCAACTGATCGGCTCTTAGATCCTTTGTTCTATATAACACACCAGATGCAAGACCACACTCCCATCTCCTCACTTACCCTATCCGCCTCCCTTACTATTCACTCGATCGCTCGAGCTTGCCACCTCTCCGACCGTAGTTCCGCCTGCTCTTCAGATGACCGCCTTGATTCTCAGCCAGACGTCTAAGGTCCAACTCTTCGGCCGACCGGTCTTCCCTCTGCACCGTTTGTCCTTTCCGCAAGAGTTGCTGTCATGGTATTTCAGCCGCCCGCCTAGCTAGGACGCTGTCCGTCTCGACCGACAAATGACCGACGTGGCCTGCATCGCCACTACCCGAGCTCCTCAACAAGACGACTATCAACTAGGTCCGCTGAGTGCTTCGATCCAGACTCAGCCGACCATTTAGTGTCTCCAGTCGCCCATCTCAGACAGTCGAAACGGCCATTTCACCAAATAGACGATTGGTTGGTTTTCTCCAGACGATCGTTTACATCCTCAACCGAACGGCTTCTCTCTGCAGCAGTGATGTTCAGTCACTTTTGCAAGGGCAAAGGCAAGGCCCCTGCATCCTCTTCCAGGGATCCTCCTCTCCGTTTTAGTTCTCATCCCAAAATCCATTTCCACACGCCCTCTCCTACTGGTGAGTCTTATCCCGAGTTAGTCGAGGAGATGCTTCGTGACATTGACGAGGCAGATGAGCTTCTCTGCGAGATGAAGGGAACTCAGAAGGCAGTCGATGATCCAAACTCAACCACCCCCATTCACCCCGTATAACACCTATTCCAGGTAGCTACGATCAGTTCACTAGCACTGACCACCACCAACGTTATGAGGATATGTTCGCAATTGGTGTTTCTTTTTCTCATTGGGCGTGCGACACAACCTTTGATGCTTTAGGCATCTGCGACGCCGTCGACAACATCCTCTGTAGAAACCACATCCTTATCTTTCCTTACCATGTCACCTCTATCTACTGTGATCTTACCCTCTAGTTTTTGAGCATTTTCGCAGGTTAAACTGTTATTTCGGAAACTTGAGTTGTAAATACCGGATTTTTTGGGAAAATCTGGAATCATCTGCCAATAAAATCACTTCTTTTATCCTCGACGGTAGGGATGAATATTGTCTAGAACAATGTATGGCGTGGTCTCATGACTCCTACCCAGACCATTATGACAGAGATAAGTTTTGGGTAGAGATCACCGGGCTTCTTCCCCGTCTTCCTAGTGGGCCCAAGGCCTGCTGCATTCACAACCCGGTGGTCCATTACCTTCACCGTATTTTGGCTTGCACCATTTTCAGTCGGGAAGGTACTCAGGGCGCAATTACTCAGGTAGAAATTTATGCTCTTTGGTGTCTTTTACATGAAGAACCTTTTAAATGGGGAAATGCTATCATTGAGAATTTTGGTACCCAAGCTAGCCGAGCCACTTCCTCTTCTTTTCGAATTGGCCACTATGTTACCCAACTCGCCATCTTTTTGGGCTACACCCACATCGCCTTTCCTCCGCTTGAGCTCAAAAATCACCTCATCAATACTCACTATTTGAAGAATAGTAGGTTTATCCATTTGGGCACCGAGGGCATTTATTACCTTTTGTTCAAAGACACTTAGGTGATCCTCGAGCTCCCATTACATTTGCGGTTTGCAGCAGCAAACTACGTCTACGAGTTGACTGATTTACCAGACCATATCCAGAGATTCTACCTGGAGCATCCAGATCCAGACACCATCCCCGAGCCACAGCCTCACAGGAGGAGCCTCTCTTTAGAGGAACATGACGACGACACTAGACCACCACCGCTACCTTCCAGACGTCGCACTAGGCGGCGACCAGACGACGACTCCAGTCCTTATGGCTTCCAGACTCAGCTGGATGAGATTCAGCAAGAGCAGCAGAGACAGGGCCACCAGCTTAATCACATGTATCAGATGCAACATTCGTAGGAGTCTTGGCATGTGGATTGCGGTCACTATGCCCCTAGTCGACCATCTTATGACGAGTACAGAGCACAACAAAGTTATCCAGGCCCTGATTCTCATTATTGGGAAAACTACTATTCCTCCCACCAGCAGCACCCTCCACCGCAGTGACTCTTCCCTCCATATCGCTCTTAGAGTTTGCTCGGGTCGAGCAAATTTCTAAGTCCGGGGTGGGGGTGGGTGGTACTTGATCTACCCTTTATCTTCCCTTTTCAACATTTCCTTCTGCATTTTTATTTTTTTTGCTTTGTTTACTTTCAAACATAAGGCCTTTATCTAATCAGCCGAATGTTATACTTTATCTTCAAAAATCAAATGCATTATCAAATTTATTTTAAAAAAAAACTTTGCAATATCAAGTTCCCTATGATCATGATAGCAATTTTTGGAAACGGTGGCAAGCCTTAGAGTATCAAATAGAATCAAATGCAGATTTTCTTAATTTTAGCATTAGATTAACTTATTCTTTTTTTTACCCTTATATAATTTAGCAACATGTCTCTTCTATCTTATGCAACGACAATTTCAAAAAAAAAGTTTTTTGTTGCACGGGAAAAATAAATCGCACGCCAAACCCTAAGTTAGGGGTGGCATGCCCTTCTTCCATACCCCATAAAGGGGTGTACCATCAAAAGATGCCAAAAAAAGGGGGCACACAAAAAAATTGTGGTCAATGTAATCACAAGTCCATGAAAAAATTATATCCCAAGTCGAATAGAGGAGGGATTTTTCCGTCACACCTCAAATTCTTTATTCCTATGCAGCAATCAACCCAAGCAAAAAAAAAGATTGTCGAAGTGCAAGTTAGATCAAGACAATCTTTACAAAGTATAAGTTTTAAAAAAAAATAGTTATGAAAAATGTTTTATTGAGAAACATAGTACTTGCAATTTGTGGTTCTAGGAGATGGGTCGCTTGGCTATGAAAAGGATACAAGAATTGCTAATCTAGGGAGGATGAACTTGTTATTCCAAAATTTTTGAATCATTTTGATTTTTCAATTGCTTGAGGACAAGCAAAACTTTAAGTCTGTGGTATTTTGATGTGTGCTATTTCAGCACATCTTTTCTGCAAATTATTAAGCTTGTCACATAGAAATACTCCATTCATTTCTTGAAAAGTGCACAAATTGATATTTTTTCATTTTTATCACAAATCTGACATCATGTGCATTTGATTGCAGTTTCAGGACCTGAACCGATCGTCTCACCTGATCAACCGATCGTCTCAACTCTTCAACCCGATCGTCTGAAAATGTGAAACGCTTGATTCGCCTTCAAGCGTCGATCACTACTCTCATCAGACGACTGGCTGAGATCACCCGATTCCTAAACCAAATGCTCGACTGATCTTATTGATGAGAAGAGAAGAAACGACACCGAGTGGTTTCCATTGCGCCGCCACCCTAATTAGGGTTGGCAGCTGATCGATTGGCTGCCGCATTCCAGCATCTTCCAGCCAATCGGTTCGTTTCTGAACCGATCGGTTGGCGGCGCGCAGACAGCAAAATCCCAGCCGCCAGCCTAAAAAACCCTTCAACCTAATTATAAAAGTACCTCCTTCCTCTTCTATAAAAAGAGGGGCACTTCCTCCTCCTGAGGGCATCTGGGATTTCTCTTTGTATTGGGATTCTGAAGCTTTTATTCTTGTAATCATCTTCTTATTCTGCAATACAGTAGATTTTATTTCAAGCATTGTTCTTTCATACTTGGTTCTTGTCTCTTCATTCCGCTTTATCTTAATCTTCTTTTCTTCATTCTCTAATTCTGGAGCAAGGAACTAAGAACTAAGCCATTTCATTGTCTCTAGCATAAGGATTAACCTCCTGATTTTGGGCTAGACTATGGCTTCAGTACTTTCTTCCGCCGTCTCCCCCTTCTCCATGAGTGAGTAGACTTCTATCGAGGCAAGGAGAATAACCCCTTAGCCATGGTTTTAACGCCTTCTTCTTAAACGACTAGATGGTAATCGATTTTAATTAATGGTTGATCTTCGGATCCCATGTTAATCCGGATGGAAATGACCATGGAAATCCGGATTTAGAACAATAAAATCGATTACATAGACGTTTTGATATGACTGTGGATTTTCATCTTTTAGGATGATAAACTAGGAAGCATGAGCACCAAGACCAATGGGTTCATGTGGAGTTTATCTCTTGTGAGTTCTTAAATTCGCAAACCTTCATCGAATCGTCGCTTAAGAATTAGTTGTTATTGCCTAGGCTAAGGTGGTGAAAACCCCTACGAGCCTCGATTTTCATCTCTTGATTTAATCACCGCATACTTCTGCTTTCTTTAATTCCTAGTCTTTTCATTCATATAGTTTTTCTTGTGCTAACAATAATCTTAAAATTTCCTTGTGCTTTTTTTATTCTTGTTAAGTGCATTTTCTTTCTTACATTAGTGTAATCAATCAACCCCCAACTTGTCTTTTACTTTCTGTTCCAAATGCAAAAAAAAAAAAACCAAAAACAAATAACAAGTTCTTCAAACTTTGGGTTCTAAGAGCAATCTCTAAAAAGTTGTCCTGTGGGATCGACCTATACTACCCTTAAAATCGGAAGTAAAAAAGGTTTAAACTCTAGGATTAACCATCTTAGTGATTGATATTGCAAAGCGACGTTTATCAGCACACCATGTGAGGAATGTAGAAGGATGTCATAAGCATCATACTTATTGTGTATCTTTCCCCTTCATAATAGTATGTGTGGTATGGGACATATGTATTATTAGGTGGGTGAAGGGTAGCACAATAGGGTCTTTCATCGTTGGGTATGTGCCTGATCAACACCTACCTGGGGATGTCAAAAGATGGGCAATACAAAAGGCCTAAAATAGATTGTCATCTACACCTAATGTTAGAAAGCCATGACAAGGTCGAGGTAGAAGTCTAAAATATAGTGCTAAGTTTAGTTTCATAAGCCCTAAGTAAAGTTAAGAAGAAGACCAAAGGAATGATTAGTTAATGTTTTATACAATCAAAATGCCTCATGGAACATACTTTTATTTTATATTGTGAACATTAATGGACATTGAAATGTCAATTATCATTCAATGAAGAGGTAAGAAGAACCCTAAGGTGGGTAGTAGCCTAATGAAATTTCGAGGATGAAATTTAAATAAGGTGGGTAGTAATGTAACATCCCTATTTTCAAGAATAAAATAAAACCTTTATGCAGTTTTCTTTAAATGATATTTTGTTAAGGACCTTAAGGCAAAATTTCCAAAATAGTTTTTCTTATAGGATTTCAATGCAAAGAGAAATAATAAAAGGACTCAAAATAAGTGTTTCCTTTATTTTAATGTGTTGTAAATATTTGTGTAATAATGGCAATGTGTTTTCCCTTTTCTTTTATGAAATAAGTTTAAAAGGTTTGAAAGAGAAAAAGAAAGATAAAGAAGCAAGAAATATGAAATACGAGAGACTTGGGCAATAAGTATGCTTTTCCTTTTTATATATTTCAAAATAAAATCCCTAATGTTCATTTTCTCTCTCCTCTTCTTGGAATTGCCAAAAATAAATAATAATGTGCCCCTTACTCTTTTAATTCGAAAATATGAGATTATGAGTGCTCTCTTGGCATCTCTTGGCCACCTTCCCTTTTTATTTTATAAAACAATAAGAGGGAAGTAATATTCCCCTTGTTTTCTCTCTCCTCCAAGAAAAGTACATAAAAAGGCAATAAATGAGTAGGCCATGATTTTAAATAACATGAATAGTCATAAACTTAAATTTTGGAGTAAAATCCCACAAAGGAAAGTTCCCCATCTTTTATTTAATTAGTGTGTACACTTAAATTAAGATAAGGAACAAAAATAGAAAATGTGGACCAAACGTGGAGAAAACCTAAATATAATTGTCTAGGAATATTCTAGACCCTTTAATTGGTCAATGATCCAAATTTGGACTTGTTTGAAGCTTGTTTGACCCTCCAATTAAAATAGGAAAGTTTGATTAGGATTTGCACTTAATGCCTCAAATTTCCCTAAAGTCCGAGATTTAAATGTCACACATACATCTTTTTTTTTCTTTCCGTTGATTTCGGCTAAGGTTCAGTGTCACTCCCTGTTAGTTGATGTGCGACTCATCACCATCGTCAGATCAAGATCGGGTGGTCAACGAATCATCATCAACTTCACGACCAAATAGGAAACTGGCGCTAACAGTGTGATTTTTTCTCCAGCGGATTTCTCGCTTGATACTTGATCTTTTCTCACATTTTCTTCTCCCACAGATTCACCACATCGCGATGCAGACACCAAACCCTAAAAGTCCCACTCTCATGCCCTATTTAGGGAACACCCTTTAGGGCTTGCGGGCTCCTCTCTGCCATTTTTCTCAGACGCCATCTCAGTGCATCTCGAACCCACCTAACGATTTCACTAACGCCTTCGGCCTCCACAGATTGCTGCTCCACCTTCAATTTCATCTCCAAAGCCCCGAGGTTCCCCGACGTACTCCTCCTTCATCTCCAGTGACCTCGGCTTCACCCGGCCTCCTCATTCCACCTCGGCTCGATCGTGAGCGCGGTGAGTATCCTCAACGTCTATTCTTTGTCCTCACATTTTCAGTTTGCCGCGAGAACCCCCTGAATGCTGTGTTCTATAGGGGCCGAGCCCCCTTTCTTGTCGACGACTCCGCCATGATGTGTTAGTGGTCCTCTGACCCCGGTTTTGCTCTGTTCTGCCTCACTGAGCCCCATACATCATTTCCTGACCTCTCTTCGGCACCGTCCTACTTGTCTTTGCTTGGGATTCGATTTGGGGTGGTTCCCCTATTTCTGCTTGTTCTCGACATGAAACAGCTCTTTGCAGATCAACTCTTCTCGCATCAAACCCTTTTGCCTTGTGTATGCGCCTTTGGCTTTGACAAACTCCAGTAATGACTCCCACTCAATCATTTTTGGGTCCCTTGTTTCTATTGGTTTGGAGAGGTCTGAACTCCTGATGGCCCAGCCAAGGCAGCACATATGCCGCCTGGTGTCTCGGCATCCCTTGGACTCGAGCAATGGCTCGTTGTTTTCGACTTGAGGTGAGGGAACCACCAAGAACCTTAGCTATCTAGTGGCAATTGTCCGCGACAGGTTGTGGCAGGTGAACTGGTCTCCAGAGCCTACGCTCGATGCCTTGGCTAAAGGGGGACGGGGAGTGAAGAATCTAGGCCCCACAATGACCGTAATACCCCCTCCTTGTGAAACTATGTGTTCCACTCGCAAGGGTACTTCCAGGTTTTCAAGATTTTGGCTTTTGTTGACCGCTTATCCACCTGGGCGATACCCGCACCTATGTGGCGGGCTCTAATTGGCCCATATGGCATTTATTCAAATTCTGATTGGTCCAAATTCATAAATTCATAATAATACGCTCGATGCTCAGAAAAATGAGAAAAAATATGTTTTGGAAATGGTTTTTCGAGAGGAACCCAAATATATGATTTTTAGAGTCTGATTCTAAATCGAGATCTCTTGATTTTGTAGAAATGGATCTAGGGTTGAAGATTATGAATAATATATATATTTGATGTGACATATCTTATGAACATGGAAATTAGGGTTATTTAGACCCAAAGAGTGGTTAAGACTCACTCAACCTAGGAAGAGAGAGAATTCACTCTCCAAGTGAAAAAGTAAGTGGTCCATGCAATTGAACATATAATTATCTTGTTTTGAATTATTATGCATGTATGAATTTCAATGAATGCCATGTTTATGTTATTTACTATTTTTAATTGCTAAAGTCAGTAAAGTTGAGATAAATTGAATTGCATATTATGTATAGTATCATATTCATGAATCTTAATAATAAAGTTACAATTAAAGTTAAATGTAAAGTTAAGAGCTTTAAGAGAAAGAAGAAAATGTAAATGTTAAGCTTATATAAGTACCTCACAAGAGAAGAGACACTTTGGTGCATAAGAGAAGAGGCACTTCGGTGCAACCTAAGAGGCACTTCTGTGCATAAGAGAAGAGGCACATTTGTGCAACCTAGGGTTATTTATATAGATCAAGATAAACGAAATTGATCTAAAAGAAAATGCATGACTTTTCAAGGTTCAATGTTTAATGTTAATGCTTATTTTCAGTTTTCAAGTTTTCTTATATTATAACATGTTCAATCCACTTACCATTTGTTTAATGCATGGCTGGGGGCGTGATGCCTACAGGTAAGGAGCAAGATTAGGATGGAGAAGCTTTTGACATACAAGAACTAGCTCAAGGAATCCGCAAGATGAAAAGACCTAGTGGGGTGCCATTTACCAAGGCGATCCAAGACATAGATATTATGTAAAGTATGCATAGTTCTATCATAAAAATAGATTAGACTTCATAGATGAGCTTGATGTAGTTTCGTTTTGCCAAAAACTATGTATGAATCATATTTTATACAATGTAAAGTGTTCTATTTATTCAAATTGAAATGAGTATCATGTTTGTGACACCCCTTGAGTAAAGAGTTTTCGCTCAGCGATTTACACATGTGATGAAAAGTGGGGTGTTACACTGCGGGTGTCACAGAGGGCATGTTATGCCAACAGAGGGTGAGTTGCACCATAGAGGGCACTTCGGTGTCAACAGAGGGCACTTTGTGCCAACAGAGGGTGCGTTGCACCATAGAGGACACTTCGGTGTCAACATAGGGCACTTTGTGCGAACAGAGGGTGTGTTGCACCATAGAGGACACTTCGGTGTCAACAAAGGAGGACTTATTGTATAATGGTGGCCACAAATAGATAAAAATCGTAAGTAAAAGATACTTAATATCAGAGCATGTTTGTAATCTCATCCACGAGTATGATGAGAGGAATTCAAATAAGATATTTATGATCCAGACACTTTGGCGTAGGCCATGAGACCCAAAGTATAGGTCTCCAGAAAAGATAGAAAAGAAAATAAGATTTTAAGAAATGAGAGATAATATGTTTTGAGATTTAATCAGAGTTAAATGTTCGTTTCATATTTATGATGTTCAAGAATCTTTTTAATGTTTTAGTTCTTTAGCAATGTATATTTTAGAATACTCATGCCACTTACTCTAACGATTGTTTTTCCCAATGCATGGTTGGGGACGTGATGTCCGTAGGTTCTAGAGGAGTTGAAGAACAAAGGGACCAACAAAGGACTAAGAGACTTTCAAGCTTGCCTAGTGGGGTGCCATCTACCTAGTTGATCCTGAGTATTGACATTTTTTATTATGAACTTATGCATAAACATGATGTAGTTTTATGTTGACAAAAAGCTGTGTATGAATCAGTTTTATAGTTTTGCAAAGTGTTTCATTTACTTTTATTGCAATGGTTATCATGTTTGTGACACTCCCAGATGATAGAAGAAAAAAAAAATTTGCTTCCGCCCATGCAATATAAAAATCTGGGTGTTACAGCATTGGAGTCAGAAAACTACCTTAACATTATTGAAAATTAAAGATTTCATTTTCTTATCCAGATTTCCTTTGACCTTATTGATTACTTTATACCCCTATAAGTTAAAGTAATATACATTTAATTGAATTAGTAAATAGTCATGTAATGATGTAGACATTAATAATATTGATGGATAAAAAATTAGTTATGCTATAGTCACCACTTTCATTGTGTGTCCACCATTCCCTGTCACGCTACCCAAAGGATCTAGATAATAAAAAGATAGAAACTTGGGGATGATTACAAGAAACTCCCAATTCTTATTAATGAGTGAAAAGAAGGAAAACAAAAGAAAAATCAAATTTCATAATGAAGTGTAATTCATAAGTCAAAAGCATAAGCAAAGATCTTGAAATTTACATAACATTGAAAGGAGCTATAATCACATTCTTTAGAATCGAATGAAGTAACTGAATATTTGGAGGAGGAACTGGAGGAGGAACTATAGGGGGTTTCTTAGGTGTCGTGATCTATATATATTCTCATATTAGTTTCCAATTATACACAGAAGTATAATAGAATCACATATACAAACACAATGAAAATTTAGCATACATTCTCATAAACAACTCCTACTTTAGGCCATGCAACCATTCTGCCTTCTGCATCACCTATTGTTTTGTGCTCAAGGTGGCTACATGGTAGTGGTGTCTGTTTCCAAGAATCATAGACAAGCTTGATAGAAACACAAATCACATTGGATGGCATTTGAACACCATGAGTCATGTCACCTGGTAGGGCCCAGTGCAATGACATAGAAGCCATGTTCTAGTATGTAAGACGACATGGACTCAATGCCTACATTTTTGTATATAATGTTATATATACATAAACACAGACATATTATAAATTCACATGAAAGACTATTACATTGCAAAAAAAACTTACACCAAATGGCCCAGCTAGTGGATCCATGAGATTAGTCCCAACTACCTATGTAGTAGGGGGGTCCACCTTGTAAGAAGAGTAGGGGTGACACATGTACTGTCTAAGGAGACTAAGAAGCTTAAAACTGTCTCATTGCATCCTCTATTTCGTTTGCAATCATGTCTTGTACATGCTCTTATGATGGTCCTCCTTTCGTGATAGATTTACACTTTTCCACAGAAATGCCAAAAAAGGATCGTATGTCGACACTGGACCTAACATCCCTAACATGACAAAAAATCTCTGGAGTACCCAAAGCAACCATCAATTCATCCCTTTTACCGTCAAGGATGAACTTTCCTTGTTGTCTTTTCTCATAGAGATCTTGCTAATCACAATCAATAGTAATTGGTTAGTAAAAATAATAATCAAGGTTAAAAATGAACATGCACATTGAGAGTTGAATTTTACCATTTTTGTAGCCACCTCAGTAGGTGTAGGGTTTGGGTATATCTCTAGAGCATCTTGTTCTTGCATATATCCACTACTCGTAATGAAGTAGAGGTGCATGAGTAGTAGAGGACTCAATAGTCCTAGGAGGAGGCTGCTAAGAAAAAGAGGCCATCTATTGACGAAGCAAGGCGAAACTACCAAGACCCAACTTGTGGTCATGCACATTCTTTGGATGCCTTTCATTTTGAGCATGAGTAAAGCATTCATTCCAAAAGAATACAAATTATGTAATACATTGAGTCCATATCTGATTATTCATAAGAATGCATTTTAGAGGAGGTATATTGGTTTAATACCTTGAAGTCATTACTTTTCCTTGAAGAAACAAACTATTCACACACAATCGTATCAATATAGCTCCATTTCTCAGTGGGGTAATTCTTCTTATCACTCAATATGTAGTCTCTTGTTAAATTTGTCCTCCAATTCCTCAAGATCCTCCCATGTCATCCAATCACCTTTTCTTATGCAATGTTTCATCAAGGTCAAAGATGCACTGCAAAAGTTTATTTACTACTTTTGAAAATGTGAAAATAGAATATGAAACACTTTGAAAATACAATTTTGCATATCTAAACAAACAAAATATCTCACAACTATGTCCTTCTAGATACAGTCCATAGTGGAAAGATCCACATTATGCCAGGATTCTATTATTATTTCCACTTTTCTACGAACAAGAATCCCTAAGTATTTCCTGAAATCACTATGATTTCTCCAAATAGGATTTCCTACTTCATCAAAGTCAATTATCAAATTTGGACTTTTTCTCCTTTACACTATTAACTTGTTCATCATAGTGATGCCCATTTTACGGGTACATTCACACTGCTCATCAGTAGTACCCTCATCCTGAGGGTGCTCATCCACATGGTGCTCATCCTAAAATAGTCAACAAAAAACATATAAGTGATAAAGAATGTAAAATGTACATCTATCATATGAAGCATATATAACTATGATAGAGAATGTAAAAAGTACATCATCCACATGGTGCTTATCCTCACTGTGCTCATCCTTACGGTCAGACACCATCTAAAAATGTCATATTAAAAGTAGTCAAGAAACACATATACATCATAAAGAATTAAAAGAGAATGTAAAATGTAATTTAACATATAAAACATTTAAGTGATAGATAATTTGAACTAAATGCCTCTAGTATTGGTTGGATTTCTCATCAATTAATATTCCTTCTTGTGATCTCCACACATATATAGGTCATTTTTAGCTTCAACATTTACATTTAGCAAGCCAATTGAGAATGGAATAGAGTCACCATACTTGTCATAGTACTCTTCTTCATGTATAAGATCTGCAATGAACTACCTTTTCCCATAAGAATGATATATCACTTTTCATTTGTAGGATCATCAATATAGAATACTTTCTTCAATGTGATGCCATTATGAATGGTTCATCCTTCTCTCTAATAATTTTCAAATTCACTAATGTGAAACCCAATTCATTCACTACAACATCTTTCTTGTTATCAACCCATTTACACCTAAAGACAAGAACTCTAAAATTTGTGTAGTCAAGTTCTCATATGTCTTCAATGATGTTGAAATAAGACATTTTAATTTCACGTGTACTCCTATCATTCACACTAGAAAATACAATGAAGATGTTTGAAGGGTGACCCCATTGTTTAGGATGACACTCTTATGTAGTATGAAAATTCAATTATGTCAAAACCTTCATAAGATATAACATAGATTCTTGGTTTAAAGGTGAGAAATTTGATAATTTTAACAACAATATTTGGTGTTTGAGATAGTTTGATAGAAAAATTTATCTTTAAACCACCTAATAAATGTCCTATTATGCACTCTTGCAAGCCACTTTAAACTAGCTTGAGGATATTTTATCTTGATACAATTGGCGTATTATGTGATATAAATTTCGACTTCGTCTATGTTCTAAAACATACAAGTTTGCTTGTTCCGACATCTCATGACAAATTACTTTCACTAGTGCTCCTAAAGTCCGTTTGCTAGAATAAACATCATCACTCTTTGCACTATTAGGAGATTCATTATAACTCATACATGCATTGCAAAAGTCAATAACCATCCTATACATATAACCCTCGGTAATACTCCGTTTAGTCTAATAAAGGCTTCAAACATCACCTTTACAAACACTCATGTAATATTCAAAAGGATACATCCATTGCATGAAAATTGGACCCAACATTTTCACTTCCCTAGTCAAATGGACAAAAACATGTACCATGATATCAATGAATGAAGGAGGAAAATATATCTCAAGATGGCATAGGTTAACGACCACTTCTCTTTACAACTTATCACAGTTCTCAGGATTAATAAATTTTCTGTATAGTGTTGAAGAAGAAAAAAACTTGTCGATTACAAAACTTACATTCTTTGAAAGTATAGATCTAATAGACACATGCAATATTTGCTACATTAGAGTGTGACAATTAAGAGATTGAAGGCCTACTAGCTTTATATCCTTCATGGATACTAATCTACAGATATTGGAAGAGTGTCCTTGTAGTACCTTAACATTAAACAAGCCCTCACAAAAAGTTCTCTTCTCCTATCTAGATAGTGTGTAACAAGCAGGAGGTAAATATGTTTTTCAACCACTTTGAATTACTTATGTTGTTAAGTCTTTCCTTGTACCCATTTTAAGTAGCTCCAATCTGGGTATGATGTCATCTTTAGTCTTACCTGGTATATTCAAATAGATTACCAATGACGTTATCACATGCATTTTTTCTCAACATTCATGACATTGGTACAATGCTTAATTGCCAAAGAACTCTAGTAAAGAAGATCCCTGAATATTGGCCTCTTCTTGAACAAAGATTTATCACTTCATGTGGGAATAGTAAATTGTGATCTTTTATTAAACATATTGAAAATGTCTTTTACTCTTTCATAAGTCCTCCCTTATCACAGGTCTAAGAACACTTTGTTCCTTAGTCGAGCCATTGATTTCTATGCACAACCTATGGTAAGGATGCATTGGAAGAAAACTTGAATGAGCAACATATACAATCTTGCCACAATTTTTTAGTCATATTAAATCAGTGTTCTCCTCACATATAGGGCATGCTTTGGTTCCTTTTATGCTGTATCCAAACAAATTCCCATATGTTGGAAAGTCATAAATAGTGTAAAACAACATAACATTCAAACAAAATGACATCATTGTTGGATCTAGGGATCTAGAGGGGGGTGAATCGAGCTTCAAAACTTGCATAAGAATAGTTACACCTTCAAATCATATCAAATGAAACAAAAGGCTAAGAGTGAATTTGAAGTCCTATCTAAACAAGCATAGAAAGGATGAGAGAGATTGAAACATACACTTAGACAAGGTGTTTAGGGTGGTTCCAATCTCCAAACTTGGAGACTGTCAGTCCACTACCTAGAGAGGTCAACCTCTAGGAATTTGCAACCCATGTATACTTATATTCTATTATAATACATACAAGAATACCACCTTACACCCAAGGGATTACCTATCCAAGAGCTAGTCTTCTACCTCACAACATGTCTTACCCACTCGTGCAAGAAGCTTGATTCCTTCTCCTAGGACATCTCCTCATTATAACAAGTCTCCAGCATTGAGGATTTACCCACCAAGTATCTTAGATCTTCTCCTTGTCCTTCTCCTTCACTTGGAGAAGATCTTCATGTTGGGTTTTAGAGGAGGCACAGAAGGTAGCGGAAACAAAAAAAATTATACTCCTCAAACCCAGTATGAAGGAATCGCGTCAACATCTATACAGTAGGAAAGATGGTTTGTAGAGACATAACTTGTCCCGAGGCTTGCTCAGAGACATTACCTCGTGGCTTGTGAGGTCTTCACCTCTGGTCTTGGACAATGTCTGTGCAACTCCTGGTCTCACCGGGACTGTCAGGATTGACAACTATCCTCCGAGTGGCAGAAATCTCCCGCCTTTGTAGTAGTCCACACAGACCACCTGGAACTCTGATATCCTTGTCACACAAGGCACCGGAAGGAGTCATACCCTCCTGTCAGCGTACTAGTCATTGACACACTCTCCTGCCACCAGTTGCCTTTCTAAAGTTGTCTTTCCCTCACTGTGCCTCCCTTATCGGGTAGCACTTGCTCGGGCTCTCTCGGTTACCACAACTAGAGAGAATGACAACTTTGCAGAGCAACTGGTATTCTGAGTTGTTGTTTCTGAGAAGCCCGTAATACCTCTATATATAGGAGGGTCATGGGACACAGTTCTCTACCCTGGGCAATGCAGGATTAAAGTAGGAGTAGAAGGGTCCAAAATTTCCACAAAACAACCAACTGCGCCAGTTGAACCGATCATTTCAAGCATGAACTGATTGGTTGGGGACCTGAGCCGATCGGTTCACACCTAAACCGGCCAGTTGGGGCAGTTGAGTCGATCGGTTCAAGTCTCAACTGGTTGGTTCACTCCCAAAATTAGTTCCTGATTGACTTTTCCTATTTTGTTTTGAATTGATCCAAATACCAATCCTTGTTCCAATCAAATTGGACAAGTGAAATGAAGAGAAATTTCTTGCCAACCTGACTTTCCCAACTCGCTCGGTTGGACCAGTTGAACTGATCGGTTCAACCCTTAAATCGATCGTCTCAACCTATCCTGAGTCAATCGGTTCATCACATGCACCGATCGGTTCACCAACCTGAGCCGATCGGTTCACCAACCTGAGCCGATCAGTTCATCACATGAGCCGATCAATTGGGAGTGCAGTCTATGCAAAATCAATCAATTGTAGTTTCAATCAATCAAATACTCTAATCAATCGGTCCAACACCTTGAACACTGTGATACTGAGCTATCAATTGATTGAGTGTTTAATTGAACTACTAATCTCCTTTAGTAAAACATTGTTTGTGGATAAACTCCTCTTCCAGGTTAAATCCTATGTTTGTGACCCTGCATGCCCATTTCACGTTGGCAGTGAAAGTCCATAACACTTATGATTTCACAAGCAAAGAGTGGTTCCTAGTCGCACATCAGTGCTACCCAAGTGAAAAGGAAAGTTGGAGAACAACTTTCAATCCTACAATCTGTGAATGGTGTTACAGTGAATGTATAATCCCATTGTCATTGATATCCCGAATGAACTCAAGGCATGGAACAATCATCCTATCAATGATCATTCACTTTCTTGATCTCAGAGTAGACTAGAGGAGATATGTATGACATGAATATGACATACTGATTCACACATGTGTGCACGCGCCTATCTCAATCCTACTCATCAAGTGGCCATGGATATCAAACTCCCTCAGGAGGGACAAATCCCATATCTATCACTCACCCCTTAAAAGCCCCATGTGTCAAAGCCACCCAATCATCACCTTTATAACAACCCATGTTTCAGGACTACGTTTGATGATGTCAAAGTGTACCCAACGACATGTGTTGAGAGTAGTTATTTCAGGTCAAAGAACCACACTCACCACCATCACTAGTGAGAACTGACTCTGACTACCATGTCATGGTTCCATGTGTCAAACTCACTGTGGGTCTGTCTGGTACACTTGTTCTCTAACAAGTACCTATGTGTTTGGTTTGATATCTCCATATCATGAGTAGTGAGATTCTATCATCAACCAACACCACAATCTAGTCCTATGTGTAATTTTTTCTATCTACCTTCCACAATGACATCCGACTAGGGACATAATAAGAATGTACAAACTCTTAGCATCTTTATGATCTCATCATTCAGGTCCTGAACCTGAAAGCATACGTCATTGAGTACTATCAATCTCTACACATTCAATCTGTTCTATCATTATCTCATTTGACAAACCAGAAAGAATTGGAAGCTTGCCTTTGATGTTTATCAAATCAATCTTAATGTATTCCACCAATCATCCCATGATTGGCTCTCCGGGCATACATACCAACAGACCCCCACTTGCACTGTGAGCCAATCACCCTTGAATCATATTCATAGTGATCTTCAAACATGTCCCACATGTTACTATGCTCTAGGGCTTATGCAGTGAGTTATGGAAACACTTTGTCAGAGTCAGTCTTAACTACGACTCTCATCTCTTTGCTATACATCACATGTATGAGATGTATTTGTCGTAATATGTGATCTAGTATTCCTTTGCTAACCTTTAGCCCCATTGCATGATGAAGCACTCCTTATTTATCATCAATGATCGGAATATCTATAAGTTCATCTCATGAACTTCCAGATCCATATAGTATCCACTAATGTTCTCTAACACACGGATACTCAACTTTTTCCTTTAGAATGGCTTTAATGGAATGTTTCCATTTATCATCAAACATTCACTTTTATGTATCTCATATATATTTTACGATTAATTTTTTGTCCTTTTCGGAAGTTCACATCAATGTAACACTTTATAGTGAATCCTTCCTTATTTCTATAGAACTATTACTTCTCATGTATTTATCAAGTTCTTATGGTATCCCAGTAACCCTTACTGGAACTAGACAGACATCCACTCGTCATGTCCCACATACGAGTTATCAAAATGATCATATCATATTGTCATGTCCTACATACAAGATGAATACTTTTTATTCTTGCTATGACCATACATGCAAGATAATGGGATGATTACATACATGATAGATTTATATCTATTCTTAGTGTTCCCATTCTTCATAAGAATTGAGACACTTGGCTCTGGGATACTAACTCCAATATTTCTCCCACTGAATCTGCGCACACTGAACCCTTCAGTATAGATTGCCAATGTATGCTTTCTCTTTTCAGTTCAAGAGGTTTTTGAGAACTATCTCTATAGATCTCTATTCCTATTACATAGGAAACGTCTCTATCTTCCCTAAAGATAATTTCCACAAAGGATTCCATTCTAGAGCATCTCATTCCTCATCGACATGTAGAATGTAAATATGCTCCCACTAAATCACAAATCCCTTCTTAATCATTGTCATATCAGTCAAACCCTTTGACTATATTATCAAAGTAAAGATCCCAGCTCTGAGTTGCTTGTACTCAATCAATCACATTGATTAGTCCATTGTAACTTATAGACTTTATTTTCATTAATGGATTCATAAACCTTATAGGTTGTGTCACGTACACATCCTTGTTTTATTCCTCATAGGAATGTGGTTTTAGTATCCGTATGCCAAATCTCTTAGTCATTAAGTTGCAATCAACAAGCATCATCCTTCTTAAAATGTTATCCATGTGTATTAACGCTTAAGACTCATTTGCAATTATGAATTTCATCCCAATGGGTTCTACCGTCAAGGTCATACCTTATGGTTCACATGGAAGTGATTTAGGATGTAATGGTCATAAACCATAACCCAAAATCCGGTTCCTAATATTCATCTAGATAGTTGATTCATCACATGACCAACTCATCACATACATAATCAAGGTGTATCTGTCAAGGATATAAGAACTCACAACTCCTTGTAATTATTAATGTCCTTTATTAGTGTGGGGTATTCTTTATTTAAGAAGAAATTAGTTATTTGATAATCATCCTCTAACTCCTTAGAGTATGACTCCTTTTGATTTAGACATCACCATGCCTTAATCATTAGTTTACTATGATACACTATCATAATCACTCACAAGGTTCTTAAACATTTGGTCCAAGTATTTCATTCATTGATCTCATCAAGAATTAACACTTTACCAGATTCATACTTCATCTATGCTATTCTTGAACACTTCAAGATATTCATATTGGTATTTCTCTAAACACTGTTTGAAGTACTAACATTAAGTCCAATAGGTATGTAAACACATCACATGTATTATACCTAATAGGATAATCAATTTACCACTATGACTAGTGAAGATTGATCATGTCCAAGAGATTCATGTCTCTTACTAGTTCTCTAACTAAAAGAGTCTAGACTTATCCATCATATGGAAACTAGAAATAAATTTCTCATGATTTATGCTAATTTGATTGTTTGAGTTATCAATAACTTTTAGGTATCATTTTATCTTATGCATACCAAGTACTACAAGGTAAACAAGGCATTGTCACAAAGATTGAAACATCATCTTTATTTATTACCATCATTGTCATACAATATGCAAAAATTTAGGTGATTCTATCCATTGGCAAATATGAAATAGCAGTTCATAACTCTATTACATGCCTTCAAGGTTGAAAATAAACTAAAGTACTCCTATCTATGGTGGCAACACTCTCCCCATTTATTGAGTGCTTTACATTTTATATCTTGGTATCATATACTTAAAAAATGTTACAAGTTTATTTCATGACACCTTCAGGTGGAGACTTCTGTCGCCTCCTTCTTCTTTAGTTCTTCCAGATAGAGTGAACAATTCCTTTTCCAATGTCCTGGCTTTTGACAATGGTGGAAATTGCCTCTCTTGGTTACACCTCCCTTGGCTTGAGAGTTGAAGACGACTTGGGCTACTAGCTAGCATCAGAACCTTTCTTAGACTTGCCCTTACCCTTGCATTTGGACTTGCCTTTCTTATTGCTGATCATCATCACAAATTTAGGCTTGTCCTTCTTCATCTGTGCCTCAACTGTCCTCAACATGCCCAACAACTCTGTCAATGGTATGTCAAAGTTGTTCATGTTGTAGTTCATCACAAACTAACTATAGGATTCTGGCAATGATTGTAGTATCACGTCAGTAGCCAACTCTTGGATCAGGGGAAATCCCAGTCTTGTCAGGTTTTTCACATACCCAATCATTTTGAGCGTGTGAGGACCAACTGGATCTCCTTCTGTCATGACACACTTGAACATCGCCCTGGAGACATCATATCTCTCTTACCATGCTTGATCTTCATACATGTTCTTGAGATGCTAAATCATCTCAATGACACCCATGTTCTCATGTTGCCTCTGTAACTTGTGGTTCATGGAGCACAACATCAAGCACTTTGCATCCATGGAATCTTCAGAATGATTCTTATAAGCATCCCTTTCTGCCTTTGGTGTGGTAGGAGCAGGTTCCTCTGGAGCTGGAGTATCCAGAACATAGATCTTTCGCTCTTGAGTGAGAACAATTCTCAATGTCCTAAACCAGTCGTGGACGTTAGTCCCATTTAGCTTGTCCTTTTCAAGGACCGATCACAATGAAAAGTGATTGCTGTTTGTTGTCATTTGTACTACAAAAGGAAATATATGCAATTTAGTCCAAAACTCAATTTTGACTTATTTGATTGATTTGAAAGGTTGACGATATAATTAGGACTTTAATTAGTTATCGCTCCCACTATTTTGTTCAAATTGATAGCCCTCACCATCAATTCGGAAGATTGCAGCGTACAATCTTCTAGTGGGTCAAGATCCCAAAATCCTCTGAGTCATGGACCAGCTAGGCCTGTCACCCACAACTTAGATCTTCCACGTAGGCAACTTTTGCCAATTGCATCATATGCAACTCTTGAAAGATGTCATATGCAACTCCTTGCCATGATCACCTCCATGCCTCAAGGTGCTAGATCCTATCTAAGTCACCTTGTTAAGTCCGACCCAAAGCCAACACGATGAATATTTAACCTGCTAGGGCAGACCCACATATCCATCCTTCACACTTCCATGAGATAGACAGTGCACCACACTAGGGTGTGCCCACACTTGACTGATCAATATTTTCACATGTGTCAAATTTGGAAGGCATCTAAAACTTTAATATTTAATGATGTATTTGGTTTTATAGATACATATACATATCCAATCACCAAAATACATAGTACATATCATATACATGCTATATCCCACAGAAAACATGTGAAACGATAAAAGAGATGATTATGGCCATCCTAATGTGATTCCTCATGCCAAGAGGAATCATAGTCATCTAGGTCTATATCACATGCAACATGTATAAGATGAACTATGTGCTTTGCCTTTGCTGGGTTTGATCAACTCATCTCTATGATTGATCGACTCGCCATCAGGCCGGTCGGTTGGGTGCCACCATCCGGTCAGTTGGCTCCTCCAACCGATCAGTTTGTCTGGTCGTCATGTATCTCCTCATGGCTGCCACCCGCTCGTCTCGCTCTGCAAACCGGT
This sequence comes from Alisma plantago-aquatica, assembly GCA_963693085.1. Classification (NCBI taxonomy): domain Eukaryota; kingdom Viridiplantae; phylum Streptophyta; class Magnoliopsida; order Alismatales; family Alismataceae; genus Alisma; species Alisma plantago-aquatica. The sequence continues at coordinate 450,987,532 of OY856410.1, read as the reverse complement.
CGTCTAGAATGCCAACCGATCGGTTCACGCCTTGTACTGATCGTCTCAATCGTCGTTAGGTTGTCTGTCATTCTTTGACATATCAGGAAATAAAAATTATATCCTATTTACATTTGAATTGAGAAACCCCAAGTTACATTCGGGGGGAACAAAGGTAGGAAAGAAATCTCGAGTTATCTCAAGAAAAGGAGGCAGGGAATCGGTGTGCAGACTAAGATGCAAGCAACCACATACAACCATACATAGACATAGGGTTTATTGGCCATAATCACGCTATAAATTAACCACAAAACTCATTTAAGGGCAATGTGTATAGAGTGCATTCATATTACATACCAAATATGTATATTGGGATTTATGGATTTAGTATTGGACATGTGTAAAGCCAATTTTATTCGCATCATATGCAATAAATAAAGGCGACAAACCAAAACCAATCACATCGATAATCCTAAAGTATAGAGCAGTTGATGTGGCTCTGATACCACTGTTGGGTTTTAGAGGAGGCAGAGAAGGTAGTGGAAACAAAAAATTTATACTCCTCAAACCCAGTATGAAGGAATTGCATCAACGTCTATACAGTAGTAAAGATGGTTTTTAGAGACATACCTTGTCCCGAGGCTTGGTCAGTGATGTTACCTCGCAGCTTGCACGATCTTCACCTGTGGTCTTGGACGGTGTCGGTGTAGCTCCTTTTCTCACTGGGACTGTTAGGATTGACAAGTGTCCTCTGAGCGACATAAATCTCCCACCTATGTAGTAGTCCACACGGACCACCTGGAACTCCAATCGCCTTGTCGCATAAGGCACCAGAAGGAGTCGTACCCTCCTGTTGGTGTACTAGTCACCAGCACACTCTCTTGCCACCAGTTGCCTTTCTGTAGTTGTCTTTCCCTCGCTGTGCCTCCCTTATCAGGTAGCACTTGCTCGGGTTCTCTTGGTTACCACAAACAGAGAGAATGACAACGTTCCAGAGCAACTGGTGTTCTAAGTTGTTGTTTCTGAGAAACCCCCAATACCCCTATATATATAGGAGGGTCATGGGACATGGTTCTCTACCCCGGGAAATGCGGGATTAAAGCAGGAGTAGAAGGGTCTAGAATTTCCACAAAACAACCAACTGTGCCAGCTAAACCGATCGTTTCAAGCATGAACCGATCGGTTGGGGACCTGAGACAATCAATTCACACCTGAACCGTCCGGTTGGGGCAGTTGAGCCGATCGGTTCAAGTCTGAATCGGTCGGTTCACTCCCCAGATCAGTTCCAAATTGACTTTTCCTCTTTTGTTTCGAATTGATCCAAATACCAATCCTTGTTCCAATCAAATTGGACAAGTGAAACGAAGACAAATTTCTTGCCAACTTGACTTTCCCAACTCGCTCGGTTGGACTAGTTGAGTCGATCCGTTCAACCCTTCAACCGGTCGTATCAACCTATCCTGAGCCGATCGGTTCACCACATGAGCCGATCGGTTCACCAACCTGAGACGATCAGTTCATCACATGAGCCTATCGGTTGGGAGTGCATTCTGTGCAAAATCAGTCAATTGCAGTTTCAATCAATCTGATACTCTAATCAATCGGTCCAACACCTTGACCACTATGATATTGAGCTATCAATTGATTGAGTGTTTAATTGAACTACTAAACTCCTTTAGAAAAACATCGTTTGTGGATAAACTCCTCTTCCAGGTTAAATCCTATGTGTGTGACCTTGTAGGCCCATTTCACGTTGGCAGTGAAAGTCCATAACACTTATGATTTCACAAGCAAAGGGTGGTTCCTAGTCGCACATCAGTGCTACCCAAGTGAAAAGGAAAGTTGGAGAACAACTTTCAATCCTACAATCTGTGAATGGTGTTACAGTGAATGTATAATCCCATTGTCATTGATATCCTGAATGAACTCAAGGCATGGAACAATCATCCTATCAATGTTCATTCACTTTCTTGATCTCAGAGTAGACTAGAGGAGATATGTATGACATGAATATCACATACTGATTCACACATGTGTGCACGTGCCTATCTCAATCCTACTCATCAAGTGGCCATGGATATCAAACTCCCTCAAGAGGGACAAATCCCATATCTATCACTCACCCCTCAAAAGCCCCATGTGTCAAAGCCACCCAATCATCACCTTTATAACAACCCATGTTTCAGGACTGCGTTTGATGATGTCAAAGTGTACCCAACGACATGTGTTGAGAGTAGTTATTTCAGGTCAAAGAACCACACTCACCACCATCACTAGTGAGAACTGACTCTGACTACCATGTCATGGTTCCATGTGTCAAACTCACTGTGGGTCTGTCTGGTACACTTGTTCTCTAACAAGTACCTATATGTTTGGTTTGATATCTCCATATCATGACTAACGAGATTCTGTCATCAACCAACACCACAATCTAGTCTTGTGTGTCGTTGTTGTATATATACCTTCCACAATGACATCTGACTAGGGACATAATAAGAATGTACAAACTCTTAGCATTCGTATGATCTCATCGTTTAGGTGTTGAACCTAAAAGCATGCGTCATTGAGTACTATCATTCTCTAGACATTCAATCTGCTCTATCATTATCTCATATGACTGAACCAGAAAGAATTGGAAGCTTGCCTTTGATGTTTATCAAATCAATCTTAATGTATCCCACCAATCATCCCATGAATGGCTCCCAGGGCATACATACCAACACTTCACACCTTCTTTAGCCTTGAAGAAGAACAACTCCTCCTTCACTCAAGGAAGATCACTTCAGCCTGTGCTCATGGAAAGAGGGGATTGGGAAATGGAGAGATGGATATCTTTACAGGGTAACAATGAGGTAGCTCTCTTAGAACATGCCTAACGCACTCATAATCATGAAATTCTTTGTAAATTAGAGAGATAAAGGGGATCAAAGGGTTTTTTCACACTCAACTATAGCAAGGATCAAGGATAGCATGAATGAGAGTCCCCTAACCTTTCTTAAAGTGTTTAATAAGATTATTTACCATAATTTAATTCTTATAAACCTAATCTAACCTTGTGATATCCTTCGGAATCATAATACAAGCTCAAGTTTCAAATTTGGTCCAATTTGGACATTGTTTGTGTAAGTTATGTACTTTTATGCACATTTTGGACTTTAAGCAATTTACTGAATTGAGAGGTTTTATTTGCAATTTTGTCACTTGCATTATGGTCCTTGAATGTTCTATTATCATTCTTGATCTTTTTGACCCATGAGGTTCTCAATTGTACCTTAGTTTGGAGATGTTTTCTTTAAGGGTATTTTAGGGTTTATCCCTTTATGAATGAGCTACCTTTAGGGGCTACCAACCAATGGTTTATTTGTTTGGCTTGGAAATTTAAAACAAATGGTTCCTAAGAAGGTATGAATGGTGGGGAAGACGCTTGTATATCCTTAATAGTTTAAGGCCATGGATACATGGGGAGCTACTTTGACACCTCATCCTTCTTCTCTACCTTATCCTCCAAGCTTTATATACCTATCCTTAAACAAATGGTTCCTAAGAAGGTATGAATGGTGGGGCATCTGCTTGTATATCATTAATAGTTTAAGGCCATGGACACATGGGGAGCTACTTGGACACCTCATCCTTCTTCACTACCTTATCCTCCAATATTTATATACCTATCCTTAAGAACCCAAACAAAACTTTTGCTCTCTAGCACTTCCCTCTAGCTAAGAGCATTGTCCTTCCTTTATTTGTCTGTGGAGCTGCTGTCCAAGGAAGAAGAAGGTGTGGATCATCTTGGTAGAAGCATCTAGGGTTACAATTTGCTTCCTTTAGAGTTTATAAAGCTCCTTCTTGGTGATTTTGACCTAAATGAGTAAGTATTCATTCTTTTCTCTATTTTTGTAATGCTTGGGCCCACTTCCCAAGGCTCTAGTATAGTTTCAGGAATGGCGACTGGCCCCACAGATCACCACTATCCTTAACTGTGTGCTTTTTCCTCACTCATGTGCAAGACATGGTCAACTTCCCAACCGGTCACCCATCCTAGTACTACGCCAAGCTGAGCACACTTAACTATGGAGTTCTTCAGTAAAGGGCTCCTTGAAAAGGAGGTGCACCTTAGTGATATGAGTAGTCCAATCATTCCTTTTAATAGCATTTTATCTGAGGTCTCAAATCCTGGGACGTTACAATCTCCCCCACTTAGACTCTTGACATCCTCGTCATGGCTTAATATACAACATCATAATCTCTTCCCCATTTCAGTGCAGACCTACAACGGCCCATAGACACCCAGCTCCCATCCACGACTACCATTGCAAGGGCTACTCCTTCTCATCACAGTGGATATCCCTTTCCAACTTTCTAGGACTGCACGGCTCAAGACTGGCATGCCACATGCCCATGTGGGACCCACCTACTGGAGGGGTTTTGGCTCTGATACTACTTGTACTGTCACAGATCCATTCTTACCCTAATCCCAATCCCACTATCCAAATGGGCGATGTTAAAGGGATTAGAGAACCCGTCCCTGAGTGGCCTAAAAATCATACACATATAATATGCAAAAAGGAAATTATATTCTTCTTCATTAAAATGAACCAAAGGGTTTAGTACACAAGGCCCGCATGCAACATGGAAAGAGAAAAAGATAAGAAACTAGCCAACAACTACATATCTTTTACAATTGGATCCCATCTAGAGTCTAGATTTGATGTAGCAGTCTTTATTTCAGTACATGATAAAAGAGTAGATAGCATGTGCATAATCTCTAGTTTCTTGCATTACCTAAAATCAAGACACAAATTCAATGCAATTGCACGGTATACTATATAAAAACAAGTAAAATAGTTTATAGAAAAATTAGTATACTTGGTGGGACTTATATTTCAAAAAGTAAAGCAAGCAATCTTAAAAAAATCGAATAATTGTTTGATAAAAAATTTATTACAAATTTCCCAACATGATGTAATCGAGAAGCATGCTTATATAATATTTGGTTCCGTCACCCCATAAATATGGGGGGGTAACTAGGCTCCTTCTCACAATAGGAGATAGGAGGTCAATGTACATAATTCTACCCTCTGAATGAGGAGGTCACTTGTACTCAATATCAACACTATCAACATCATCATCATTAATATACGGGCAGTCATAATGGATAATGCCATTTATGTTTTCATTTTTTAAAAATATAATATAGGAAAAATAGAAGACTAATCATAGGGAATAGTAGCTCATCCAAGTATGTAGCAAAGTATACAGTCAAGAGATACATAAAGGTATCTTAAATACAATCAAGGAGGAGGTATAATAGCGTACCTTTCTAAATGAGTATTTGGAGTATTGATTCCAAGAAGGAATAGATCAACCCCTTGAGTCAGATCCTAGATCAAAATAATGGATCAAGGGTCAAGATCATAGTTTTAAGAGGATCATGTTTCAATATTCAAGATTAGGGTCACATTTTCCTATTTTAACCATAGGGTTAGGTCATCCACTTATAATAAAAAATATTTCCAATGTCCAATTTTATTGAAGTATCAAACATGTTTCAAGAATGAATGACCTACATAGGTATTTTTAGGGACACATGTCAACCCTAAACATTATCATCATTATTCAAGTAACCCTCAAATATCTATATTATTATCAAGGTGAAAGAATAATATTGGACTCAAGATTAGATCAGGTAGAGTTATGGGTCAGGAATATGATTAAGGGATTTGCAATATTAAGATTGATCATCATCATATCAATAGTAATCCTTATTTCAATGTACATAATTCATATTCTAGGGTAAATGAGTTTAAAATATTATATCTAACTCTTATTTAGTCAAGTTTGATCTAGTGTCTCAATATGATCATTAGAGTCAAGGATTAGGATTTCCCAAAGGTTAAACTCAAAATATAGTCACTAACTAAAATATTATGAGTAAGAGATCAAAAATAGGGATACCGATGTGATTCATAAGGGATCAGACTATGCAAGTATTTTTAATGTATTCCTTGGGTTTTTTTTGATCAAGATTGACTATTTACTTGAATTATTTGGATCTAGGATGCATTTTTTATGATTAAAATGAGATCTAACTATTTATTGCAATTTCGAGCAGAGAGGGGGAAGATTTACCATAAAAGGAAAAGGTTGAGAAAACACAGGTCATTGATTGGGTAGTAGTCCTTTGACCACAGTCAAGATCTCGTAGCTCATAACTCATGTCCTCCCAGGCATGTGTGAAAGATAGGAGTATAGAGGGAGGATGCGCATGATCTCACGACCGTCGATTTGGGTCTTAGTCAATGCTTGACCACGATCCAACGGTCGCAGCTTACTCACCCAACCAGAATAGGGGTTCTTCATGGGAGGTGGTGTCGCGGTACAGCAGGGGTAGTGCAGCATACTAAAAAGAGGAGGAAACAAAGAGGGAGGTCATAGTGGCACCGATTGAATTCATGGGGGATCATCAAAGGTGAAGGTCAGAGTTTTATAGACAATGAGGGCTAGGTTTAGGGTTAGCTTAGGGGGTCATCGAGTCATGGAAGTGGATAAAGAATATCTCTTGATTATTCTCAAACACATAGATTTGAGGGGGGAAAAGGGGTATTCAAGCTCGGATTAGTGGGGTGAGCAATTCTATTCGTTTGATTTTTGAAACGGGGTCAAAAATGAGCCCCTTGTACATTAGTTGTATGGCCTCCCCCTCTCTACTGATTACAGAAGGTAGGGGATGACGTCGTGACTTCTTAATCAGGGCCTCAATCTGTGGGTGCATGATCTATGGGTCAGGAATCACTCCCATCGCCTCAGTGGATCGTTGACTTGGTTAATGTTGAATAAAAATCAAAATAAAAGGGCTTTTGGCATTAAAATTCGAAAAATCATAGAAAATAGTAGGAATGTTCAATTTGAGTGAAATTGGACCATTGCTTCACAAAAATGTGAAGAATATACATAAAAAGTTTGAGGAAAAGATGAAGAAGTTTTATTTATGAATTTATTTCTTTGAGTAAGGTGATTATTTAACCTAATTTGAAATGTCATAAAGTGTAAAAAAACCACATTGGTCACCAAATTTTGTATTTGAGTCTCAACATTGATCATGTAGCTAAGAAAAATAAATTAGGACCAGGAGCGATCATAAAGAGGGAAAAATTGGAATTGGACAAAGGTAAAAGTAAAACTCACTTTATCACATCCTTCCCTCCTTATAAGGAATTTTGTCCTCAAAATTTAGACTTCCTTGAAAAGGCTAGGAAATCTTTCCTCCATGTTTGACTTCAACTCCCAGGTAGCATCATCACTATTATGGTGCTTCCATAACACCTTCACCATCTTGATCTTCTTTTTTCTGAGATCCTTGGTACGAATATCAAGCATCTTAATTGGAGATTCTTGGTATACAAGGGTGTCTCTTAATTTAATTGGTTCATGATTGAGGACATGACTAGGGTCTTTGACATACCGATTCAGGTTCAACACATGAAAGACATTGTGCATCATGCTATATTGTGGAGGTAAAGTGAACCTGTAAGCACATTCCCCAATATGGTCTAAAATTTCAAATGGACCCACGTATCTAGGGCTAAGTTCTCCTTTGTTCTTCGCATTGGCTTGAATTGTTCGAATCTTCAGGAAAACATGATCACCTTGTAAGAATCGAGTATCAGTCCTATGTGCATCAACATAAGACTTTTGACGATCTTGTACCGTTTTAAACCTTTGCTTGATTAGGTTGACACTATCAAAATAGAGTTGTAATTCCTCAAATTTTAGAATTCACCTTTCTCCTACTTCATCCCAGTAAAGTAGAGATCTACACAGTCTTCCATACAAAGCTTCATAGGGAGGCATGCCTATACTAGACTGGTAAATATTGTTGTAGGAAAACTCAATGAGAGGAAGGTAGTGGTCCTAAGAATCACCCCAATCAAGGACACATGATCTCAGCAAGTCTTCTAGAACTTGGATTGTCCACTCAGACTATCTGTCAGTTTGTGGGTGCTATGCAATACTAAAATTCAGCTGAGTCCCTAGTTCTTCCTATACTTGTCACCAAAAGTGAGAAGTGAATTTTGCATCATGATCTAATACAATAGACACATGAATTCTATGCAGCCTGACTATCTCCCAAATGTACAACTCTACTAACTCTGGGACTTTGGTTGTTTTCTTGATTGGAATAAAATGGGCTGACATAGTCAGGAGATCAACTACAACCCAAATGGTATCACTCCCTTTCCTGGTCCTGGGTAGGCCCACCACAAAATCCATGGTGATGTTTTCCCATTTCGACTCGGGATAGGTAGGGGTTGTAGAAGACCTCCTAGACATTGATGTTCAACCTTGATCTGTTGGCAGGTTAGAAACTTGGAGATGAAAGTAGCGATCTCACTCTCCATATTCCTCTACTAGAAATGCCTTTGTAGATCCTTGTACATTTTAGTCAATCCAAGATGCATAGTATATTTTGATCCTTAAGATTCTTGTAACACCTTTTCTATCATATCTAAATCTTCTGGGACCCATATGCATTGTTTGTATCTGATTCCACCATCCATACTGACTGTCAGATGAGTTTGGGGCTTCTCTAGCAGCTTAGTCATTTCATCAAGGCACTTGCTATTCTTCTGGGCTGACAGGATCTCAGACTGGAGGCCTAGTTTTACATGGACGTTGGACAATCTGAGAACATTGCCCCTATGCCTCGGGGCCCAAGATGAGATGAATTCCATGTTCTTCCATTCAGTAGTGAAAATAACAACACATTTAGCTTGCTACCTGCTGAGTGCACCAACCACTACATTTGCCTTACCGGGGTGATAGGGAATGGAGAAGCCATAGTCTTTAAGATACTCGGGCCATCGCCTCTGTCTGAGATTGAGATCCTTCTGTGTCAAGATTTACTTCAAACTCTTGTGGTCGGTGAGGATGTCGAAGGTGGCACCATACAAGTAGTGTCGCCATATCTTCAAAGCATATAAGATGGCAGCAAGCTCAAAGTCATGGGTTGGGTAGTTGACCTTGTTTGGCTTCAATTGTCGAGAGGCATAAGCAACCACCTTTCTTTTTTGCATGAGGACACAACCTAGACCGAACTTTGATGCATCAGTGAAGATGACAAACCCATCATTTCCCGCGGGAAGAGTAAAGACAAGTGCAGCTGTCAGTTTTGTCTTTAGCTCTTAAAAACTAGACTCGCACTCCTTCGACCAGATAAATTGCTCTCCTTTCCTAGTGAGCTTTGTGAGAGGGAAGGCAGTCTTGCAAAAGTTTTGGATGAAATGTTGATAATAACCAGCAAGGCCCAAAAAACTTTGAATCTCAAAAACATTTTTGGGGGATTGCCACTCAAGAACAGCCAAGACTTTGGTGGGGTCAATAGAAATTTTCCCACCAGAAATTATGTAGCCTAAGAACATGACTTCAGAAATAAAAAATTCACATTTTGACAACTTTGCATAGAATTTATAGGATTGAAGGATGTCAAGAACTTTATGTAGGTGAATACGGTGTGATTCAACTTCTGTTGAATATGTCAATATGTTATCAATGAAGACCACTACAAATTTGTTAAGGAAAGGCTGGAAGACACTATTCATCAAGTTCATAAACATGCCAGGGGCATTGGTTAACCCAAATGGCTTGACTAGAAATTTTTAATGCCCATGTCGAGTTCGAAAGGAAGTTTAGGGATGTCTTCATCCTTAACCTTGAGTTGGTGGTAACCAGAAAGGAGATCAATTTTTGAAAACACATGGATAAAATAGAGTTGATAAAACAGGTCATCAATTCTAGGTAGCAGATACTTATTTTTCACAATAGCTTGATTGATCATACTTATTTTCCACAAAGCTTGATTGATCATATGATAGTCAATACACATGTGAAGGGAGCCATCCCTTTTCTTAACAAATAGAATGGGGGCTTCCCAAGGAGAGGTACTAGGGTAGATGAAACCCTTATCTAGCAATTCTCGCAACTAATTTTTTAGCTTAGTTAATTCCGCAGGATCCATCTGATAGGGTGCAGTACTGGATGTTAATTCTATATAAAACTCAACGTCATGATCAGGTGGTAGCCTAGGGAGATGATCAGGAAAGACACTCAGGTACTCCTGCACTATATCAATGTTTTCTAGGGCACTCATATTAGGATTGACTATGGTTACAATTGCTAGGTATGCTTTGCACCCTTTGGATATCAAGTTTTGGGCTTTAATCAACATTTTGATTTCAATCTTTCCTTCCAATAATTACAAGAATAGGGAGGTTGGGTTTAGAAATAATGACTTTCTTGGCATGAAAATCGATCAGAGCATGATTTTTATGGAGCCAATCAAACCCCAAAATAAGGTCAAAGTCTTCCATGTCTAAGATTATGAAGTCTGACTCAAAACTACAACCAGAATAAGATAGAGGGACTTTTTCAACAATATAGTAGGAGATTTTCATCTTCCCACTAGGGGTAGTTACGTCAAGTATGTACCTTAAGTCCCTTGTTTCAAGATTTAGCATAGAGGTAAGATTCTCAGACATGAATGTGTTTGTTGCCCAAAAGTCAAATAGAGTAATAAAAAAATGGTCGGAGATTTGCATCATACCTATTTATACACATATTTTGTGTAAGGAGTTTTTACAAGATAATCATGATACAATGTTCAGGAAATAATTTTGAATTTAAATGGTACCTTCCATGAGTTTGTTTTCATTGGCCTTCTCCTCATCTGAATTCACTGCAAAGATATGGTCCTGTCGATGTTCACCTTGCCTGGCCCATGTTGGAGGAGGGTGGGGGAAGTTGTCTCTAAAGTGACCCTCATGTTTGTAGTAGTGGCAGACCGGGGATGAATACTTGCACTGGCCAGAGTCTAAGTTACCATAGTTATGGCAACGAGGAACATTGGCATTTTGGCCTTGACCCCTATTTTGGCCAGGATTCTGGTTCTGTGTAGGGTCATGATTGTAATTCTGGTTCTAGCCTTGATTGTAGTTATGGGCAAGAGGATTTCATTGGTTCTTTTGTCTATTCTTGTTCTTATTGCCACTAGTATGGGGTTTTCACTTCTGTTCAGGTTTTGTAGGTACAACCTCAGTAAGGCCTATATAGGTAAGAGTAGGTAATGGTTTCTCGTGTCCCATCCCTAGGGTTCTTTCCATGGACAAGGCATGGTCATAGGCATCTTGAAAATTGGTGGGTTTGGATGAGGATACAAAAGCTTTTAGGGTAAGGAAAAGCCCATCAATGTAGCAGTCAAGTTTTTTCTCTTCAGTGAGTTTGGTGACATGCCTCTCCAGGAGGAAGAACTGTCGGCTGTATTCAACCACTATGTTAGTTCCTTGGGTAAGGGTGAGAAATTGTTTTTGTTTATCCTTTCTGTCAGATGTGGGTTGGAAACAGTTGGTGAAAATGAGTTTGAAGGCTTCCCAATTGACAGGGATGACCTATTGTGTCTAGACGTAATTCTCCCACCACAACTTGGCTTCCCCCTCCAACTGGTAGGTGGCAAAACCAACTTTGTCTTGTTCAAGGCACGTCAAAACCTTGAAGGTGTTCTACATGGACACTAACTAGGCATCAGCCTTATCTAAGAGGACATCATCTTTGTCTTCTCCATAGAAGGCTTCTGGATTGAGTTTCAAAAAATCATGGATAGTGATGGGTTTTGGGCTATGGGTTGGTGCAAGGGATGTTGTACGAATAACTAGGTCATGGAGGGCATCCATAATGGCCTTCTATTTCATTTCCAACTCCCCCATATCGGTGGTCTTATTGGCAGAACCGATGTCTTCATCATCATTCATGCGGGGCTTCTTCCCCTTGTCTTTAGTACTAGAGGTTCTTTCACTGTCCCTATTGTTCCTAGTTTTTGGGGCCATCTACAAGTGTTCAACTGATATAAGTTTTTCTTATTTATAACTTTCAAAGTAAAAATATGATAGATCATGGCAATATTGTAACAAGTTGTCTCAAATTATTTTTGAACTTTAGTTGTTCCCATCCTTAGACTACCCAAAATAGAGAGAGTATATAGATCAAGTCGTGACACCTTTGTGAAAATGAGAAGATGAGAAGTCATTCTACTTCCTTATAATAGGAGGCTTGGGTAATCCTTAAAGAAGAGATAAGAGGCTAGAAGACTCTCTAGGATTATAGGAAGTCCTTCCATTCATTTCTGGATCAACTAAGGCCATGTGGAGCAGGAGGAACCTCAGCCACAGTGAAGACAGATAGGAGGAATTATGCCAGAACCCCCTTTGTGCTCTTTCTAGACACCTCAATTTTCACCATAGTGAATTTTAGGGCTTCCTTGGTTCAGCAATTAACAATATCATTTCATTAATGCATATCAAGGCTCTGATACCAACTATCACATATCCATTCTTACCCTAATCCCAATCCCACTGTACAAATGGGCAGTGTTGAAGAGATTAGAGTGCCCGTCCCTGAGTGGCCCGAAAATCACACACAAATAATATGCAAAAAAGAAATAACATTCTTATTTATTAAATGAACCAAAGGGTTTAGTACACAAGGCCCACATGCAACATGGAAAGAGAAAAAGATAATAAACTAGCCAGCAACTACATCCCTTGTACAATTAGCTCCCATGTAGAGTCCAAATTTGATGTAGCAATCTTTATTTCAGCATATGATGAAAGAGAAGATAGCATGTGCATAATCTCTAGTTTCTTGCATTACCTAAAATCAAGAAAATCAAGACACAAAGTCAATGCAATTACATAGTGTAACGACTGGGCCCACTGCCCATGGATCAAGTAGAGTTTTAGGAATGACGACTGGCCCCACAGACCACCACTAGCCTTAACTGCGTGCTTTATCCACACTCATGTGCAAGCTAGGGTCAACTTCCTGATTGGTCACCCATCCTAATACTACTCCAAGTTGAGCACGCTTAACTATGGAGTTCTTTAGTGATGGGCTCCCGGAAAAGGAGGTGCACCTTGGTGATATGGGTAGTCCAATCATTCCATTTAAGATCCTGTTATCCAAGGCCTGAAATCCTGGGATGTTACAATCTCCCCCACTTAGACTCTTGACGTCCTCGTCAAGGCTTAACCATATGGCCTCCTAATATTTCCCCATTTCAGTGCAAACCCAACATGGCCCATGGACACCCAGCTCCCGATCACGGAATACCAGCGCAAGGGTGGCTACGTCAACCATGGACAACCCTTTCCTACATGCCTAGACCGCACAGCTCAAGACTGGCATGCCATGCCCATGTGGGGCCCACGAACTGGAGGGGAATTGTCTCTGATACCATTTGTAATGACTGGGCCCGCTGCCCATGGCTCAAGTAGAGTTTCAGGAATGACGACTGGCCCCACAGACCACCATTAGCCTTAATTGTTCGCTTTATCTACACTCGTGCGACTTCCCGACTGGTCACCCATCCTAGTACTACTCCAAGATGAGCACACTTAACTATGGAGTTCTTTAGTGATGGGCTCCCGGAAAAGGAGGTGCACCTTGGTGATATGAGTAGTCCAATCATTCCTTTTAAGATCATGTTATCCAAGGCCTGAAATCCTGGGATGTTACACATAGTACGATATATAAAAACAAGTAAAACAATTTATAACATAATTGGTGTACTTGGCGGGGCTTCTATTTCAAAAAGTAAAGCAAGCGATCTTCCAAAAAAACCCTATAATTTTTTTTGGATCAGGTAAAATATTACTCTCTCAAAATCTGTATAGGAGAACCTATACTTTACAGGGGTGGGTTAACTACAAAAACCCCACTAAATTAAGGTAACTGTGTCTAAACCTTTATAGATGTCAAGTTTGGCCCTACCCACAAGACCTAGTCTGTCATACAGAAAATCAAAAACACCAAACATGTCACAAGACCAGCCTCCATGTAGCCTAGTGTTCCTTTCCTGCCATACACACAACACTATTGCCGCGATTCCCAGACCCCCAAAGGCCCTCATATGTTTCTTGCTAATCGTTAGTTGTCTGATCTAGAGTAAGCCTTCACCCATATTGTCAGGTGCTCTACCGCCCCATCCGGTCTTGAGTGCCCACCTACACCATAGGTACCTGGAGAAAGGGTAGCGGAAGAACAGATGGTCATGTTATTCATCTACCACATTACATAGAACACACACCGGGTTGACATTTAGACCCCAAGAACGCAACCTATCGACTGTAGGGAGGCACTCAAGAACAACCATGTATAAACAACAACCCCATTTTGGTATATGTAGCTTATTCCAGATGATCTCCTCCCAAGGGACAGGAGGGCCACAAGTAATCAGCTTCTACGGTTCGGTCACCACATTATCCCAACCACTGTCTGTTCTCATCTGGTAAGCATCTTTGACTTTACGCCACTCCCTCATCATTCTTCTCCAAACAAGTGAGCTGCAGCCATTAACCACAATCTCCAAGGAGTGTCCATATCTATTCCTCATCCAAATCGACCAGACAGAACTTGGATGCATAATGAATCTATGAATGTGTTGCAAGGTGGTCGTTTCTGCCAAAATGATCAGATCTACAACCCCTAAACCTCCCTACACATGATCCTTAGTAATGGTATCCCATGAGATTCCATGGGCCTTACCGCCCCACAAGAAACTGCTCACCAGACTCCTCAGCTTATCAATAATGAATAATGGTAGTTCAATATGTTTACACCAAAATCTGATTTTGGCCATAAGCACAGTGTTGCAAAGAACCAGTCTCCCCGCCATGGAAATAGATAAACTAGTCCACTTATCAATCTGGGACCTAAGCTCATCAATCAGGCTGTCGTAGTCCTTCCCTCTTCCCTTCCCACCATAAATAGGTATCCCCAAGTACTTAGTGGGGAAAAAGCCCCTAGTAATCCCAGCAATAGTTCTCAGTCTGCCCTACTTGGAGTCACAAGAGCGTGAAGGGAAGACCTTCAACTTAATATCTCTTATATGGAGGCCAGTCATTCTCCCAAACTCGTTGAGAATTATTCTCACTTGTTTAAGATACTTGCAATGTCCTACAATGAAGATCATCACATTGACGTGGTTCTTACTGCACTAACAAACTCACCCAGGGTTGAAAACCCTGAGTTTTGTTTACCAAAACCTTGTGCAATAATGTCACCCGCAAGCGGACGGGTCTTATCACAATATAGTTAAGGATCAAATACCAAGAGACAACATTTTAAAGAATCTTTTCTAGTCAGATCTAGTTCAATCAAGACTAAAATTTAGAACAGAGATTGGTTTGGGTTTAATTAAACTAATTGCAAGGAAATTAAAGAGTGGGATTAAAAGTTGATTAAAGATTAATGATGGGAATCGCTGGGATGGATTTGGGCAAACATATCCAAACACGCACATCCAAACTAGATATAACCATCCAAGTGGAGTTGCTACAAATCCTCCATACATATGTTAGGTTCACGTAAGCATCACCTTAGGCATCAAATGTCTCGTCGCCATCCAGATCACACACTTATGGCTCCAAAGATACAAATATCCAACTAAAGTTTTGGGCCCCCTTATGGGCGTTAGCCACACAGAAGCGTCACCGGGGGCTAGATGTCTCGTCACCTCACAGATCACACACTTATGACTTTAGGGAATCCCATCAGAAGTTCTCGTCAATGAGTCAACTGCGTTAATCGACATTCAAAACCTACGCATTGAAGTTCTCGCAACTTAGGAACAAAATAGATCTTGCAAGCAGGTTATCAATCCACAAGAAAACATCAAATGATTAACAAAGAAATGAAGAGTTATATACAAGCCATCGGATGTTTAGTAAATGAACATGTAAGCAAGGGCAGCGGGAATAGTCCCCGCACCCCAGCTAAAAGAAACCACTCGCTCATGGTGAGAGAAACAAGAAAAACAAGAGAGAAGGAAGATTCTTCCATGGGCATGGTGGAGAAGAGGATCACATCTCGATGGAGAGGCAGTCTTCTACACAACGTCGGGGAAAATCTAGATGAGGAGGGAAGGACACCACAGAAGACATGGCAGGCCTTCTCTCTCCACCTTCCTTCTCTTCTCGTCCTCCTTGCTTGCAATAGGAGGATCAGCTCATGGACGTGATGGCATATGCAGGCGTTGGACATGTATATGGATGGCTATAGATCTGGGTTTCCACCTCAAATCTGGATGAACGAAGGTGAAAGAACACCACAGGGGTAGCTCTTGGCTATGGATCAGACTCCCCAGGGGTCGAGCGCTTCTTGGGTGCATCCTGGCGGCGGTGGAGTCGACCCCGATAAGACTAATGTAAGGGGGTATTTATAGTAGTGGGCGGTCTGCTGGGTGCGGTGGGTGCTGCTGGAACCTTGGGCCGATGTCTTTGCAGGATGGAGTCACAGTGCATGAGGGGAGCACAGAGGGCACACTGCAGGTCATGGTTCTCACCCTACTACAGATTGCGATTGAGCTTAAAAGCATGGTGCATACCGTGAAGGCGGGTCGCGGTCTTGTTGTGATAGCACCCACGGTTGAGGTTGATGAAGGAGTTGGCGATGTCACGATGCAGTTGGTGGTAGGATGATCACAGTTGTTGTTGTGCGGTTCATGGTGATGTTGACTACTTAGTCGCGGTTTAAGGTAGGGCCCATCGTGGGCAATGGATTGGAGAGGAGGAGGTCGTAGTTGCGTGAGAGTAGAACCACTATGGGTCACAATGTGGTGGGATGGCGGGCGGAGATGGAAGCATAGACCATGATGTGTTGGGGATATGGTGTGAGTCATGATCAGCAGGAGTGGAGTGGTTGGAATATCAAGGGCAAGCAGTGAGGCGTTGCGATCTAGAGCAGGTGATGGCAACACCGTGATTAGGGTAGGTTGTAGGTGGTCGCGGTGTTAGACAGGGAGTGGATGATCGCGGTTTCCGTTGGATCGCGGGCGAGAGGCGGTGATCAAGATCTGATAGTGGTCACGGTCTAGTGAAGAGGTCGTGATGCAGAGGTGTAGGTGTAGATCACAGATTGCAGAGGGGAGACAAAGACCACAGGCGTCTGAGGTCAAAGAAGCACGTGGTCTTCATGGTTACCACGAGTCACGATTAGGGATGTTGTTCGTGGCTGTTTGCTCGATCTTCCCGTAGTGATGGTGAAAGTAGATGATCACGGTTGATGGAGGAGGATTCCACGATCACAGTGTAGGGCAAGAGTACCCGCGGTTAGGGTGAAGAAGTGTCCGCGGCCTGATGACTCGAACAAAGGGAGGCCCGCGATTAGTGGATGGGACTGCGGTGCTCGTGGGCCTATATAGAGATGCATGATTTAATTAAATTAAGGATAATCCAAAGAAGCTAAGTAAAGATGTATGTGAGGAGATTTAGGCAATAAAAGCAAATGATCAGAGAAAAACTAGGCCAAACATTGTGACTAAAACTAAGATGAATATGCATTCATCAAAACACCCCAAACTTAAACGTTGCTCGTCCTCGAGTAAAACAAAATCTGAAACAGACGCTACATGAATAATTTTAACTGGTGTGATTGCCTCATCTTCACATCACGATCATTTCTTCTGTGCTCAGTATGACTAAGCATCTCAACTTCTTGAGACCACTGACACATCTCACAATATCTTCGTTCCTGAGTTTGTTTTCCAACATCGCTTCCTCCTTACTATTTCTGACAATAAGCATTTTTTGAAGGTTCGTAAGAGTCCAGAGATACCCGCAGAACAACAAGTGTGCACCTGATCTGACACTGATGTTTTTCAAGATAAGGGATGCATTCATTGTGCCATTAGGTGGAAAAGGGAGTGAAGGGTGGTATGGAAGGAAGAAATAAATCTCTCCTCTATTCGACTCGAGATTGCATTATTGTGTGCATAATGTCATCTTTTCTTGGTGGTACGCCCCTATTACATAACAAGGGGTATGGAATAAGAGAAAAGAGAGAGAGAGGATGTGCCACCCCGAACATTGGGTTTGGAACTATTTTTTCTATTTTTGTTTCTTTTTTATGGACGTAGGGGTAAGAAGATGGTAGAAGAAGCATAGAAGAGAGTTCAGATCAGAATGCAACTTGATTTACAATTTTGTGCACCGAGTTGTTCTCCTTATCATACTCTACTCGAATAATCACTTGATGAGGATCTGGTTGATATTGCATGCTATTGTTCCACTAGTTAGTTAGGAAGCACAATGTGTTTGTTCCCTCTCAGTTCGACAGATATTTGCCATTTTTACTGATCATAATGTTAGGATTCATAAGCTTCACATGGTGATTTCTAACTATTGGCTAGTTTCAAAAGTTGTCCCCCTTGAGGATTTGCTTCGGATAAGGAGAGTATAATGATTCAAAACTACATGGAAAAATAGGATTTCCGGCTAGGTAATGGCTTTGATTGAAACCAAAGCGTCAAAACTTCATCAAGTTTCTATACAGCTTCTTTGAAAACTTAAAATTTTTGAAAATTTTGATCAAAATTGCAATGATGGAATCTTAAGTTTGAAACAAATAGGAGCGGGTGGAAAGTAAAGTATGTACCACCCACCCTCCACCCCAAACTTAGAAATTTGCTCATCCTGAGCAAACTCTAAATCTGAGATGGCGGGGAAAAATAGTGCCAGTTGGACCACCAGATGCGATTGCATTCCTCTCGTCAATGTGTCCTCCATATGAAATCTCAAAAATGAAAACTATCAAAACTTAAGATTGCATCTTGCGATGCATTATCTACTAGGGGAAAATTTTTCTAATTCAAAATGAAAAGTAAAAGCCAAGTTAAGGATCGAGTTGCCTCCTAACAAGCGCCTTTGTTATACGTCATTGGCTCGACTTGATTCCTTCAATTTTCTAGTAGATATGTTGGTTTGGAAAGATTCATCGATTCATCAGTGCTAGTATCAGCTGGGGTGAAGTATCTCTTCAAGCATTGGCCATTTGCCACAAAATCGCCTAACTTTTCACTCCATAGAACAATAGCACCATGTGGGTAGATGCTCTTGACAATGTATGGTCCAAACCAGCAAGAACGGAGTTTCCCTGGGAACAATCTCAGTCTGGAGTTAAATAATAGAACTTGGTCTCCCACTTGAATATCTTTCCTTTTCATATGGTCATCATGCCATGACTTAGTGCGTTCTTTGTAGATTTGAGCATTCTCATAAGCTGTCATCCGGAGCTCTTCCAGGTCCTGAAGTTGCAGAATCCTGGCTTGGCCCTCTTTCTTCATGTCAAAATCTAGTTTTTTGATTGCCCACCAAGCTTTGTGTTCAAGTTCTATGGATAGGTGACATGATTTCCCATATATCAATCAAAAAGGTGTTGTTCCAAGAGGAGTCTTAAAATAAGTTTGGTAGGCCCACAAGGCATCATTTATTTTTACTGACTAATCCTTTCGAGTGTAGCCTACTGTCCTTTCCAGGATAGCTTTTAGTTGATGGTTTGAAACCTCTACTTGTCCACTTATTTACGGATGATAGGGGGAAGCTACCTTGTGTGTTACACCATATTTTCTTAGCAGAGCTTTGAAGCTTCTTTCCAGAAAGTAAGAATCACTGTCAGAGATCACAGTGCATGGGACTCTAAAATGAGGGAATATAATGTCTTTGAACATTTTGATGATAGGTTTTGAATCACTAGTGATGGTTGATATGGCCTCTACCCATTTGGAAACATAATCCACTAAAACTAGAATGTAGCAGAATCCATGTGAGGATGGGAATGGCCCATGTAGTCT
This sequence comes from Alisma plantago-aquatica, assembly GCA_963693085.1. Taxonomy (NCBI): domain Eukaryota; kingdom Viridiplantae; phylum Streptophyta; class Magnoliopsida; order Alismatales; family Alismataceae; genus Alisma; species Alisma plantago-aquatica. Next base: position 450,967,881 of record OY856410.1, on the reverse strand, counting down.
ACTCACCAAACGTCAAAAGTCTTGATTTCCTACCAAAGCTTGAAGGGCATCTCCTTTCTTTTTGTTATGTTACCCGCCCTCTGGCATTTGTCACATGATAAAATAAAGTTGTAGGCATCCTTGGATATGGTTGGCGAAAAGAAGTCACATTGTAAAACCTTAAAAGCAATTTTCTTAGAACTCATATGGCATCCAATAGGGCCTGATTGGCATTTCTCTAAAACAAGTTGGTCTTCTTCCTCAGCGATATAATGTCTATAGAGACCATCAACACAAATCTTGAAGAGGTACAGTTCATCCCAGTGATATTGCCTCACATCATGCATGAATTTCTTCAGTGCATTTCAAGTGCATTAAGGGTGGATGACACCAGCCACAAGGTAGTTCACATAGTCCGAGTACCAAGGAGTAGCTGTTGAGACTTTCATGAGCTGGTCATTTGGAAGATAGTCATTAATAGGGATTGTTTCAGTGTCTAGGGTGTGGATATGACTCAAGTGGTATGAAACAACATTCTCTATTCCTTTCTTATCTCTTATCTCTAGATCAAATTCTTGCAAGAGGAGAATCCATCTGATTAGCCTAGGTTTTGCATCTTTCTTTTTTAGGAGGTAACAAATTGTAGAATGATCAATGTAGACAATCACCTTCAAACCAATGAGGTAGGATCTAAACTTGTCAAAGGCATTCACAACTGTTATGAGTTCCTTCTTGGTAGTTGCATAGTTCCTCTGAGCTTCATCAAGGGTCTTAGATGCATAGCATATGACATGATGTTTCTTCTCTATACATTGGCCTGAAATGGTGCCAACTGCATAGTCACTTGCATCACACATGATTTCAGAAGGGTGATCCCAATCTAGAGCTCAAATGACGGGGGTTAATGTAAGGGCATGCTTGAGATTTTTGAAACTCTTGATGTATTCTTCATCAAAGTTGAAATCAACGCCCTTTAGTAATAAGTTCATCATAAGCTTGGTTATCTTGGAGAAATTAATCCCTTATGAACCTTCTATAAAAGCCTACATAACCAAGAAATGCACAGACCTCTCGTACATTGGTTGGGATACTGAGTCTAGAAATCACTTCGATCTTTGCTTTGTCTGCTTCAATTCCTAGATTGTTGACCCTATGGCCAAGGACAATGCCTTCTTTTACCATAAAGTGACACTTCTTCCAATTTAGCACTAGATGTGCTTCTTTGAATCTTTTGAGGACTAGGGAGAGGTGTTTTAGGCATGAGTTGTATGAATCTCCATACACAGAAAAATCATCCATGAAAACTTCCATAATAGTTTCAGTTAGACTAGCGAATATGGCTTCCATGCAACGTTGGAAGGTTGCAGGGGCATTGCAAAGCCCAAATGACATCCTTCTAAAGGCATATGTTCCAAAGGGGCAAGTGAAAGTTGTCTTCCCGTGATCATCTATATTTATGGGTATTTGGTAGAATCCAAAGTAACCATCAAGATAGAAAAAATATTCCTGGTGAGACAATCGCTCTAAGACTTGATCTAGAAAAGGCATCAGGAAATGATCTCTGTGTGTGGTCTTATTTAACTTCCTGTAGTCGATACACATCCTCCACCCGATAACTATTTGAGTGGGGATGAGTTTATTATCTTCATTTTGTATCATGGTAGTGCCACCTTTCTTTGGGACAACATGTACATGACTCACCCATGGCGAGTCAGATATAGGATAGATGAATCCTATAGTGAGCAATTTAATGACTTCAAGGCGGACTACTTCTTTCATATTTGGATTAATCTTTCATTGATGTTCAATAGTCGGCTTGTGGTCTTCCACCATGGGGATTTTGTGCATGCAAAGTGCTTGAATGACCCCGGTGAGATCACTCATCTTATAGTCGATAGCTTTTCTTCTTTCCCTTAATTCTTTCAGGAGTTTATCTTCTTGTTCAAATGTTAGATTGGAATTTATGATAACTGGACAAACCTTGAGATCATCCAGAAACATGTACTTCAGTCCCTCAGGTAGGGGCTTCATTTCAGGGGCTTCTGCCTTCTCGCATGGCTCTTCATTTACATTCACAACCTTGAGTTCCTCAAATTTAGCTTCAAGATCTTCTTCTACAACATTGAGTTGGAGAACACAATCTTTTACTTGTTCATCAATGGATTCATTAGTAGATGGGTTTGTTAAAGACACTTCTAAAGGATCGTCTTGTTCATAATCCTCTTATGTAAGGAGTGACATTTTCTCTATACAATCAATCAAATATAATTCTTCCCGCATGCTCGGTCTTCACATGCTTTCAAAAACATTGAACTCGAGGGTTTCTTTACCTAGTCTGAGGAGTAAGGTTCCTCCTTCAACATCAATCAGATCTCTTGTAGTGGAAAGGAATGGATGACCAAAGATAAGAGGGTATATGGAGTCCTCTTTTATGTCCATGATGACGAATTCGAATAGGACATAAGAGTCTTTGCCTACTTTAACTGGGATCACCTCAATGATTCCCAAAGGAAGAGCCATAGAATTTTCTGCAAGATGTATAGTCATGCTAGTTGGGAGAAGTTTTGCAAACCCTAGCCTCTTGAAAAGGCTAAGTAGCATGATAGAGATACTAGCACCCAAATCGGCAAATCCCTTCTTACATGAAGAGTCACCGATATGGCATGAAATCCCAAAGGATCCTGGGCCTTTCTACTTCTTTGGCATCTTATTTTGAATAATGTATGAAGTAGTTGTTGCTAACTTGACTGTCTCGTATTCTTCAGTTATATACTTCCTTATGAGGAGAGACTTTAAGTACTTCGTCCAGGCCGATATCTCAGCCATCACATCAAGAAATGGTATATCAACATGAAGCTTCTTCATTGCTTCCTTGAACTTATTGAAACAAGTATCAAGCTTCGTCTGCTTCAAAAGAGTTGGGAAAGGAGGATGAGGCTTTTCCACAAGTACAACCGGCTCATGCATTTCTATTGTTTCAGCAATGATTGGTTCTTCACAATTTTCTTTGTCTGTCTTATCAGCAGTCAGTGGTTCTCTCTGTTGAGAGTTAGGTACTGTAGAGTCTTGGGCAGTTACAAAGTCATCATCGTCTGTAACTACCACAGGTGTCTTGATAAGAGGATCAGAATAGTCTTTTCCTAATCTGGTGGTAACTACCTTTAGTTGCTCTAGATGCTTAGGATTGTTCTCTGGTTGGCCAGCAAAAGCTCCAGCAAGCGGCTTGAGGCTAGTTGAAAGTTGAGCAAGTTGAGATTCGATAGCCTTCTGATGGGCTTGCTGATTCTCTATCATAGTTTGTTGCGACTGCACCATCTTCTCAATGGCTGACAGTTTGTCATTAGAAGAGATGAGACCAGCTTGTGGCCCTTGCTGTTGATGTTGATAAGGGACTTGGTTTGGATTCTGGAACTGAGAGTTGTTTTGATATAGGTTGTAGTTTCTATTCTAGAAGTTACCTCTAAAGTTCCCTTGATTCCTAAAATTTTGTTGTTGGTTATACTGGTATCCCGACGGACCTCATTGTTGATTATCTGAACCAAGTTGTGAGTTTTCCTCTCCTGAAGGATTTCCATATTGAAAACCTGGATGGTTCCTGTTCTGATTCGAATTATAATATCCTTGACCAGGGATGGTGTGGACAACATTCAGATTTTCCATCTGACCATTACCTCCTTGGGTACAACTATTGCCCATAACGACATCACAGAGGATATTACAGGCTAGAGTAGAATGATCAGTGCCTTTACATGCTTCACAGAATTGTAAATTTGACTTGACTTGTTCTTGTTGTCGAGGGGGCGATTGCCTTCTTTCATAGGTGGCAAAAGATGATTCGAGGTTGTCCTGCTTAGGAACTAGTAGCTTTAGAGACTCAACGATAGACTTGTACTCAGGAGTAGCTTCTACCATAGCTACCTTCAACACTCCTTTCCCTATGGGTCTACCCCAATTGGCTTGATTTTTACCTCCAAGGGTGACAACCTTCCATGCACTATCATAGCTTTGACGCATGAAGATTCCTCCAGATGAGGAGTCTAAAAACTTCTTGATATCATCATCCACACCCCTATAAAAGATTTGGATGAGCTGATTCTTAGGAATGCCAAAGTGTGGACACTTGCTTAGAATCTCTTTATATCTTTCCCATGCTTCTACAAGGATTTCACCAGGGACTTGAACAAATTGTGTTATGCGGCCCCTAATTTCATAGGTGAGGGAAGGAGGATAGAATTTCTCTAGAAAAACATTTTGAAGTTGTTCTCAGGTGGTGATGGGTTCACATTGTAATGAGTTATACCAACTCATGTCTCTATCGACAAGAGAATGTTTGAAGAGACAAAGTCTAATGGCATCATCTGTGACTCCATTCTGCTTTGTCATAGCAAATAGATCTATAAACCACAGAAGATGTTCTTGACTATCTTCTCCTTGCTTACCATAGAAAGGGTTGTTTTGAAGCAGTGTAACCCAATGTACCCTGATCTCAAAATTAGGAGCATTGATGGGAGGAGGTTGTACTGGGTGATGAATGTCAGAAGCCTTAGGGGTGGAGAACTCTGTAAGGTCCTTCCGTAACTCTGCTGCTTGAGCTACTACTTGAGCTGCTTGGATTTCTTCTTGAACTATCGCTTGAGCTTCTTACATAAGCCTATCTCTTTGCGTATTAAGGGCTTGAGCCACCCTCCGGACAATTTACTCCTCTTGTACCATCCTAGCTTGGTTTTCTCTACTCTGACTACGAAAGGTTCTTTCTATCTCAGGGTCAAAGCTAGTAGCAAGGCCGAAACTATTTGAGCGGTGCATGCACTAGTCTTTGGGGGTACCTAGGATGGAAAGATCTTTCAGGATTCAGATGGGTAGAGTCGGGTCAAATTCAAGTGTATGATCAATAGTATCAAAAGTAAAAGTAAAATCCTAGATTAGTCTCAATAGAACTAGATTGGACTAGATGATTCTATTGTCCACAACAACGATGCCAGAATTTGATGTGGTTCTTACTACATTAACAAACTCACCCATGGCTGAAATCCTTGAGTTTTTTTACCAAAACCTTATGAATTAATACCACCTGCAAGCGGATGAGTCTTATCACAGTATAGTTAAGGATCGAATCCCAAGGGACAACATTTTTAAGAATCTTTGCTAGTTGGATCTAGCTCAATCAAGACTAATATTTAGAACAAAGATTGGTTTGGGTTTAATTAAACTAATTGCAAGGAAAGTAAAGAGCAGGATTAAAAGTTGATTAAAGATTAATGATGGGAATCACTGGGATGGATCTGAGTTTCACCACTACTACACATGAAAACATATCCAAACACGCACATCCAGGCTAGATATAACCATCCAAGTGGATTTGTTGCAAACCCTCCATACGTACATTAGGTTCGTGTAAGCATCACCTTAGGCATCATATGTCTTATCGCCATCCAGATCATGCACTTACGGCTCCAAAGATACAGATATCCAATTGAAGTTGTGGGCCCCCCATACGGGCGTTAGGCACACAAAAGTGTCACCGTGGGCTAGATGTCTCGTCACCTCACGAATCACACACTTACAACTTTAGGGAATACCATAAGAAGTTCTCATCAAGGAGTCAACCACGTTAATTGACATTCAAAACATATGCATTGAAGTTCTTGCAACAAAGGAGAAAAATAGATCATGCAAGCAAGTGATCAATACACAAGCACACATCAAATGATTATCAACAAAATGAAGAGTTATATACAAGCTATCAGATGTTTAGTAAATGAACGTGTAAGCAAGGGCAGAGGGGCCAGTCCCCGCACCCCAGTGAAAAGAAACTACTCGCTCATGGTGAGAGAAACAAGAAAAACAAGAGAGAAGGAAGATTCCACCATGGGTATGGTGAAGAAGACGATCGCATCTAAGTGGAGAGGTAGTCTTCTACACAACGTCAGGGCAGATATGGATGAGGAGGGAAGGATACCATGGCAAACGGGGTAGGCCTTCTCTCTCCACCTTCCTTCTCTTCTAGTCCTCCTTGCTCACAGTAGGAGGAGAAGCTCGCGGATGTGATGGTGTATGCAAACATTGGAGATCTAGATGGATGGATGCAGATCTAGGTTTCCACCTCAGATTTGGATGAATGGAGGTGCAAGAATGCCACAGGGGTCGCTCTTGGATATGGATTAGACTTCCCAAGGTTCGAGCGCTTCCTGGGCACAGTCTGGTGGTAGTGGAGTCGACACTGAAAAGACTGATGTAGGGGAGTATTTATAGTAGTGGGTGGCCTGCTGGGCGCGACTGGGTGTTGCTGGGACCTTGGGTGGAGGTCTTTGTAGGCTGGAGTTGTGGTGCATGAGTGGAGAACAGAGGGCACATCACAGGTCATTGTTCTCACCCTGCTATAGATCGTGGTCGAGCTTGGAAGCATGGTGCAGACCGATAAGGCGTATCATTGTATCACTGTGATAGCACCCTCAGTTGAGGATGATGAAGGAGTTGGTGATGTCACAATGCAGTTGGTGGTAGGATGATCGCAATTGTTGCTCCACGGGTCACAGTGATACTGAGTACTCGACCGTGGGTTAAGGTAGGGCACACCACGGGCAATGGATTGCAGAGGAGGTTGCAGTTGCGTGAGAGGAGAACCTCCACGGGTCGCGATGTGGAGGGATGGCATGCAGAGATGGAAGCATAGACCACGACGTGTTGGGGAGATGGTGTGAGTCACGATTTGTAGGAGTGGAGTGGTTGTAAGATCACGAGCAAGCAGAGGGGCGTCGTGATCTGGTGATGGCGACACCGCGGTTAGGGCAGGTTGTAGGTGGTCGCGGTGTTAGGAAGGGAGTAGATGATCGTGGTTTCTATTGGATCGCGGGAGGGAGGTGGTGATCGTGATCTGACAGCGGTCGCAGTCCAGTGAAGAGGTCACGATGTAGAGGTGTAGGTGTAGATTGCAGATTGTAGAGGGGAGACGATCACGAGCAAGCAGAGGGGCGTCGTGATCTGGTGATGGCGACACCGCGGTTAGGGCAGGTTGTAGGTGGTCGCGGTGTTAGGCAGGGAGTAGATGATCGTGGTTTCTATTGGATCACGGGAGGGAGGTGGTGATCGTGATCTGACAGCGGTCGCAGTCCAGTGAAGAGGTCTTCATGGTTATCGCAAGTCACAGTTAGGTATGTTGGTCGTGGTTGTTTTCTTGATCTTCCTGCGGTGATGGTGAAAGGAGATGATTGTGGTTGATTGAGGAGGATACCACGATCGTGGTGTAGGGCAAGAGTACTCGTAGTTACAGTGAAGAAGCGTCCGCAACCTAATGACTTGAACAAAGGGAGGCCCGCGATTAGTGGATGGGACCGCTGTGCTCGTGGGCCTGTATAGAGATGCAAGATTTAATTAAATTAAGGATAATCTAATCAAGATAAGTAAAGATGTATATGAGGAGATTTAGGAAATAAAAGCAAATGATCAGAGCAAAACTGGGCCAAACATGGCGACTAAAACTAAGATGAATATGCATTCATCAAAACACCTCAAACTTAAACGTTGCTCATCCTCGAGTAAAACAAAATCTGAAACAGTCGCCAAATGAATAATTTTAACTCGTGTGATTGCCTCATCTTCACATCATGATCGTTTCTTCTGTGCTCTGTATGACTAAGCATCTCAAATTCTTGAGACCACCGAACACATCTTACAATATCTTCATTCCTAAGTTTGTTTTCCAAATCCCTTCTTCCTTACTTTTTCCAACAGCAAGAATTTCTCGAAGATTCGTAAGAGTCCAGAGAGACTCGTAGAACAACAAGTGTGCACTTGATCTAACACTGGTGTTTTTCAAGATAAGGGAGGCATTCATTGGGCCATTAGGTGGAAAAGAGAGTAAGGGTGGTATAGAAGGAAGAAATAAATCTCTCCTCTATTTGACTCAAGATTTTTATTATATGGTTGCAATATCATTGACTGCAACTCTAATTAAGTTGATAACACACAAATTTATGAATATATGATGAGCATTTATTTATGGTTTTGTGTCATTATAGCCTTAATATGCCCAAAATAACCCATGTTTCTTATCTTTTAGTAATTGATGTCTTTTCCTAGATAAAGTTGCTCAACTAGCCAATTTTGAGACGTGCAGGCACCGAACCTAAATAGACATCTATTCTCCATGATTTCTCCCCAACACATGGTTTTTGCAGCAGCTAGACTCCCATCCGTCATGACCGCGGTGGACTAAGCATCGCACTATGTGTACCAGCTTAGGAGATGATAGTCCCACTAACCAACTAGTTGTAGAGCACGACCTTCAATTATTTTCCAGTAGTCAGAATTGCAGAAAAATTCGGGAGGACATGTAGACAATATAACCTATCTTGCTGAAGCAAGATCCATGGCTGAAAATGTATAAGAAAAAGGAAAACTATTCAGTATATATGGACAAGTATGTTTAAAACAGAAGAGAAACCATACATATATATACAGGTGTAAAAGTGACAGAACAAAATCCTTCAGGCATGTAAACGTGGAATACCACGTCCCCGGAAACGGTGCCAAAAAGTTGATCGACCCGAATCGCGCGTCCGGAATACGGAGGCAGACTCAGAAGGAATCAAACTTTTAAATTTATAACCTGAAACCTTCAAGGACCCCAAAAAATTTTATTACGGGGTTGAAGTAGATATACGGGGCTGAACACATGGACGTGGTGATGTTTAGGATGCCTGAGATTTTGTTCTTGAGTCAGATAAGCAAAGACGATAGTCGATAAAAGTATGGGGAAAGAACTCGTCTAGCGGGTTGTCACAAATAAAAAAAAACAAAGAAAAGAAAAGAAAACTGAGTCTGTAGGATTCTACTAATCAGAGAGAAGGAGTTCATGGCTATGTAACCACAAGTTGGGTAGTCTATGCACCCATTCTGGGACATAGACAACCCTCGAACACCTCAGCAAGCAACCTACATTCAAACATAGCACACACCGTGGTATCTGTTCCTATGGGGTTATCCCACTCGCTCTCGCGTAGCATGGCTAAAACCCATTGATGATATGAAACCTCTCTTGAGGATGACAAACCAACATCTAAGAATATTTTAGATACCCTCTCAGGTCTAGAATATTCTGGGTTGTTAGGAACGGATGACCTTGAACCATCCTCCTCTCAGATTCCAATCCAAACTATCATCTCTTGTCTATTTCTACAACGAATCTCTCGATATAGGCAGAAATTGCAGTTCAAGCAAGAATGAGATCAACCAAACTAGCAATCACAATTAGAGAGAGAAGATAGAACAAGAAAACATACTAGATCTGGAATAAAGCTACTTGCTTTAAGGTAAAAGTACATAAACATGCCCAAAACGGGCTACATAGCCAAGAACGAGCTCAACTAGCCATGGACAATCATAGTTGGCACAAAACAAAGATGGAAGAACATCGTTTGTACAGAAACCAAAGGGAATGGAAGAAGAAAGGAGAAGAAGAAGAGATTTAGCCCATAGAGGAGAGGTGGTTGTCGCTCCCTAGCCTCTATATAGGATGGATCTCATCCTTGGGTCGTCCTCCTTGATCTTCTTGACTCCTCGGCCTCCTTCCTCTCTAGATCCACCCCAAATAATAACTTGGTTGGTGGTTGGGGTTGGAAGATGATGGTGTGGGCATTCTCCTTCTCTCTCGAAGATGGGTCCTTAGTCTTCTCTCTCCTTAGCTTCCGCCTTTGGAGATATAAGACCAGAGGTGGAAGATGGTGGGGGATGGAAGCACGCTAAAGAGACAAGCATAGAATGAGTACTTCGGCCTTCTCAGACCTCTAGACTCACCCACTTCCCTCTGGGAACCTCACTGGGTCGGAACCAACAACTGGAAAACTTCCCAGATATGAACCCCTCTCCAGGTTGTGGGGGGTGTGTATTTATAGGCGTAGCTCACTGACTTAGAGTCACGGTCGCGGTCGAGGCTGCAGTCATGATCGAGGTCACGGTCGCAGTGTTGGTGGAGGTGAATGCCTCAATCACGGTCTTTGTTGACGTAGATACCCTGGTCACGGTCTTGGTGGAGGTAGATATCACGGTCGCAGTCTAGGTGGATGTGGATGCCACGGTCACGGTTGAGGAAGATGTACCTCAGTCACGATCGAGGTTACTTCTTCCTCGACTGCGATCGCGTCATCCACATCCACCTAGACCGCGACCACAATATCTACCTCCACTAAGACCATGACCATGTTATCTATCTCCACCAAGACCGTGACTACGACCGCGATATCTACCTCCACCAAGACCACGATCAAGGCATCCACCTCCACCAAGACCGTGACCACAACCTCGACCGCGACCGCGACCGCGGCCTTGACTGCGACCATGACTCTAAGTCGGTGAGTTGCGCCTATAAATACACACCCCTTGCAACCTGGAGAGGGGTTCAGATCTGGGAAGTTTTCAAGCTGTTGGTTCTGACCCAGTGAGGTTCCCAGAGGGAAGTGGGTGAGTATGGAGGTTTGAGAAGGCTGAAGTGCTCATTCTATGCCCATCTCTTTAGCGTGCTTCCATCCCCCACCATCTTCCACCTCCGGTCTTAGATCTCCAAAGGTGGAAGCTAAGGACAGAGAAGACTGAGGACCCATCTTCTTCGAGAGAAGGGGAACACCCACACCATCATCTTCCACCCCCATCCACCAACCAAGATGTTGTTTGGGGTGGATCTAGAGAGAAAGGAGGCTGAGGAGTCTAGAAGATCAAGGAGGACGACCCAAGGATGAGATCTAACCTATACATAGGCTAGGGAGCGAGAGCCACCTCTCCTCTACGGGCTAAATCTCTTCTTCTCCTTTCTTCTTATGTTCCCTTTGGTTTCTATACAAACGATGCTCTTCCATCTTTGTTCGGTGCCAACTATGCTTGTCCATGTCTAGTTGAGCTCCTTCTTGGCTATGTAGCCCGTTTTGGGCATGTTTATGTACTTTTACCTTAAATCAAGTAACTTTATTCCAGATCTAGTATGTTTGCTTTCTCTATCTTCTCTCTCTAATTGTGATTGCTAGTTTGGTTGATCTCTTTCTTTCTTGAAATATTATTTCTACCTATATCGATAGATTTGCTGTAGAAATAGACAAGAGATGATAGTTTGGATTGGAATATGAGAGGAGGACAGTTCAAGGTTGTCTGTTCCTAACATCCCAGAATATTCTAAACCTGAGAGGGTATCTAAAATATTCTTGGATGTTGGTTTGTCATCCTCAATAGAGTTTTCATATAATCGATGGGTTTTAGTCACGCTACGCGAGAGCGAGTGGGATGACCCCACATGAACATATACCACAGTGCATGCTATGTTTGAATGTAGGTTACTTGTTGAGGTGTTTGAGGGTTGTCTATGCCTAAGAATGGGTGCATAGACTACCCAACTTGTGGTTACATATCTAGGAACTCATTCTCTTTGATTAGTAGAATCCTACAGACTCTATTTTCTTTTCTTTTCTTTGTTTTTTTTTAATTCGTGATAACCCGCTAGACTAGTTCTAGACCCAAACTTTTATCGTGACTTACAACTCACAAATTATTTGACATGGTTCTTACTGCACTAACAAACTCACCCAAGGCTGAAATCCCTGAGTTTTTTACCAAAACCTTGTGCAATAATACCACCTGCAAGAGGGTGGATCTTATCACAGTATAGTTAAGGATCGAATCCCAAGGGAAAACATTTTTAAGAATCATTTCTAGTCATATCTAGATCAATCAAGAATAATATTTAGAATTGAGTTTGGTTTGGGATTAATTAAACTAATTGCAAGGAAACTAAAAAGCAGGATTAAAAGTTGATTAAAGATTAATGATGGGAATCACTGGGATGGATCTGGGTTTCACCACCGCTACGATGCAAACATATCCAAACATGCACATCCAGGCTAGATATACCATCCATGTTGAGCTATTGCAAACCCTCCATACAGACATCATGTTTGCGTAAGCATCACCTTAGGCATCAAATGTCTCGTCGCCATCTAGATCACGTACTTATGGCTCCAAAGATATAGATATCCAACTGAAGTTGCGCCCCCCCCTCATATAGGTGTTAGGAACATAGAAGCATCACCATGGGCTAGATGTCTTGTCACCTCATAGATCACACACTTACGACTTTAGGGAATTGCATCAAAAGTTCTCATCAAGGAATCAACTACATTAATCGACATCCAAAACCTACGCATTGAAGTTCTCACAACATAGGAACAAAATAGATCATGCAAGCAGGTGATCAATCCACAAGAACACATCAAATGATTAACAACGAAATGAAGAGTTATATATAAGCCATCAGATTTTTAGTAAATGAACATGTAAGCAAGGGAAACAAGGCTAGTACCTGCACCCAGCGAAAAGAAACTACTTGCTCATGGTGAGAGAAACAAGAAAAATAAGAGAGAAAGACGATTCCACCATGGGCATGGTGAAGAAGATGATTGCAGCTTGGTGGAAAGACAACCTTCTACACAACGTCGGGGCAGATCTGGACAAGGAGGGAAGGACACCACAATATATGGGGCAGACCTTCTCTCTCCATCTTCCTTCTCTTCTCGTCCTCCTTGCTCATAGTAGGAGGAGTAGCTCGTAGACGTGATGGCGTATGCAAGTGTTGGAGATGTAGATGGATGGTTGTAGATCTGGGTTTGCACCTCAGATCTAGATGAACAGAGGTGCAAGAATGCCACAGGGGTCACTCTTGGCTATGGATCAAACTCCCCATTGGTCGAGCACTTCATGGGCACAGCCTGGCGGCAGTGGAGTCGACCCCGACAAGACTGATGTAGGTGTGTATTTATAGTAGTGGGCATCCTACTGGGTGCAACTGGGTGCTTATGGGACCTTGGGTCGAGGTCTTTCCAGGCTGGAGTCACGGTGCGTGAGTGGAGCATGGAGGGCACACCACAGGTCGTGGTTGTCACCCTACTGTAGATCGCCATCGAGCTTGGAAGCATGGTGCAAACCGAGAAGGAGGGTCGCAGTCTCGCTGTGATACCACCCGCGATTGAGGATGATGAAGGAGTTGGCGACGTTGTGATGCAGTTGGTGGCAGGAAGATTGCGGTTGATGCTCCGCATGTCATGGTGATGCTGAGTACTCAACTGTGGGTTAAGGTAGGGCACACCGCGGGCGATGGATTGGAGAGGAGGAGGTTGCGGTTGTGTGAGAGTAGAACCACTGCGGGTTACGATGTGGAGGGATGGCGGGAAGAAATGGAAGCATAGACCGTGACATATTGGGGAGATGGTGTGAGTCCTGATCTGCAGTAGTGGAGTGGTTTGAAGATCGTTGGCAAGTGGAGGGGCATCATGATTTGGTGCAGGTGATGGTGACACTGTGGTTAGGGTGGGTTGCAAGTGGTCACGATGTTAGGCAGGGAGTGGATGATCACGTTTCTGTTGGATCGTGGGTGGGAGGTGGTGATCGCGATCTGACAGTGATCACAGTCCAGTGAAGAGGTTGTGATGTAGAGGTGTAGGTGTAGATCACAGATTGTAGAGGGGAGACAAAGCCCGCAGGCGTCTGAGGTTGAAGAAGCGGGGGGTCTTCATGGTTACCATGAGTCATGATTAGGGATGTTGGTCGTGGCTGTTTTCTCAATCTGCCCATGGTGATGGTGAAAGGAGATGATCATAGTTGATGGAGGAGGCCACCACGATCACGGTGTAGGGCAAAAGTACCCACGGTTAGGGTGAAGAAGTTCCCACGGCCTAATGAATTAAACAAAGGGAGGCCCGTGATTAGTGGATGGGACCGTGGTGCTCGTGAGCCTGCACAGAGATGAAAGATTTAATTAAATCAAGGATAATCCAATCAAGCTAAGTAAATATGTATATGAGGAGATTTAAGAAATAAAAGCAAATGATCGGAGAAAAACTGGGCCAAAGATGGCGATTAAAACTAAGATGAATATGCATTCATCACACATCATCTACAAAGACAAGATGAGAGATAGTCAGTGTGTTCTTTGCTCTGAACACCATGAGTCTCCCTTCATTTTCAACACATGAAATTGTCGTAGACAAGACCTCCATGACTCGAACAAAAAGCAAAGGGGAAACTGGGTCACCTTGTTACAATCCATTAGATGTAGTGAAAAACCCATGTGGCACTCCATTCACAACACTACTACAGAAATGGTTTATAAAGTCACTTTTCAATGCGTCGGTTGTATACATACACCGACATCTAAATCATCCAGCGTCGGTTAAATAAAATAACCGACATCTATTTGTGAAGGGAAATCAGACACGAGTATCGATTTTATTTAGTGTTGGTTCCTTAATAAGAACACGACGCCTAAAATTAACCGCCAAATCCAAATTTTCCAGTGAAAAAAATTACCTCCAAAAATTAACATACAATGTCAGTTTTTAAAAAAGAAACTGACGACTAAAGGTTTTCCGTGAGATACAAATTTGACCAATTTTTATCATCGGTAGTGTTACAATAACCAACACCATTGTGTTTTCACGTGCTTAACCGCGAAAATTTTCACCTCCCTTTAGCGTCGGTTTTTATAAGGAAACCGACGACTATGGTCTTTATTCGAGAACATTTATTTTTGTCAGCATATAAATATAGACATCAATTTTTATGTTTGGAATCGACGACTATAATTGAACAATAGTGTCAGTTTTTTGTTGATAACCGACACTTATAGTTTTTATGGTCAGTTGTTGTTAATAATCGATGCCTATTGTTAACTTAACAACACCCGCGCGAGCCAAACTCTTCCCCTTCTATTTCATTCATTTCTGCGATTGAGGGTTTGCTGGTCTGGTGATTCCTCTGCTCCACCACCGCTCGCTGCTCCTCTGCCTCCACCGCTGTTTGCTGGTTCTTTGGTTGCTGACGCCGCCTCCACTCGCCGCACCTCTACTTCTGCCTCTGCCGCCTCTGCTTTCGCCAACTGCTGCCAGTTCTCCGGTCACTGCTCTCTAGGCCAACTGTGGCTCCTACAGCTCTGCTCCCTGCTCTCCAGGTCGCTGCTCTGCTCCGACCACACCTCCTGCATGCCCAACGCCGCCAAAAAGATACCTTGCTCCTGCTCTTCTTCCTCCTCTTTTTCCTCTACCCTCAAGCAGGTACCCTGATCCTGCTCGAATAATGTAGGAAATTCGTAGATTGTGAATAAAAAATGCTCCGATTCACATTAATATTACCAATAATGTAGGAAATGAGTGCTAGCTCCAATTATAGACATGTTGTATATGGTTTTGGTAAAAAAATGTGTAGATTGTGAATAAAATATACTTAAATCTCTATTATTGTTCTTGTTACAAAGGTATAGTTAGTACACAAATATTAGATGATATTCAAGAAAACCCTAGTTTGATGAGCATGTTGTTAATCATGTTAATTATGATTCTTTTATTTATTCTGATGTCAGTATATAATTATGCGATCCCAACATCTTAAATTGAATTAGAATGATTTCAATGAATTATAGGGTTTTAAAGTCGATAATCATGTACATGCAGAAATAGGGTTATTAAACCAATAGTTATATCATAGTATGATCTTAATCTGATCTGGATGTTAATAATAACGTAGTATGTTAAATATGATGATTAGGGATATACATATAATGTCTAGTAAAGATTCCTAGACCTTTTGTCATTAGGGTAATTTTTATACATGTTTGAGTAAATTAGGGTTCTAATCTACCCTTTTGTCCTATATTTGATGCTAATTGTGCATATATGTTGAGTTTCATCTTACTCTTACCTAAGAAATTTTTTTCTTCATCTCTTATACATAACTATATTTAAGGTTAGTTTGTCTAATTGAGTGTGGGGATTAACCATGTTGCCTATAGTTTATAACATTGCATTGTGAATTATTGCAAGTTTGAAACTATTGATTTCTTGATTTATTATTTAATAATGCTCTATAGATTAGGATTAACCATGTTTCCTGTAGTTTATACACATTTATTATATATAAGAATGACAACACATGTATTTGTTGGCCTAGAAACCCGTCCAAGATTTACTCATTAGGAGTAAATCTTGGATATTCCCCAGTTTGGGACTGTTCTTGAACACCTAATCTCACTTAGAATGTAAGTGTATAATGTGTATTGGGTTTTCAAGAAAATTTCGGCAGCATTTCCCCGTTTGTTCTATAAGTACATATGTACTTAGAGAATAGCGGGGAAATGCTGCTGAAATTTTCTTGAAAACCCAATACACATTATATGCTTACTAGTGAGATTAGGTGTTCAAGAATGGGAAAGGTGGTACACATTTATTATATATAAGAATAACAACACATGTATTTGTTGGCCTAAAGTTTTAACCATGCATAAACTCTAATCTGTTAACCCTAGACCCTAATCTTATTGTAATATATAGCTTGTTTTCTCTTTGACCATAGAATAGATAGATCATGGATGTCCATTCGCAATCGCTGCACCCCAGAGTTTATATCTGGTCTTGACCAGTTTATTAGATTTGCCAAGGAACATAGGAAACAACCTAGAGATAGGTTCTACTGTTCATGTAGGCACTGCGGTAACAACTTGAAAGTCAGCACTGGTGACAAAATCAGAAGTCATGTCATGTGCAAAGGGATTGTACAAGGCTATACAGAATGGCACTGGCATGGAGAGATTTCAAACCTGAAACCCGTAGATGTCGATAGCAGTGCTTGTGTGGAAGAAGAAATTGCCTTCTATGACGTAGATGTGAACGAATCAGTTCTAGTAGACATCGTTGATGCAATGCTGGATAGTTGTGGGGTAGAGCACACCAAAATTGATCCATGGATCGTTGATCCTGCAAATGATAAATGGTCGGTTGTTCTTCATGGTAAAAGATAGTTCATTGAAGATCCTATAGATGAAGAAGAGTACTATGATAAGTATGATGACTCCAGTCCATTCTCAGTTGGATTGCCAACACCACCAAACATTGAAGTTGGGGATCACAATGACTTGTATGTTCGCGGGGATCATAATGAAGGATTGTTAATTGATAAAAGATCACAATATTAGAGGCATGTATGTTTATATTTTTATTATGTTTTATTTTTCTGAATGTGAACTTTACAATGTGAATGTGGACTTTACAATGTAAATTACTTTACAATGTGAATGTGAACTTTACAATGTGAATGTGAACTTTACAATGTGAATTACTTTACAATGTGAATGTGTACTTTACAATGTGAACTTTACAATTAGTGTTACTTTACAATGTGAAATTTATAATTTGAATGTGAACTTTCAGATGGATGAGCATTCCCACGATGACCGTGCTTATGATCACCGTGAGGGTGAGGACGTGCTTGAACCGAATGACAATGTAAGTTTTAAGAATATATCCCTGAGGTTTCTATCTATATGTTCATTTATAATTATATTATGTAAGTGTGTTTTTTTATCAAATTTTCGATTGGTGATGTACCCCCTGAAGAAATTACAACACTTGATGAGCAGCAAAAGAAAATTGAGAAAGTGAGGGGCATCACAATGATGAACAAGTTAATACATCAAAGGGGCAATGGACCCAAATTGTCTGTGGATTTTGATTAGGCAGGAAATCCATATGGAGTGAACCACAATTCATTTGTTTCATATCTTGGGGTTCTTACTCGCAGCCATTGCAGTCCTATCCTAGAATCATGGCATAAAGTTCCTAAGGGGAAGAAAGACCATATATGGAAGGAACTATGTGTGAGTTATTATTATTTATAATTCTATTTGTGTAGATTACTAATTTTTAGGATACTAGTTAATAGCAATTCTATTTAATTTGTAGAGAATATTTGATCTGGATGAAAAGTTGCATCGTAAATGTGTGATGCAACATTGTGGGAGGGTCCTAAGGAACTATAGGACCAATCTCACCTGAGATTACATACGTGATGCTGAGAATAGGTTCTTGATTGATTCCAATTCTAGACATTGATCAGTATTTCACTAACTCTACACTAATAATTTTTGTTTGTATTCTCTTTGAAAAATAAATATAGGAAGAAGGAATCCACACAACAATGGAACTACTTGGACCCCAAAGAATGGGAGGAGTTTGTTACCCAAAGAAAAATAGATGAATTCAAGGTATTAAGTGCCACTCCCAATTTAATTAATATACGTTTTTATGTATTCACCTATTCAAGATTAACCTTTAGTGTTACTAACCAAATCAATGTGCTAACTAACTAGGCTATCAGCGATGCTCAACGAGAAAGCATGCAATGAATGTGCACGACCACACAATGGGTCCAAGAGGATATGCAGGCATTCGCCAAAGACTACAGGCTGAGTCTTCTCAGCCTACTGCTACTCAGGAGACTGCATAGTCATCTACTACTGCTCCCGCACCTCTGCCTCATCATGTTATGTGGATAGCTGGGAGGCAAAACAAGAAGGGAGAGATATCGAAGCCCGCAACCGTTGAGGCAGCTGCAAAAATGGTAAAAATCAACTCTTAGAGCAATCTATCAATATTGATTATTGTTATGTTTACTTATGAATTTTTGTTGATGGTGATTAGCGGGAGCTGCACAAGCAGAGGAAGCAAGGAAAGTTCATCCCTAAGGGCACAAGGGATGAACTGACAGTTGCTCTGGGTAACCCAGATCATTCTGGATGTGTAAGCGGTGCAGGCGCTGGTGTGGGCATCAAAGCGTTCTTTGGGCCATCCCAGCACAAACCTATCCCAAAAGTGGGACTTTCACAAGCTGAGGTAACTTATTCTTATTTTAGAACATTATTGCGAAAGGGAATTCAATAATCAGAAACTAGCATTTCTTTTATCCATGTATAGGTAGATTCCTTAATTGATAGGAGAGTCGAGGAAGTACTTGATAAAAGACTCCATGAAGCAATTAACAAGTGGCAGGTGTCTCAGACTGCCACTCAGACAGTACCTGTGGCGGACCTCTCTTCTCCTACTACTCGTACTGCAGAGGTAGGGAGTAATCCTATAGACCCACAACCTAGCACGCCCTCTGTAAGTATTTTTATGGCATATATAATAACTAGTTTGTTCAAGATGATATGTTTGTGTATATATGCATATAACATTCTTTATGTAAATTTGTAGGGGTTGAAGCCATGCCGACTAAAAAGTGAAGGATATATCGTTGCAGAGGCATCGACTTACCCACCCCTTAAAGGGTGCATGTTTCATGGGAATCCAGTACCAGATGGCATGGTACGTGTGAGCCCGATACATATACTCCCTGGATGGATGAATCTTGCACTACCTCATGCACACCCAGATGCTGAAACACAAGGTGAGGCAGTAGGCAGAGTGATACTGTGGCCCGAAGAGGATGTCCTCTATACTGATATTGTATGATAAATTTTCATTACTTTAATTTGTTAGTGTGTATATATATATGAGTCAATTGATAATGAATTATATATACATGTCAAAAAGATGAGACCCGCTACATCTCAGCCTCCACCTCCTCGACTACCAAGTTGGCTTCCAGGGGACCTACACACCTCGATAGGTCCTAATTGTAGGTGTGTGGCAGTATGGATCGGCGAACATAATCCAAATTGCCCTATAAATGTTACTATTCCAGAGAATGCTGCAAGTAAATCATACGATAACAATCTATTTATACAAGTTTAACATACGTATTAATGCATACGTAATAGAAGTTTTGGATATGTATTAATGCAGGTCAAACATTTGGAAACAACATATTTATACAAGATATTTTGGAGTTGTTTAGTTACGAATGGCTGGACATATCTATGATAGAGATGTGGATATGGTGAGATTAATGCATACGACAATCTAGTTTATACATCCATATACCTTGTTTTATATACGACAATCTGGTTTCTTATATATTAATGCATATGTAATACATGTTTTGCAGCCACTTACACAAGACATGTACATATTTTGGATTTTCCCATGTGGGATTTTTGGTTCCATCTTTGATTAGTCTTGTAGATACATAACCGTATTTAGTTACTTCATACAGCCGTGATGCTTTTGAATACTTTGGTAAAAATAATAAGACGGTGATAATAGCTCCATTCAATGTCGAGTAAGTTTACTTTGCTTGTAATTTGGACTTAAGTAAATTACATTTTTATTGCGGATATTGAGTTATTAATTTTCTACTTTCTTACCTGTAGTGCTAAGCATTGGGAGTTATTAATTATTGTCCCCAAGACATTCACCGTCTATTATCTAGATCCTGCGGGGAGTGAGTTGGATGTATTATATGGACATGCAATTAAAATGCCATTATTCTCATGAGAAATATTTTATGTTTTTATATCTGTTAACATCTGTTACTGCATTACTATTTAATTATGAAATTTAATGTGTTACATTAACATATATAGGGCTTTATAAGAGTACAAAAAAGCTAGAGGAAAGGTCCCCAGGAAAAAAAATCTGACACTCATTTGGGAGAATGTGAAAGTAATTTCCTGACTCCAATGTATATATTATTTATGTGAACTGTGCTTATTTGTATTTTTGAATATTTTTTATGTTTCAATTTATAGTGTGCTACACAAGACAACGGCTGGGCATGTGCCTACTGTATGATGCGATTTATGGACCTAATCATCAAACATGTCATATTGGAAATCGATAACATACAACAGGTATTATACATAGTCTCGTTAGATAATATGAAATATATGAATCTTATTATATATTATTATAATTATGTATATACGTCATTCTCTTTGTAGGTCTTTAAAACTAAGGACTTCAACACAGGTGCAAAGCGTTTCGATGTACATGCTCCCTATACGAGAGATGAATTAGATGTTGTAAGAGAAGATTGGGCAAAAGCCCTGCAAAAAGTGGGATTTTTTCAATATGATTTTGTTGACAAATGACAATGATGAATAAAGAATAACTTTGTTCTCATTATTAATTTTGTGTGAATGTGAATGAATTTTTATGAATTGTCATATGTGTGTGAAAATCATCAATACATGAATGTTTCTACATGTGTCTGAATGTGAAAAGAGATGAAATAAATGGAACTGCAGGTTGCTACTAGTTTCTACATGCATGTGATGAAAAAATAATATGAATTAAATGTTCTTATACATGAGTATGAATCACATATATATAATATTGTCCATCATGTTAATTTTGTAGGTTTGTGGCCTGTTGTTGGCTGATATCAATGGATGTCATAAAAGCTACAGTTCATAACTGAACTGCAGGTTTCTCATCCTGTGACCAGCCACAGCAGGTCTGCAGACTGATAGAAGAAAAAAAATCAAAACATAGGCGTCGGTTATTTGAACAAAACCGACACCTATGTTATACGGCAACGGGTTTTCACCTAAAACCGACGTCTATGTGACCAGTTACCACGGCTGTTCTGGGAAGCACGACTATGGTGGCAGGCTGGGGATATGGAATCGGTTATTATCACAAAACTGACATCGGTTCAGATGATGTGGCATTGGTTTATTTTAGAAAACCGACGCCTATAATCTCTTTGCTGGCGTGTTTTTGGTGGCGGGAAGAGTTTTGGTAGTGGTTGTTTAGTAAACAACTGACGCCTATAGTCCCTTTTCTGGCGCATTTTCAGTGGTAGGAAGAGTTTGGGCGTCATTTTTTACTAAACAACCGACGCATATAGTCCCTTTGCTGGCGCATTTTCGGTGGCAAAAAACATTTTGGCGTCAGTTGGGATCTGACGCCGAAGGTGTCCCCCTTTAGCGGCGCCCACTTGGGTGTCGCTTTGAAACCGACACTAAAGACCTTAAATAACTGATGCTAAAAGGCTTTTATGTAGTAGTGCAATCATCGAGAAAGAGGTGGATTCCACACACTAAACCATCAACTTAATCCACCTAATAGAGAAACCCATGACCTCCATGATCTTCAACTTAATCCACCTAATAGAGAAACCGATGACCTCCATGATCTTCCACAAGGTTGGCCATTCAACGTGGTCATAGGCTTTTGTAATATCCATTTTGAAGCAAGCCTTTTTCATAGATTTGTTAAGACTGAACTGGATGAGGAATTCAGAGGCCAGTAACGCTCCATCAGCAATGGCCCTACCCTATACAAAGGCCATTTGATTAGGAGAAACAATCTTAGGCAAAATCCTCTTAAGCCGCCTAGAGAGAAGCTTGGCAAAAATCTTGTAAAACACTGAGCAACAAGCTATGGGCCGAAAGTCCACCATGGAATATGCCACATTCTTCTTCAAGAGCCTATTGAATGCATGCTTGACCTGCTTCAACATCGTACCACCCACCATGAACCATCAAACAACTCTACACACATCCTCCTTAATGATGTCCCAACAGTGGTGTAAGAACTTACCATTGAATCCATCTAGTCCCGGTGCCTTAGACGAACCAATAGAGAAAGCCACCTCTTTGATCTCTTGCTCAGTCACAGGTCCACACAAAATCATGTTCATCTCTTCATCGACCTTCGTCGGAGGCATGCAACCCATCTGGATATTGTGTGTCTTGTTATACAAGTTTTTGAAGTAATCAACTGCCTCCTTTGCCACTTCCATCGGACCCCTAGTAGTTGAACCATCATCCTTAATCAACCCATGAATGTTGTCCTTCATATGGTTCTTCTTGGTTGCATTATGATAGATCTTCATGTTCCTATCCCCATATTTAATCCATCTCATTCTTCTCCTTTGCCAATGGTAAACCTCCTCTGCCTTCTCTAAACGCATCATCTTTTCCACCTTCTCCGTCTCCACTTTCATCTTTCCTACATCCCTGGGATTTGTTCTCAAATCGTGCACAACCTCCCTATACTCAGCCTTTGCAATGCTAACTAGATTTTGCAGGTTAGTCAACTCAATATACCAGCTCCTAAGAGCTTTCTTAGTCCTCTTAAGCTTCTCCACAACACAATAGATTGAGTTCCCGACCACTCTCTCCTTCCACGCCCCATCTACCACCTCTTTGAATCTGGGCCAGTCCACCTAGAAATTTAGAAACCTAAAAGGTCTATTTTTCTTCATATATTCACTCATCAACACAATCATCCACCAGTGGTCACTATTAGGATGTCATCCAAGAGCAATAGTAGCCTCCAAAAAAAACTCCAACCACACGAAATTCACCACCCCCTATCAAGTTGGCTAGAAATTTTATATGCCATCCTTCTCTTATTCTGACACATCATTATTCCACCATTCATGTTCAACTCAATGAGCTTGGCTACATCAACAATGTCATTAAACCTATTCAGCACTGAGTCAGGTATGGGAAGTCCACCAAACTTCTCCCCCACTTTCTTAACATGGTTAAAATCGCCAATCACCAATTGAGGAACTTGATGTTGTGTCGTATCTCTTAATGCATCCCAGCAAACTCTGTGTCTGCCTTCATCATTATGCCTGTACACTCCAGTGATCACACAATGGAATCCTCCATTGTTCATGCATCTAGCAATCATCACTTGGTCTACGACATGTATCACATGCACATACCATACCATTCTGTTCCAACCCAAGGCAATCCTCCCACCCTCGATCTGATCAAGGTTTGATTCCATCCCCAATCTTCCAGGAACAACATGCTCATTTTCTCTTTAAACTATCTCTTAATTCTAGTTTCCAGGATGAACACCAGTGAGGCCCCAACCTCTGCAATCACTCTCCTTATTCTTCTATGTCTCTTAGGCCTTGATGCCCCCTCACATTCCAGGTGAGTACTGTCATTTCAAAGTTTGTTGTGCCCACCCCTTCCTGGGGTGTTGACTCTTGGTGAACTCCTCCTACCCCTTGCATTATCTGAGTTGCTCTGCTCATTTCTCCTCCTGACTGTCCCTCTCATTTCATCGAGAAGGTCATCTTTGTCCAAATTTTCCAGTAATGAAAATTGATTGTTCTTTTTCTGTTGAACGAAAGATCCCCCAACTTTCAGATCCTCCACTGAATCATTAGCATCCCTCACAGCATCGTCAAGCCTCTCTTAAGTTACCTCCACTCTTGTAGGTTCTTCGATATGCAACTCTTCCTCACCCTATACAACTAGTACCTGCACACTGGCTCCTTCACCCTGTTATACCACTTGTTCCTCTTCTTGGGGTACTCTTATATGGTCTGACTCAACATCGGAAGTATTGGGTTCAATGGAAATCCTCCTCCTACTCCTGTTCTTCTGTGTTCTATTGACCTACTAATGGATGATCACCCGACCCCTGTCAACTGGTGGCTCCTATGCCACTGATCTACTCTCTGGGCAGTAGCCCATAAAGTGACTGAACACCTTGCAATCCTCACACCTTTCGGGCAAAGCATCATTGATGATCTTGAACTCCAACTCCTTGCCATTTGACATTTCAACCATGACCACAGGTAGGGTTTTTTGTTCTGCTTTGAGCTCCAGGCACACATGGTCCGCACCTACAAATCTACCTGCTTCATGGAAATCAATGACCTTCGATACTCCCATGCCATGGGAGATGATGTTTATCGCCCTCTAAGACTAGTGGACCCCCACATTAGGGAGCGTCACCCAAACTGGGACCAAGGTGAGGGCGGCCCTATGGATATCAGCTTAGGGAGTCCATTACTTTGTCATCACTAGCTTGCGATCAAAGAACCAAGGTCCGCATTTGAGTGCCATCATCATGTCTTCCTCCATCGAGAACCTGGCTAGGAAGAGTCCACCCAAGAACACTGCAACTCTCCCTTCAGTCGCCATCTCTGTAGAATCCACCCATACAACTGTCGAATGTAGCATTTCACTCTCATCACTTGCACAATAACAAAGAACTTGTGGAAGTTGTCCATCTCCTCCACTATCGGAGTTGGCATCTTCATCCATGGTCTCTCATCATCCGTCCTAAATGCTTGTTCTTTGGGATCCTGCGGAGTTGTCACCTGTGATAGAGAGGGCCTAACTGAGATCGGTTTAGCAACCACATTATATCATCACATGCCCACTGTGACGTCAGTAGAAGGTTCTCCCCACACTCCTGTTGTAGAGGATGAGGTGGAGGCAGCCATCCCATCCCTGGTGGTGCCCGCCATGGCACCCCCAACCTAGAGAGGGATCAGAGCTTTCTCTCTCTAAGGTTAAAACTATAACACCCTCTAACTAGAAATATTATTCTAAAAAACCCAATAATTGTTTGACAACAATTTTAATATGAATTTCCCATTATGTTGTAATCGAGAAGCATGCTTATATTATATTTGGTTCTGTCGCCCCATCAAGATGGGGGAGGTAATCATTATGCTCCTTCTCACCATAGGAGATAGGAGGTCAATGTACAAAATTCTATGCTCCGAATGAGGAGGTCAATATCAACATTAAAAACATTATCAACATCATCACCATCAATATACATGCAGTCATAATGGGTAATACCATTAATGTTTTCATGTTTTTCAAAATATAATATAGGAAAGTGGAAGAGTAATCATAAGGAATAGTAGCTCATCGAAGTATGTAGCCAAGTATATAGTCAAGATATGCATAAAAGTATCATAAATAAAATCAAGGAGGAGGTATAATAGCATACCTTTCTAAATGAGTATTTGGAGTATGGATTCCAAGAAAGAGTAGACAAACCCCTTGAGTTAGATCCTAGAATAAAATATTGGATCAAGGGTCAAGATCATAGTTTTAAGAGGATCATGTTTCAATATTCGAGATTAGGATTACATTTTCCTATTCTAACCTTAGGGTTAGGTCATCCACTTATGATAAAAAATATTTCCATTGTCCAATTTTATTCAAGTATCGAGCATGTTTCAAGAATGAATGACCTACCTAGGTATTTTTAGGAACACATGTCAACCCTAAACATTATCATCATTATTCAAGTTACCATCAAATCTCTAGATTATTATCAAGATGAAATAGTATCATTGGACTCAATATTAGATATGGTAGAGTTATGGGTCATGCATATGATGAAGGGATTTGCAATATTAAGATTAATCATCATCATATCAAGAGTAGTCCATTTTTCAATGTGCATGATTCATATTGTAGGTTAAATATGTTTAAAAGATTAGATCTAACTCTTATTTAGTCAAGTTCGATCTAGTGTATCTGTATGATCATTAGAGTCAAGGATTAGGGTTTCCCATAGGTTAAACACAAAATAGAGTCACTAACTAGAATATTATGAGCAAGAGATCAAAACTAGGGATACCGATGAGATTCATAAGGGAGCATACTATGAAAGTATTTTTAATGCATTCCTTGGGTTTTTTTGATCAAGATTGACTATTTACTTGAATTATTTGGAGCTAGGATGCTTTTTTTATGATTAAAGCGAAATCTGACTAATTATTGCACTTTTGAGCCAAGAGGGGGAAGATTTACCAGAAAAGGAAAAGGCCGAGAAAACACAAGACGTTGATCGTGTAGTCGTCCTTTGACCGTAGATAAGATCTCACGGCTCAGAATGCACAGCCTCCCAGCTATGTGCGAGATATAGGAGTAAAAAGGGAGGATATGCGGGATCTCACAGCCATCGATCTGGGTCTTGGTCAAGGCTTGACTGGGATCTAATGGTTGCAGCTTACTTGCCCAACCAGAGTAGGGGTTCTTCACGGGAGGTGGTGCCATGGAGGAGAAGGGTCAGTGCAAAAGAGGGAAAAGTTGAGGAGACAAAGAGGGAGGTCATAGAGGCACCGATTGAAGTCGTGGGGGCTTGCCAAAGGTGAAGGTTAGGTTTTTATAGCCAAAGAGGGAAAGGTTTAGGGTTAGCTTGGGGGGGGGGGTCATCGAGCCATGGCGGTGGCTAAAGAATAGCTCTTGATTGTTCTTAAACAAATAGTTTTAAGGGGGAAAAAGGGATATTCAAGCTCGGATTGGTGGGGTAAGAAATTCCACTCATTTTATTTTTGAAATAGAGTAAAAAACAAGCCCCTAGTACATCGGCTGTAAGGCCCCCCTCTCCGCTGACTACATGTTTGTTCGACAAATTCCTCTACCTCTATATCTAGGTAGGGGATGACCCCGTGACTGCTTGATCAAGGCCCCAATCCACAGGTGCATGATCTGAGGGTCAGGGATCACTCCCGACCTCTTAGCGGATCACTGACTTAGTTAAGGTCGTATAAAAACAAAATAAAAGTGTTTTTGGCCTTTAACTTCAAAAAATTGTAGAAAATAGTAGGAATATCTAATTTGAGTGAAACTTAGATCATTGCTTCACAAAAATGTGAGTAATATATATATAAAGAGTTTGAGGATAAGATGATGAAGTTTGATGGATGAATTTATTTCTTTGTGTAAGGTGATTGTTTAACCTAATTTGAAATGTCATAAAGTGTAAACAAGCCAAGTTGGTCACAAAATTTTGTATTTGAGTCTCAACATTGCTTATGTAGCTCATAAAAATAAATTAGGACCATGAGTGATCATAAAGAGGGAAACATTGGAATTGGACAAAAGTTAAAGTAAAATTCACTTTATCATAGTTTCTTTCTCTACCCTTCTTTCTCCTACCTTTCTCCAGGTTAGAACCTTGTTGTTCCTTGGTAGTAGTTGCTCTAGAACTTAGGAATCAACCTTTCTTGCTTCTTCTTCTAGGGTTTTGCTTCTTTGTGAAGAAAAGTGCCTACTTGGCCGAATTCAGATCTATGTCTAGGGTTTTTTTACCCCTTTTTTGCTCGAGTTTCTTTCTGCTAGAAGTTTCTTCTTCTCAGTAGAGGCGAGTTTTATAACACTCTTTACTTATATTTCTTACTATAAGCTTATTAGCCATGTTCTTGATTAAAAATGGTGATTTAAGCCTTAAGAAGCTAAGGTTGTTTGGGATTTTGTTTTTTATGGTTTTTCTATTTTGTTTCTTATTCTATATGAACCTGTAATCATGTGAATGTTCTTCCTAAGGAATTATATGACTTGTTTTAGATAGGTATCACCACCTATGGTGCTAAGCACCTATCAATCAATGGACCATATTAGGGTTTCTAGGTTTTCTCCTCTAGACACATGACTTGGTTGTGTGGACTTCATGACAACCAAAGGTGGTGACCAAGGGTGATGAACGATGGAGTGAACTGATAGTCACACCTTAGGTCAGTGTTAGGCTCTCTTGAAATCTCAATGAGAAATGGTTTGATTCTCTAACGATGCTATCAATCAATGATGACATTAGCTTAATAGCCGATGGTGTTAAATGAATATAGTGTTGATCCTATCAACTGATGGTGACCTAAGATGTCACAACCAACGGTAGATCAGGTCACCACAACTAATGGTAAGTCAAGGATTTAAATGTAGCTTCAATTAAGCCATAAACCAATGGTTTCGTGGTTCAATTGAACTACCAGTTAGACTTGTACTCCAATGGATGGTTTTGAAATTTGAGCCCGATCCAATGGTTAGGATCTAACAATTCATCATCTAAAAGTTTTGAATAATAGACTTTATCCAATGGTTGAGATTGGATTCTTTAACATCTGATGGTTTGGATTGAAACCTATAGTATTATATATGATTTCTAACAGTCTGAGTTTGATGGTTTCCCTCATGTGATCAATTTAAGGAGCTTGGATGTTGACATGATGACTTGCTTAAAATATACAACTGATGATGGGTTTTAATCCCACAACCTATGGTTCTCTCTTTATGTTATTAAATAAGGGATTTTTAGAGAGTAATGGTGATTGTTTCTTGGTCACAACTCAATGGATTTACATGTTGTTTGTTAAGGTGTTTACTTATGTAAATAACCAATTGTATTATCTTTTCAACATCCAATGGCTCTAGGTGATGTTGTGGTATGGTGATATGGGTTGAATGATGACGGAACCAATGGAGGGTTACCCTTATTAAGGTAGTCATACCTTTTTACTCATATGAATAGAAGGTATAATGACCATATTGTGTTGGTATGTAACCCTAATGAGTTATAGCTTGCTATACCTAGTCTTAATATAACCAAATACTGGTAAGTGATTATGAATAGTCCTTGAATGACAAATATAATCACGGAGTACTCTCTTTTGTGGTTGAACCCTAGTATGTTATAAACTGATGGTTGCATCTTGAGTTATGTGTAGATTCATACTTGAGGATGGTATGGAATGTGATGGAGATGCTTCACCCCATGCATCCATGATCCAATGGGGATGCCATGAGTTAGGGTTTGGGTATGAGTGTTGATTTGTAACATCAAAGTAACTTATCTTGTTGTACCTAACCCTAATGATAGTATATGATGGTAGTTATATATGCTAACCTTCCTTGAATGGTTAATATAATGATGGAATATCCTTCCTAATGATTGATTTCAACTCTAATGTGTTAAAAAGTGGTCATCATACCTTTCTGATTTATGCTTTCTTATGCTAAACTTGTACATTGTTACTGTGATGATTATCAATCATATAGCTTCCTTATATGTGATATAATAAAGGAATGCTCTAAACTGTTAAGGTAATCCTACAATATTACCATGTGAAGATCTTTCAGTTCTTTAATGCAAATTATACTGAGCCTGTGTATCACATGTGTGGTGATGTTTGTTGAACCTTGTTATAAGGTATAGAATGATAATGACAAACTTGCACGAAATGATACGATGGTTTTAATGACCTTTGGGCATGGTTGAGGCCTGAATGAGGTGTAATCCTCTTATGTTGACAAGGGTTGATACCCTGTTATATTGTGCTAAGTATTTATATCCTATGATAGTATTATGACAAGTATAGTCTCATGAATTGAAAGACAATAGTATCTTGTGATGATGATTTGATGATAAGTACAATCTCTTGATTGGCCGGTGAATACTTCCATGGGATGTTGAGATGAGAAAGTATGTCTCATATGTTTTATGTCTTTTGAAGTTGTTATATAGCAATGTTTGCTAGATATGAATTAGGGTTTGTATGTCCAGTTGTTTGATGTAGACTTAATTCACCCAATTGGGGATAACTAATCAAGTGAAACTCTTTTAATGTAGTGCCCTATGCCGTAGAACCATCTTCAGTGTTAGAACTTGTTGGATGGTGAAATGAGTATTCCTAAGGGAAACTCAGAGCATATATTGTTGAGTATGTGGGGGTGGCAAGTTGAGGATATATCCTTATCATCCACAATTACAACTTATGGATGATGACTGTGGTCATGCCTTAGATATTGTGAAATGTGAAAGGCTGCATCATAACTGTAGGTGCCTCTTATAGAAAGACCATGTGTGAGCCTATTCTCTAGTGTCGTAACATGTACCAAGGGTGGACTAGTTGTTAACAACATGACTATATGTCCCTATAGTGGTAGCATTGACTGATATTCCACTACCTTTTCACTCGTACTGACTGAGGGGGTGAGATCTTAGGATATCGACACTCCTAGATCATATACATAACCTAATAGCCCTTTTTGGGGTAGGTCACTTTGGGTGGTACGACTCAAACTCCTCAGGGCATAATAAAAGATGTAATACATCCATGTAGCATATCTATTTAGGGTTATAAACAACCCTTCATATTGGATGATAACCCTTGTTTTCTTTCCTTACATAGAGATAATAGATATGCTTATACTTTTGATGTTCTTATATTGTAAACATGCTTATATGCAGACAATTAAAAGTTAAGATTATGCTGCTAGCTATGTCTAATACTTTTAGCATGCTTTTATAACTAGAAAAGCATAAAATGCAAATACAACTTATTTAGTTAGTTTTTCTTGTGATGTTATCTCTACTTATGATGTAGATTTGTTCCCTTTATTAGACATGCCAATATTGATAACCATATTATGCTACTAGACATATTTATGCTGTTGGAAATAGTTATGTTACTAGATTGCTTGTGTTGTTAGCAACACAGATGATGATAGCCAAACTAATGATGATGATTATTATTAGATGCAATCTTATGAAACCTGAGTAGATATCTAATAGAAAAAATGAACTTATCTGTTACTTGTATATACATTAATAATCATACTTGTTTCTAAGCTTATTTGCTCAACCTATTTAGCATACATGAAATGTTCAATTTGCTCAATTGACTATTAAATACTCAAACTGCTCAGTTATTTACTGTTTAATCTGATGTAATCAATATCTTTTTGAGTGAGTTATATATCTTATTGGGACTTGGTCTCACCTCATGGGTCACCACATCTTTTTAGGTGATCGACAACAATGACAAAAAAACTATGGTAGTAAGGAGAAACTGATGTGATGAACCCTAGAGATGGTTGTTAGTGTCTAGCGTATCCTAGAGTCATCCTTATACTCTCAAGTCCAGGTGTAAAGTATATATATGTTATCTTGATTGAATTAGGATTTCAATAGCATGTGGATGCTTGTATGTGTGGAATATGTGGATAGTGTTCCTTTGCAAAGTGTATGTTGTAGCTAAGGCTATAGAGTAGTGTTAAAGGATATTGAGCATTATATATAATAAAGCAAGTTGTTGGGACTTTATGTAAATGTTTTTGAGCAATTGAAAAATGTTGAAATCGGTTTTAATTTACCCTATTTTTGTGGTTTGTAGTTAATGAGTAATCATGTTTTGTGTTTTGAGTAATCTCATTTAGTGTAATGGGCTCTCACAAGTTGGTATTAAAGTTTTAGTTTCACTGAGTCTATAGGGACACTAATACTTAGGACTAGGATGATGTTTAAGTTAGGAATATGGCATAAAAATATGATGCATACGACCTAATCTCAGTATTTGGGTGCCTTGGCTAGGTATTCAATTATTGATGAAAAGATAAGTATGGAACTCTTAGATTGTTATCTTTTTTATTACTCTGATGAAGTAGTCATTTTGAAACAATCTAAAGAGCATAACAAATAAAATATCATGCTACATATATCTCAATCTTACCCCAAAGAATATGAGAATTACATCACAACCTATAAAAACTTGAATATTTGGTAACTATAAGGGAAAGAAACAACACCATGAAACCTAAATCTGAATATAGTTAAGCTAAAGAGGGGTTCTTGAAGATGTAATTCAAGAAAATAATAGAGTAAAATATAGATAAGTCAGTGCTAATAAAGTGATTCAAGGTACAAAATTCACATAAGAAAGAGAGAGCTCATATTATAAGTATAATATGAGAAGATGAATGAGAGCATGATAGAGGAATCAAGTGGAACCTGAGTTAATCTTAGACCAACTTATGCGTATAAGAATGTGTTAATGTAATATATACATGGTATGTGAAAGAAATCAAGGGAGAAGCTCCTTGTTTAGCGAAGAAAATATGGAATATGATGACTTATCCTTGACCAGTGGTTGAAAAACATGGAAACACAAAAGGACATATACAAGAATGGTGAACAGTTAATAAAAAAAGAGCAATGAGATATGATAATCTTAATAATTCCTATGCTAATGGAAAGGAATCCATGTTGTAAAATGGTAAGATGATGCATAAAAAAGTGTAACTTTCATGGGGGAGATAGAATCGGTTACCTTTTGGTAGTGACCCCTGGACAATGTTTCTTTGAGGTAGGAAGTGCTTTTCCCTTTGTGTTTCTTCTTTGTCAGGCATAGCCTTCAAATGGATCTCATGCCACTTTGTATGTGTGGATTTGGTATAATCCTGGGATGGATATCTTGATATAATGTGTGATTGCCTTGGAATATAGTTCCAAAATCTTTGTGTTTTGTAATGAGATGCTTTTTAAGCCTTCCATGAGTTACGGGGATTCCTCCTATATGTTCTTAGCCGGTTATGATGTTTAGGAAGTGGATGAGACCAGGGTATGAGTTCTTTATAGAACATGTAGTGGATACCAAGGTAATGAATCATAGTATCCAGAGTGTATCGATTATATATGAATTAAAGATATCTATTAGATGAGTTGCCTAGTGTTCCTCTCCAATAGAGAGAGAGAGAGTTGATGTTGATCCTCCTAGTGTTGTTTGGGATAAGAAAAGTAATTATATGATGTTTTGTGTGGTCTACTGATAGTTGGGTGAGACCACTATCAGGGATAGATGGTTTGTTGATCAACAAACATGTGTTACCGTTTTCCTTTAAAATAAACCTAGGATCAAAACATCAATGGATAAGAGTTAGAGTGGATGGCATAAGTTACATGACCATGATGAGTTTAAGGTTATGTCATTTAGATTAACCAATGTATCAACATCATTCGTAAATAGGAGGAACAAAGTAATCAAGTTATGTCTCATAAGTTGTGACAAGCTTTGAATGATTACATCTCAAACTATTTTAGAGATGGTCAGTAGCATGGTTAACATCTTTGCTAAATCTTCAAAATGTTGAAGCAACTATACTTATGTGTGACAAGTTCAACAAGGGTAAGTTGGGGGTTAACTAGTGTACCCTCTTAGAGTTACGGTACATCTGCTAAGTGGGTTGTGTGAATCCTGGTAAGACAAAGATATTGTCATTGCCCTACCCCTAACAAGGTCAATCAGGAAGTTATATTTGATTATGGTTGCAGACAAGTGTATGATTCTTCAACTAGACAGATGGCCAATCCATCATTGATATGATTAAATAATCTTCTAAGAACATATGCCTTATATTTCTCGACAATTAGGGGATACCCACCTCATTGATTGAGTTGCTAATTACAAAAACCATCAAAGGAGAATAGAGATGAAACTTTTATAAAGTTACATATGATAAGAGATACATGATGTTTCATTTTTGATAAGTGGTATCAAGTATGACCTTTAAGTGATGTGTGGTACAATAGATAGAATAGTTTAGGATGATAGTTAGAGTACCAAGTTGAAAGGTACTACTAGACTAGTGAAGGTGGCACAATAGTTCCTTTGTTGAACCAAGATGACATGCAAGAGTTGAGGGAGAATAATATGACTTCTATGAGAATAGTGTGACATCACCATGATATGAAATTAACCATGTGGAAGATTGAGGATGAGGTGCATGAGAAGTATCCATCACTGTTTACCTTGGATTTTGGGGGCGAAATCCCTGTTAGGAGTTTATGGTTGTGAGACCCTAACCTTTCTTAAATAGTTTAAAAAAATTAATTACCATAATATTATAATCCTAATATAACCTTGTGATATGATTTGTAATCATATGACAAGCTTAATTTTCAAATTAGGTTCAATTTGGACACTATTCGTGCAAGTTATGCAATTTTATGCACATTTTGGACTTTTATGCAATTTACCCAATTGATAGGTTTTGTTTCCAATTTGTCACTTGAATTATGGTCCTTGAATGTTCTCTTATCATTCGTGAGCTTTTTGAGCCATGGGGTGCTCAATGTTACCTTGGTTTGGAGGTGTTTTCTTCAAGGGTATTTTAGGGTTTACCCCTTTATGGATGAGCTACCTTTAGGAGCTATCAAACAATGGTTTATTTGTTTTGCTTGGAAATAAATAAAAAATGGTTCCTAAGAAGGTCTACATTAATGGTGGGGTAGCTTCTTATGCAGTTTCTTGTATATCCTTAATAGTTTCAGGCCATGGACACATGGGGAGCCACTTGTACACCTAATGCTTCGTCTCTATCGTATCCTCCAAGCTTATATACCTATACTTAAGAAACCAAACGATAATTTTACTCTCTACCACTTCCCTCCTTCTAAGATCATCGTCCTTCCTCTATTTGGATGTGGATCTTCTATCTAATGAAGAAGAAGGTGTGTATCTTCTTGGTAGAAGCATCTAGGGTTATAATTTGCTTCCTTTAGGGTTTCTAAAGCTCCTTCTTGGTAATTTTTAACCTAAATGAGTAAGTATCCCATTCTTTCCTCCATTTTTTTCTCTGTTCTTCTTCCTTCTATCTTTTTACAGGTCAGAATCTTGTTGTTCCATGGTGGAATTTGCTCTAAAACTCAGGAATCTACCTTTCTTGCTTCTTCTTCTTCTAGGGTTTCTCTTCTTTGTGGAGAGAAGTGACTACATGGCCAAATTTAGATCTATGTCTTGGGTTTTCTTACCTTTTTGCTCGAGTTTATTTCTTCAAGTATTCTATTCTTCTCAGTAAAGGTGATTTTTATAACCCTCTTTACTTGTATTGCTTACTATAAGCTTTTTATCCATGTTCTTGCTTAAAAATGGTGATTTAAGCCTTAAGAAGCTAAGCTTGTTTGGGATTTCAATTTTTATGGTGTTTTCTATTTTTTTCCAGTTCTAGATGAACATGTAATCATGTGCAAGTTCTTCCTAAGGAAGCATATGACTTATTTCACATTGGTATCACCGCCTATGGTGGTAAGCACCTATCAACTGATGGTCCATATTAGGGTTTCTAGGTCGTTTTCTCCTCTAGACACATGACTTGATGTTGTGGTCTTCATGAGAATCGAAGGTGGTAACCAAGGGTTATGAACGATGGTGTGAACTGATAGTCACACCTTAGGTCAGTGTTAGGCTCTCTTGGAATCTCAATGAGCAATTATTTGATTCTCTAATGATGCTATCAATCAATGATGACATTAGCTTAATATTTGATTGTGTTAAATGAATATAGTGTTGATCCTATCAACCGATGGTGACCTAAGATGTCACAACTAATGGTAGATCAGGTCACAAAAACTTATGGTGAATCAAGGCTTTAAATGTAGATTCAATTAATTCATAAACCAATGGTTTCTTGGTTCAATTGATCTAATGGTTAGACTTATACTCCAATGGACAGTTTTGAAATATGAACCTGATCTAATGGTTAGGATCTAACACTTATTCATCTAATAGTTTTGAATAATATACTTGATCCAATGGTTGAGATTGTATTCTTTAAAATCCAATGGTTTGTATTGAAACCTATAGTATTACATATGATTTCTAATAATCTGAATTTGTTGGTTTCCCTCATGTGATTAATTTAAGGAGCTTGATTGTTGACATGATGACTTGCTTAAAATATACAACTGATGATAAGTTTTAACACACAACCTATGGTGCCACCTTTATGTTATTAAATAAGGGATCTTTAGAGTTTAATGATGACTCTTTATAGGTCACAACTCAATGGCTTTACATATGGTTTTTTATGGTGTTTACTTATGTAAATATCCAATTTTCTTATCTTTTCAACATCCAATGGTTCTGGGTGATATTGTGGTATGGTGATTTGGGTTGAATGATGATGAAACCAATGGAGGGTTACCCTTAATATGATAGACTTACCTTTTCACTCGTGAATAGAAGGTATAATGACCATATTGTGTTGATATGTAACCCTAATTAGGTATATCTTGTTATACCTAGTCTTAATATAACCAAATCCTAGTAAGTGGTTATGAATAGTCCTTGAATGATGAATACAATCATGGAGTATTATCTTTTGTGCTTGAATCCTAGTATGTTATAAATTGGTGGTTACATCTTGAGTTATGTGTAGATAAATACTTGAGGATGGTATGGAATGTGATGGTGATGCTTCATCCCTTGCATCCATGATCTAATGGGGATGCCATGAGTTAGGGTTTGGGTATGAGTGTTGATTCATAACATGAAAGTTACCTATCTTGTTGAACCTAATCCTAATCATAATATATGATGGTATTTAGCTATGCTATCCTTCCTTAAATCGTTAATCTAATGATGGAATATCCTTCCTAATAATTGATTTCAACTCTAATGTGTTAACTAGTAGTCATCATAGCTTTGCCATTTATGTTTTCTTATGCAAAACTTGCACACTGTTACTGTGATGATTATCAATCATATAGCTTCCTTATATGTGATATAATAAGGGAATGCTATCAAATGTTAAGGTAATCTTGCAATATTACCATGTGAACATCTTTATATTCTTTAATTCAAATTATGTAGAGCCTGTGTATCACATGTGTGGTGATGTTTGCTAAACCTTGTTATAAGGCATAAAAAGATAATGATGAACTTATAGGAAATGATATGATGGTCTTAATGACCTTTGGGCATGGTTGATCCCTAAATGAGGTGTAATCCTCTTATGTTGACAAGAGTAGATACCCTATGATATTGTGCTAAGGATTTATATCCTATGATAGTATTATGACAAGTATAGTCTCAAGAATGGCAAGACAATGGTATAATGTGATGATGATTTGATGATAAGTATAATCTCTTGATTGGCATGTGAATACTTCCATGTGATGTTGAGATATGTATCATATGTTTTATATCTTCTAAAGTTGTTATATATCAATGTTTGCTAGATATGAATTAGGGTTATTATGTCCACTTGTTTCATGCAGACTTAATTCACCCAATTGGAGATAACTAATCAAGTGAAACTCTAATCATGTAGTGCCCTATTCCATAGAACCTTCTTCAGTGTCAGAACTTGCTGGATGGTGAAGTATTCCTAAGGGAAACTCAGAGTGCATACTATTGAGTATGTGGGGGTGGCAAGTTGAGGATATATCTTTATCATCCATAATTGTAGGTTATGGAGAAGACTGTGCTCATTCCTTGGATATTGTGAAATGTGAAAGGCAGTAGTATAACTATAGGTGCCTCTTATAGAATGGCCATGTGTGAGCTTGTTCTCTAGTGCCATGACCTGTACCAAGGGTGGACTTGTTGTTAGCAGCTTGACTATATGTTGTTGTAGTGGGACCATTGACTGATATGTCTCTACCTTTTTACTTGTACTGACCGAGGGGGTGAGATCTTAGGACACCAACACTCTTAGATCTTGTACATAACTGAGTAGCCCTTCACAAGGGTCGGTCATTTTGGGTGGTATGACTCAAACTCCCTAGGGCATAATTAATGATGTAATATAGCCATGTAGCATATCTTTTTAGGGTTATACACAACGCTTCATATTGGATGATAACCCTTGTTTCATTCCTTACATAGAGATAATAGATATGCTTATGCTGCATATGTGCTTATGTTGTAAACACGCTTATGTTGTCAGGTATACTGACAATTGATAGTTAATATTATGTTGGTAGCTATGTCTAATACTTTAGCTTGCTTTTGTAACTAGAAATGCTTAAACTGCTAATAATACGTATGCATTTAGTTGTGCTTATGATGATAGCTCTACTTATGATGTAGATCTGTTCCCTTTATTAGACATGCCAATATTGATAGCCATATTTTGCTACTAGACATATTTATGATGTTGGAAATGGTTATGTTACTAGATTGCTTGTGTTGTTAGCGAGGCAGATGATGATAGTTAGACTAATGATGATGATTGTTATTAGATGCAATCTTATTAAACTTGAGTATATATCTGATAGAAAAAATGAACTTATCTGTTAATCATACTTGTTGCTAAGCTTATTTGCTTAACCTATTTAACATACTCGAATTGTTCAATTTGCTCAATCGACTATTAAATACTCCAACTACTCAGTTATTTACTAATTAATATGATGTAATCAATATCTACTGGAGAGAGTTATATGTCTCGCTAGGACTTGGTCTCACCTCATGGGTCACCACATCATTTTAGGTGATCGACATTAACAGCAACAAAACCATGGAAGTAAGGAGAAATTGAGATGATGAACCCTAGAGATGGTTGTTAGTATCTAGTGTGTCCTAGAGTCATCCATGTACTCTTAGGTCCAAGTGAAAAGTTTATATACGATATCTCGATTGAATCGAGATTTCAATAGCATGATGATGCTTGTATATGTGGATAGTGTTCCTTTGTAAAGTTTATGTTGTAGCTAAGGCTATAAGCAGTGGTAAAGGATATTGAGAATTATATATAATAAAGCAAGTTGTTGGGCCATTATGTAAATGTTTTTAAGCAATTGGAAAATGTTGAAATCATTTATAATTTACCCTATTTTCTGGGTTTGTGGTTAATTAATGAGTAATCATGTTTTGTGTTTTAAGTAATTTCATTTATTGTAACAGGTTGTCACACTTGGAATGAACTACAATATGTCCTATTTATAGATGGGGGTGTTCCTTTGAGTGTGGGATCACTTAAGAATGAAAACTATCCATTTTACAATTTGCAATGGACATATTTTTAACTCTGACAACTCTCCAATAGTTGAAATAATTTTTCTACATTTTCCTTACATCATATTTGGTTGAGTTTCAATAAAGGTAATTTGATCAAACCACTATCCGAAAAATCCAATTTTCAAATGATCGGTGGAGTTTGTCCTAGGGTAACTCGATCGATTCACCAAAATCAACTTTAGACAGAAAGTTGGTCGGTCAAACTCTATGAGTGTACAATTTGACTGATCCAATAATTTCCAAAAATCCGTCATGGATTGGTCGAGATTCAAACTTGACCATTAAGTTGTTGTGATGAATTTTACAAAATGATTTTTAAGTGATTAAATGATGGAACTAAGTGACCTTGGTTTTTTATAATCTTAGTTACAAGTTATATCATCAATAAAAATGATTACAAAAATATTCTAAGGTGATTTGGAGTGTTTTCCACAAAAGTGCATTTGCATTACTTTTGACTTGAACTTCGAAAAGCTTGGGCTTGGTGAATTTGATGCTTTTCATGTATCTAATACCTAAAATATATCTCAAACAAACATATTATATACATATAAATGGATTGGTTAAGTAATTATCAAAATAAGGACAATTTATAACTCTCTTGTCAACATTCTCTCCCTTTTTGACAACGACAAACCATTCCTCAACATATTGAAAAGGATATGTAAAGTTATACCTTACCCTTGTGAATTGCAAGGGGATTAAAAATTGTAACAATGTGAATTGCTCCCCCTAAAAAAATGATCACTCTTACCTACATGTTAGTCTTTCTACACAAAGTTATATAACATGTATACTACATGGTCCTTTAGCAAGACACAAGATACAACTTATACTTGGACAACAAAAGGATCACATAGGCAGTAAAAACAATATGTGAGCTTGAAAACATCGAACTTCTCTCCCCTCTTCGCATCATCAAAAAGTAAAGGTGGGGGGGTAAAAGTTCATACAAATAGGTCATTCCAAGCACAACCAAAAATCATGTAACCATAAGATGAAACATTCAACCACATAACACACATCAAACAAAGATGAGAATAGAGAGAAGCAAGCAACCTATTCCATAATCAAAATATGGAAAGCATACCAATAACTCATATGGTAGAGCACATATAGAGTTATGATACATATGATTAAGATTACAACACATAATATGTTCACAAAACAAGTACAAGATAGAGATGAAAGCAACATGATGATAGAAATAGTACAACTCAGACAATGTGCCTAGATGTCTTTAGTACAAAATAGTCTAGAAAGATGTATATGATTAGCATATAAGAGCTAAAAACTAAAACATATAAACATATAGGCTATCTATGTCCAAAGGGTCATCATCAGTAGCATCAACTGTGGGCTCATAGTCCTCATCACTATCTGAAGGTGCAATAGTGATAGTAGCATCACCATCATCACCAAAGGCACCATAAAAGCCATCAGAACAACCATCATTAGGGCCATCA
This sequence comes from Alisma plantago-aquatica, assembly GCA_963693085.1. Classification (NCBI taxonomy): domain Eukaryota; kingdom Viridiplantae; phylum Streptophyta; class Magnoliopsida; order Alismatales; family Alismataceae; genus Alisma; species Alisma plantago-aquatica. Next base: position 450,927,610 of record OY856410.1, on the reverse strand, counting down.
TCCTCAGTAGCCTCCTCATCATCAACAAAAACTTCCTCATCAACCTGGTTGGGAATCTCTTCATCAGTAGAAGGACCAAAATTGTGACTGGGCCACAACACATTTTGCTCAGCCCAAGACATGCCAAGGTCATGCAACTCCTGGGCCTGAGGGAAAGAGGGAGCAGAAGTGACAAGACTAACAAGTAGGGTAACAATGGGGCCAGTAGGTAGAGAAGGCACTCCAGGGGTAGATCCACCAACAATAGAGGGTGTAGCAGGGGAAGAAGTAGGTGGAGGGGCTAGGTAGAAGTGACTATATGTGTGACGTCTATCTCGAGAAAACAAGATTAACTAATGCGGAAGCGTTCACTAAGCAGAAGATTACCAAAAATCACTAAAAATTAAAACTTTTTGTGAAGAGATCTTTAAATGATAAAGCTTTTTCATAAAGCAACATGATAAGTTATTTACAACTGATCCATCAGTACATCTCTGTAAGGTCGTATCTCGAGATTACAATCATCAACTACCATGTTAACTATATAAGGCAAGATATAGAAATCTCAAGGTACTGGACCAAAACCTCAAAAGCACTAACTATTACTCTGAGGACCTGAGAGTACAGAGACGACACATAGGACTCTAACTACATCTATATGTGGCATAACAACCAGTTCTCCACCTGAAACTTCACTGTTGTCCCTGGTACTGTTGATGCTGCCCTTCACCTATTGAAGGATTTTTGCCTCGTCGCCCACGTCCACCTAAAAAAAATATGTTTCCCACGGGGCGAGACAATTATAAAATTGTCCCAGCGAGAGTTATAACTCTTCGCCAGAAACATAATTATTACAGCTTAAGAGAATAAATGTATACAAAGAAGTTATATTTGTCTGGGAGTAGTTAAAACAATGTTTAACAGATTAAACTATTCTTCCTATTAAAGCAATATAGCTATACTTTTATAAACTCATATGTCATTTATCTTCTAAAAAATAGAATAACATGTATGTAATTTATTTACTATAAAACCATTATTTCAACACTAACTCTCTTTAGACTTAGATCATATATCTAATGTCTGACATTATTATTGGGGAGTCATGGCCTGTAGCCATACTTTTTCTCACAAAGTGTTAGGATCTCAATTCCTCAACTTATCAAGTACCTTTCTAAATTTATCATCATGATTATAGAATCTAGGTACTTGAACTCATAATTTACCATTCACTAGGTATCATAGCATATCATTATACTTGAAGCATGTAAAGTAATTTCAATACATAAGATATCATAATCCTTACTTGGATATGATCACCTCTTAATGAAAACCTGCATGATCAATATTTACTAATAACATGAATATTATATCATAACATCACCATACAGGTTCTTCTCAAATTATATAAGTGATACCACGGTCGTGCTACCTTGCACGATCGTGCAACAAAGGACTCACCACGACCGTGTCATAATACCACGGCTGGTTTCTAGGGTTAGGATTCTCATTTAATCCAAAAAGAGTTATTCCACCTCTTAACTAGATTAGGAATAGTGATTCCTATCTCTTTTCTCAATCATGGAGTTTCATGCTTAAAAGCATAACTCAGAATTAGGGTTACTTGTTCATATCATCACATCTCCCTAGATTAGGGTTTACTATTCACATAGCATCACATTACCCTAGATTAGGGTTTACTATTCACATAGTAGTGAATTGAGATCATACCATCATTATGTATGAAGATTTCTTCCATTCATGTCTTTACTTAGGTTAAGATTCATTGATCATCATAATTAGGGTTTCCATGATCTCATTATAAAGGATCATACCCTAATTATGTGTATTCATACATGTTGGAAGTATATTACTTGATTCTCATTCATATTAGGAGTCTTCTCTCCCCTCTTATTATTAGATTATGTTTACATCTCTTATGATTAGGTTAGGTGAATTCAACCTTGATAACATAAGTCACATTATTACTACAATGTTCGTTAGGGTTTGCTTGATCAAGAGGTGTTGACTACTTAAACCCATCAAGGGTACTTTAGTAATGTTCACCATTGATCATAACATGCTTCAATAAACTAATTGTGTGTTCCCTTAATGTCTTTAGATATCATTAGGATTTAGATTAATCAACCATTAAACCATCTAAGCCTTTAAAGCATTAAGCAATCTTGACCTTAAAAGAACCCAAACAGTTTTGCACTTTCAACCTCCAAATGGTTTGAAACCACATGACCACCAAACGGTCTTGAGACCGTTTGGTCCAAACACCCTCAAAACCGCATGGACCAAAAAGTGTATTAACACTTCTGATTGAGTTAGGGTTTTCAATGTTGAACCCCTCAATCGTTCATGCCATGGTTAACCATTTATCAATTGAGCCAATTAAGTTAATACTCAACTGATGTGACCCTCAATTAATCCTCAATTGATCACCAATTAGGATTTGGATGGATTGGATTAGGGTTGGAATCGATCATCCTTCAATACTGATCAATGTAAGACTAGTTACTTAGAAACCATAGAACCATCATCCAAATTGGGTATGACCTGACCCCAAATGGTCTTGAGGTCGTTTGGAAGACCTCCAAATGGTCTTGAGACCGTTTGCCCATCATATCACCAAAATCCAAGTCAACCAATTAAGGTTTGGATCATTGGATTTGTAACATCCCTGACCTGGGTTATATTCTAACCCTAGATGTTTTGCCTAATAAGATTGAGTAGATGCTTAATCTTATCTATGGAAAAGTAATTAGGGCTCATGAGAAACTTATGTTTCAATTTTGGTCCTGTTTGAACAATGTGGAAGCCATGATTTCTTATTTTGGACTAAAGTGCAAATTACCCAAGTTGAGGGGTTAAATTGCAAATGTTGCATGATAAGATATTCCTCTGATTTTGAGACATCATTAGAATGAATATGATGTAGTGGTATGGTTTTCACAAGCTTGGGCATCAAGTTTAAGCTTGTAAAGCAATCCTTGTGCATTAAAACCTAGTTTTGGTGTAATGTGCAATTTACCCAAAACCTAGGGTTCAATGTGCAAATTACCCCTTCAATAAGGTCCTTATTGTTTCTTGGAATCATGTAGAGCAAAAAAAATGAGAGGGGCATCTCATTTGAATTAAATTGGAGGAGAGAGAATCTTGATATTAAAATAATCAAGATTTAATCTTAAGTGAAACCCTAATTCAATTTAGGGCAAAAATGAATGTATTAATTAAAGGGCCTTCAACCAAAATGTTATTGGTTGATTTTGAATAAGGATGGACGTTATTTTGACAAGATAAGGAACGAAAATATCTAAAGGAGGTGAAACTCCACTCACCTTATTATAAAGGAAAGTAATTTCCACTCACATATGGGATATTAATATAATAAGCATTAAGGTGCTTATTTTCTTTTCCCTTAATCCATGGATAATGGAAGGGAGTTCGGTGGCTTTGAGTTGGCTTTGCATGCAAGCAAACCAAGGAGGAAGAGGTGGTACTATTTTTGGGATTTAATGCATTTTAATAAGGCATTTTCTCTCTCATCAATTTTCTTATAAAAGTGCCCTTTCTAAGCCAAAACAAAGGCTTTTTCGGATTTCTTTCTTCCCCTTGCTTGCAAAATTGACCAAGGAGTTAGGGAGGAGCAGGAGGACTACCCCCAACCTGTTGGTAAGCCCTTTACCTTCATTCCCCTTGATTCCATGGTGGAAATCGAAAATAAATCATTGATTTCTTCTTATTTCGATCACCTCTTCAACCCTAGCCAAAATTTTCAATCAAAAGCTTGAGGACGTGGCTAAGGGGAGTTGCAAGAGCTTCATACACCATTGATGGCGTAATCTTATAGCTTTGGAGCTCAATTGGAGGCAGGTTTTATAACTCAAACCCTTAATCATTGATATTGCATCAATTCTCTATACTGTGTTGATTGTTTTCTTTAATTTGATACACTCTTGTTTCTTTGCTGCAATTTCCATCAAGAACGGTTTCTGTTCTTGGTTGTTAGAAGGAAAGGATGATGAAATCATCCTATATGCTTATCCAAAGAAAATTACCAAGCCAAACGGTTTTGATAGATACTCCAAATCGTTTTAATTTGATTGGTTATGCGGTTTCAGCAAACCGTTTAAGGGCAAACGGTTTGAAACCGTTTGGGAGAAAACGGTTTCAAAACCATTTGAGATGGTTGACCAAGCGTTTACCGTTTGGGAATTTTTTTCATAATTATTCAGGCTGATAACCCACCAAATTTGAGGGATTAACTCCCAAGGAATCGAGAGTTGAAGGCTAATCAATTAGGCAATCGAATGGAATTAAGTGCTGATTTTCAATCTGATTAACTTGAACTTTTTGGGCAAACGGTTTCAAAACCATTTTAGATGGTTGAACAAGCATTTACCGTTTGGGATTACTGTTCCTAATGATGTTAGTTAATGACTCACCAAATATTAGGGATTAACTACAAAGGAATAGTGAGATGAAGGCTAATCAATTAGGGAAACCTAATTGGATTAAGTGCTGATTTTCAATTTGAGTAATTCGATTTTTGGGCAAACGGTTTCAAATCCGTTTGACATGGTTGACCAAGCGTTGACCGTTTGGGATTACTGTTCCTAATGGTGTTGGTTAATGACTCACCAAATTTTATGGATTAATTCCAAACGAGTCATGAGTTGAAGGCTAATCAATTGGGTAAACCCTAATTGAGATTAGTGCTGAATTTCCAATGAGTTAATTTGAGATTTTGGGCTGGAAAGCCCAAACGGTTTCAAAACCGTTTGGGGATCACCCAAACGGTTTCAAGACCGTTTGGGGATCACCCAAGACGGTTTGAAGGTCTGGGGTTATGTATAGTTGACCAATTGAAGGTCCAAAGGTACCAAATCATATTGCAATTATGTGCTGATGTGTTGATCAACTCAATAGACCAAACCTTCATGATTTTTCACTAGAACCCAAGGTTTTGATGAGCCAAACGGTCTCAAGACCGTTTGGGGGTCACCCAAGACCGTTTGGAGGTCTAGGGTTGAGTATGGTTAAGCAATTGAAGATCCAATGTCACTAAGTTGAAGTGTAATCAATTGCTGATTTCGTGATCAATCCAATGATCCAAACCTTAATTGGTTGACTTGGATATTGATGATATGATGGAAAAACGGTCTCAAGACCGTTTGGTAGTCATCCAAATGACCTCAAGACCGTTTGGGGTCAGGTCATGTTCAATTTGAATGATGGTTCAATAGTTTCAATGTAACCAATCTTGCATTGATTAGTGTTGATGAATCATCGATTCCAAACCCTAATTCAATTGAACCAAACCCTAATTGACGACCAATTGAGGGTCAATTGAGGGTAAAATCAGTTGAAGGTTGACCTATTAAACTCAATTGAAGTATGAGTATAGGTCCAATTGATGATCGATTCCATGAATTCAATGATTGAAGGAATCAATATTGGAAACCCTAATTCAATTGGATACTTATGTAATGGAGGTCCAATGTGATTGAATCTCTTGAGAATTAATATGATGAATGTTCTATTGATCCAATGATAATTAGTAATAATAATCAATTAAGGTACAAAGGTTGAAACCCTAATAGTACCTAAGTGATTAAGTGCCAATTAAGGGATGAATCCCTAATTGCTTATAGGACCAAAGACTTGGTACACTATGTTAATCATAGTTATATGCTTTTGAGTGAAGGGTTGATGTGACCTAATCAAGTTGAAAGGATGAAAGAATAGAATTCATATATGAATATGATTCATGAGGTGAATTCCTGTAGTACGACTATGTAAGGTAGCACGGCCGTAGTGGCTTTCCTTTGCACGACCATTCTTGGTTGCACGGCCGTGGTACTCTATGCTTGACTTAGAGTTGTTTTGAAAAGGACCTAACATGGTCTCTTTGTTAATTCCTGACTTAAGGATGAATCCATAGTATTGGCAATGGCTGTATATTCCAAGTGAGTGACTAATGATCACTACTTTACATGATGAATGTGATGAACTGGTGCATAAAGTATTAGGATGGGGAATACCCTAATACAAGCCAAGTGTATAAACTCAAGTAAGATAAGGTGTTGAGGGAAGTGATATATCATGATATGATAGATATCACATCCAACACCCCAATGCTAGTATACCTTGATGAGTTATAAGTCCAGGATAATTGGATGAATGACACATGAGATGTGTCATGTCAATGGTTACATTGTAATGTAATGCACTTTGTTGAATGTAGGATAACATGCCTTATGAAAGGGTTAGTTCAAACCTATAAACTATGATGTGATCATATTCTGATAAAGATGAGAGAGAAACTCATGATGTGTGTTGATAATTCATTCAATGATGAATGATGAGAATAAATAAGTATGATTGAATACTTATGTTATCCATATTGATTCCTTGCTATGTGAACCCTAATATAGGGTAATGCTATATGAAACCCTAATACATGGTAATGCTATGTGAAAACCTAATACAAGGTACTTCTATGTGAAACCCTAATACAAAGTGATGCTATGTGAAGTTCCAACACAGAGTAATCCTATGTGAAGCTCAAATACAGACTAATGGGTTATGAATGTAATAAGATAACCCTTGTATTGCATAGTACTGATATGTAATGGCATCATGATCAATGATCATACAGGTATGTTGAGATGATGAGCATAGCCAGGTATGAGCTATGATGTTCTATATACTGAAAATGTTTTATAGGCCTTATAAGCTTCATATGCTTTGTGTGGTAAGAATCATTGAACTTTGTGTACTATGTGCAATACTTTGTGTAGCAAGATTTTTAATGTCCTTGGTCAGATGACCTGAAGGTATGAAGTTATCTAATAAGTGGTAACAAGTGTTCTATGATGAGATAAAGGTTTAAATACTTAGATTCTATAATCATGATAATGAACTTGTTAAGAAGTGGAAATGTACTTGATGAGATGAGGGATTAAGATCCCAACACTGTGTGAAAAGAGTATGGCTACAGGCCATGACTCCCCAATAACAATGCCAGGCATTAGATATATGATCTAAGCCTGAAGAGAGTAAATGTTGTGGTAATGATTCTTTAGTGAATAAATGTTATACACGTTCTTCATATTCTTTAAAGGATAAGTAAAATGTTGTTCTATCAAATTATAGCTATAATGCTTCTGATAAGAATAATGTTCTAATCTGTTAGACATGAAAATATCTACTACCAAACAAATATAATTCCCATGTGCATATTTATCTTCTTAAGCTGTAATAATAATGTTTCTGGCAGAGAGTTATATCTCTCGCTGGGGCAATTTACAATTGTCTCACCCCCGTGGGAACCAAATTTTTAGGTGGACGCGGACGAGGAGGCAAGAATCCTTTAGTAGGTGAAGGACAATAGCAACAACAGCAGCAACAACAGTGAAGTCTCAGGTGGAGACACTGGATGTTGTACCTTGTATAGATGTAGATAAAGTCCTATGTGTCGTCTCTGTACTCTCAAGTCCTCGGAGTAGTAGTTAGTGCTTTCGATATTTTGGCTCAATGCCTCGAGATTTTAAACTGTCTGTGTTTAGCTTGACAGGACAGTTAATGCTTGTAATTCTCAAAAAGAGATGATGCATGATATCTATCTTTGATCCAGAATGTAAATGTGTTATACTTTGGCTCTTGAAGAAAAAGATTTCCAATGTGTGGATCTCTTTGCAAAAAGTTTTAAATTTTTAGTGATTTTCGCTAATCCGTTGCTTGATGAACGCTTTTGCATTAGTTAAATATGTTTTTGCGAGATGGATGCTACAATTAAGTGGTATCAGAGCTCTTGGTTCGCTGAGTCTACAGAGACATAGGACTAAGGTTGTAGAGTCTATTCTAAGTGTCTTCCAATTTATTTGATAGTATCTTCTGCTCACATAGGAGAAGAAGAACTTGAAAATGACTAGAGAACACAAGGAACACATTGCTAAGGGCAATGTTGTTACACCAGGAGAGGGTGCATGGGACCAGGCAAGAGGAGAACAAGTACCTGAGAATTTCCATCTTGATCCAATCAGGATAGAGAATCCTATGTTATGCTCTTGAAGGGCAGGATAGGACAACTGTAATGCATATAGAAGACTGGATACTGGTATTACAACCTAGGTCACCAGTCCTCAATGCAGAAACTTTAGGCTTTGAAGGGATTCCTGAGTGACATGGTTATGTTAGAACAGTGGAAATATGGGAAAGATTAATAAATGGCAAGAAAGTAGACTCTGCCATAAGCCTAGACAAACAGTACATCTGTGATGATAATGGCCAAGGAGGGGCCATAAGCTATGAATTTAGGTAAGGTCTCTATAATTTTAGAGACATTTTCCTAGATATTCTGAAAAGCCAAAGTTTTTGGTGTCACCAGTGCAATAAATGCCTAGTACACCAGGGCAGTAGCCACTAAGTAAAGGCAAAAGTAGCAACATGAGATAATTGGACACTATGTGTTGAAATCAACCTAATGTGGTAGGTGACCTTGAGAGGTGATACTTAAATAAAGTATATTCACCCTGATACTTCATTTCATGATTCTATGTGTTAAAGATATAAAAGTAGTTGTTTTTTAACTTCCTTTGACTAGTCCTATGGTGACTGTGATAACCTAGATTTTTGAGTTTTAATAACTAATACAATAATTGTGAGACAAGCATTCTATGTAAGATGTCAAATACCAAATTGAGGAATTGGTTATACAATCATGGATTCCTTCACCCAAATAGGTGATTGGAAATATGATGGAGGACTATGATGCCTAATTGAATTCAATTGTGAATGAATACCCTTTCTGATTAATTAAGTCCTCATGAGACCAATCATTCATTTAGTGATCCAGTGAGTAGTGAACTAATTTCTTTTGAAGAATCATATACATATGAACCAATGTTGAAGTTTTGGAGTCAACTTTGATTAAATGGCATATCATTTTCACATAATGTAAGATCCTAAGTGTCACATGAAGGTGAACTTTAGGTATTAATGTTCTTATTCAATAACCATGTGTAACCTTCAAATTCCATTCCCAAACTTATGCCACAGCTACATCATGACATTATGAAGCCGCTCCTAAATTTTCATCGCAATTGGATTATCTAATTGAGAGATATAAGCAAATTAATTCAATGTACATAATGCCCTTTTAACCCTAAATGGATCCTGACCTGAACCCGGATCCGATGGGAGGGACGACTGAGTCATCCTCCTCACCCGCTTCCTGTGGATGCACAACCAGACTGTTGTGCCGATTCTCAAACTCACACCTCTCTCTCGTATCTTGCTCAAACCTCGTCAAAGTTGGTTCCTCAGATCCGGCTTGACCTCCTCTTTCCAACAAGCTCCAGAAATATCCCTAACAGTCAGGGATTAGAAAACGCCCAAATGGCGGCGCCATGGACCCATCGGCCACATTAGGGGAGGCAATGCTCGACCTCATGGTGTCTATTTAAGGATCCCAATAGCTCCGCCCGACCTCCTTTAGACTCCCACTCAACCCAATTCGAAGCAACTGACCTCCGAGCACCCCCCCTAGTCGACCTTCCATCCATAGCTGCACCACCTCGGCAGCACCCCCACTGGTCTTTCCCCACCAAATACAACCCGCCATCACCACCACCTCGATCCGGGGGTGCTTCTCGGCTAGGACGAACTACCCCAGAACACCCCTCCATCCCTGACCTCCACCTCACCGGCGACCTCGCCGTCACTGCGGCGGCGATGAGATCTAGAGGGAGTCATAGCTCAGAAACCTCACCCCTCCGATCGAGGCAGCCTCGCGAAGGTGAGGGCAGACTCGTCGATACTCCAGCACCACCCAAGGGCAGACGGAGCCTCACCGGAGTAGCCAACTAGCTGCCCGAGCAAGCAGCAGTAGAGAATGGGTAGCGTCTGGTGATCGTGAAGAGGAAATGGACCAGGTCAGGCCAGGAACCGGCCGACCCATCACAATAGACCGGGTTCAATACCCTTAAACCGGCCGGACCCCAGTAAAGCAAAGGAGCCGCGCCACCTAGACACATGGCCAATTTTGATTGGCCCGATCAGGTAAATAATTTAGTAAATATCCTTTCTCATATAATTTGTAGAAAATAGCACGATGATCAGAAAAATGTAAATAAGGTATCGAAATTTTCTGAAAAATATGTAGAACAATATGAAAGCTTGATATCATAATTTTGATGCTTTAATATAAGCAATATCATATAAGACATGTAATACTCGTTTAATGGAAAATAAATATCAAAGGATGATATAAAATCATGGAAAAATATCAGTAAGTCCACAATTATGTATAGAATGCATATGATGTTAGATATAGCCATGTTGATGCACAAAATTATGTAATTTGATTAATATGGCTAATTAGGGCTAATAACCCTAATAAAATACAATAAATACATACATGCTCTATAAATGATGAAATTTACAGAGAAAGCTCATATCAGTATATTGAACCTCAGATTTAATTATGAGATCATCATGATGAACAGAATCTATGTTATATGAAGATGAATCTTAATGCATGTTATAAAACCCTAATCTAGGTTAATGATGTAACCTAGGGTTAATATGTGCGCAAAAAGGATTTGGAACCTAATGTTCAGACGATGAACTTTGATAATGAGATGTAATATGGAAAATGGCATCAATAATATAAATATAAGACAATAATGCAAGTAAACGTTGGAATATCCTAATGAGATAATATAAACCCTAATGAACACAACTAGGGTTAAGATGATCAGAATCTGATGCTAGTATATGATTTTTTTATTAATCAGGTGCTGACCAGTTTGTCTAGATGATCAAAGATATTTATGAATCTCTGAACTCATGTACGTGGGATTTATTAAGTATAAGACTAGTTTTCTGGTTGCATATGATATGTGATATCTTGAATGCTCGTATTTGGATATGATTGCTTGGTTGAACTATTATAAGTTATACTTTGCCAAATCTAATAGAACATAAATGAGTATGATGGGTTGTAGTTACTAGAGCACATAGCCTGGTGTGGATGTATGTTGCCTAACATGGATGTATGATTCCTTGGCCCATGTTAGATGTATGATGATACTATATTTCCCACACTAGATGTAAGTCAAGTGCAAGTATGAGTAGTACAATTGCATCAATGTGAAAGCAATAAAAGGAATGTTTACCTGATTATCGCTTTAAATAATGTTTTCTTTTGCTCTCTTTCTTTATCAAGTTATTTCAATCATGCAAACATATTAGTATGTAACTTTCTACCCACGTGCACAACACCTTGTGTGTTGATTCGTTGTTTCACGTATGTTTTAGGTTCAGAGATAGCATGGGATAAAAGACGGGAAGTGAGCAGTTGTTCAGGTTGTACCTATTGTCTAAGATCTTGTTAGCATACATGTCCAGACTTGTAGATTTTTCATTCAATATGTAACTGTAAATCATGTTGTAATAATTCATATTGTATATTTATGCATGTTGAATGTTGAGAATGTTATGGTTGTATGTTCATGTATGTGAATTATGCTTCCGCATCGCTTTCTGATATGATTGAATGATGTTCTCGGATTCTGACCTCTCATTCCCAATAGGGTTTGGAGAAATCAAAATCCGGGGATGTCACAGTTGGTATCAGAGCATGAATAATAGCTACACCTAACAATTGCTCACCGTGAAACATAAAAATAAATTAAACCTTTAACATGGAACCTTAGAAACTTAGTAAGTTGTTCTATAGGAATAAGGTTTGACTTAGCCTCTAAGTTAGAACCTAGATGTTCGAGAACTAGGTTTAGACAAGTGTGAGAAACCCTTTCCATATAGAGCTCATATGTATTGGGTAGCTACACTAGTTTACACTATGTTCTCACCATTTCACTAGGTGACATGACACTAGACTATCTTCTGTGTGTTGGACACTCGAGTTTGCTGGTTTGGTTTTGTTTCCCAATCGGCTCGCGCCTCGACAGTTTTCTCTGACGCCTTCTTTCTCAGAGAAAAACTATATAATATTTTATTAGATATATGTAAATATAAAAATGTGTCCCTCATACAGGAGAGTAGTGGGTGTTCATGCAATCTAAGTGAAAGGAAGTGACATCAGTCTAGAAGAGAGAATAGATCTAGATTAGATGTCTAGAGCCTCATAAGGTTATGTGATAGATAGATAGACGAAAGAAAGATGAAGGAAATAAGCATATAGAATCTTATTTAAGTTTTATCTCTAACGTTATAAGTTTCCTTATAAAGGTTTAAGTTGTATACTTGTTAAATCCAATTTTGGAGAATTTAAGCAAAATCTTGATGATGAAAGTACATTCCCATTTCCTACTTAAGATAAGCTAAGTTAAAATAGAGATGAGTATGCATGAGCCTCAAGCTCTTATACAAGGAGGATGTCTAGTGGTAGGATGAGATATGTGGTGAACTCTAGAGGGAGTAAGACCCACAGGGAAAAGGTCATAGGACCTAGCCTCCAATATATGAGATATGTGTTAAAAAAAATGTGTCCTACACTAGATTACTCTTGAGTGTTGAGTTGAGTCCTTATGCATGATTCAAATCTATATGTGAGAATTGGGTAAAATAAAAGGATGGGTAGATGACCCATATGATAAAGTCAATCCTTTGGCTGAGTTAGGTCCTAGCTAGAGTGACCTATTTTGTGAATCTCATCATTAGTTGCAAGTGAGGTAATATATGAACTCTAGTTATGAGAGTATGATGCTTTGTGCAAAAGATACTCAAAATACATGTTCTCTCTTCTTCTTCTCTTTCTTAAGATATTATGATAGAAACCTCACTTGAGCTATGTAGATGATTTATATATGAGGAGTCACTCATATAAGCTTGACCTATTCTATAGTTTTTCCCCCTATACCATACATGTAGCACCAAAGATTGAAATCATGATAAGTTTGACTTCAGAATATTCTTTTCCCCTTCATATGAAACATGAAAGATATGATGCTGAGATCATGGGATAAACTTAGTATATTCTCTTTTTCCCTTCACATAATACATACAAGACATAAAAAGTCAAACTCATGAACTTGATATAAAGATATTTTTGGATCATAAGATATATGATCAAAAATATAGTTCGTAACTTTGATCCTTCTCAATACATGATTCTAAGTTGAGCATAAATGTCACACCATAGGGTGAAACCCTAGTGGTCAAGCATGTTGCGTAAGCCCTTCTGATGTAAAAAAAAAATCTAACATCAAGGATGAAGATAAATCTCCTCTAATTCTGAAATTATTGTAAGATGTTGATCATAAAACATATTAATGATGTTAGATTTGAATAATCTAAATATCATGGCATATAAAGAAATTCCTCTTGACCTTTAAAAGTATGAACAAAATCTGTATCCTTAAGGGTAATATAATCCTAAGATATCATAATGTCATGTTATGACTAAGACTTTAAATGATGCTTGCACATTAATATGTGGGGTGGACACACCCAAGAGCCTCTAGACCCTAAGTTGACAACTTAGAGTGCATGCGACTATGGTGACCTCAGAACCTAAGAAATAATGATGTATATGAAGCTCGACCCCAAATAGCCTCTTAAGGATGCGATTAGTTGAATTTCGAGGACGAAATTCCAAATAAGGTGGGGTGAATGTGATAACCTAGATTTTTGAGTTTTAATAACTAATACAATAATTGAGAGACAAGCATTCTATGTAAGATGTCAAATACCAAATTGAGGAATTGGTTATACAATCATGGATTCCTTCACCAAAATAGGTGATTGGAAATATGATGGAGGACTATGATGCCTAATTGAATTCAATTGTGAATGAATACCCTTTCTGATTAATTAAGTCCTCATGAGACCAATCATTCATACAGTGATCCAGTGAGTAGTGAACTAATTTCTTTTGAAGAATCATATACATATGAACCAATGTTGAAGTTTTGGAGTCAACTTTGATTAAATGGCATATCATTTTCACATAATGTAAGACCCTAAGTGTCACATGAATGTGAACTTTAGGTATTAATATTCTTAGTCAATAACCATGTGTAACCTTCGAATTCCATTCCCAAACTTATGCCACAGCTACATCACGACATTATGAAGCTGCTCCTAAATTTTCATTGCAATTGGATTATCTAATTGAGATATATAAGCAAATTAATTCAATGTACATAATGCCCTTTTAACCCTAAATGGATCCTGACCTGAACCCGAATTCGATGGGAGGGACGACTGAGTCATCCTCCTCACCCGCTTCCCGTGGATGCACAGTCAGACTGTTGTGTCGATTCTCAAACTCACACCTCTCTCTCGTATCTTGCTCAAACCTCGTCAAAGTTGGTTCCTCAGATCCGGCTTGACCTCCTCTTTCCAACAAGCCCCAGAAATATCCCTAACAGTCAGGGATTAGAAAATGCCCAAATGGCAGCGCCATGGACCCATCGGCCACATTAGGGGAGGCAATGCTCGACCTCATGGTGCCTATTTAAGGATCCCAATAGCTCCGCCCGACCTCCTTTAGACTCCCACTCAACCCAATTCGAAGCAACTGACCTCCGAGAACCCCCCTAGTCGACCTTCCATCCATAGCTGCACCACCTCGGCAGCACCCCCACCGGTATTGCCCCCACCAAATACAACCCGCCATCACCACCACCTCGATCCGGGGGTGCTTCTCGGCTAGGAAGAACTACCCCAGAACACCCCTCCATCCCTGACCTCCACCTCACCGGCGACCTCGCTGTCACTGCGGCGACGATGAGATCTAGAGGGAGTCGTAGCTCAGAAACCTCACCCCTCCGATCGAGGAAGCCTCGCGAAGGTGAGGGCAGACTCGTCGATACTCCAGCACCACCCAAGGGCAGACAGAGCCTCACCGGAGTAGCCAACTAGCTGCCCGAGCAAGCAGCAGCAGAGAATGGGTAGCGCCTGGTGATCGTGAAGAGGAAATGGACCGGGTCAGGCCAGGAACCGGCCGACCCATCACAATAGACCGGGTTCAATACCCTTAAACCGGCCGGACCCCAGTAAAGCAAAGGAGCCGCGCCACCTAGACACGTGGCCAATTTTGATTGGCTCGATCAGGTAAATAATTCAGTAAATATCCTTTCTCATATAATTTGTAGAAAATAGCACGATGATCAGAAAAATGTAAATAAGGTATCGAAATTTTCAGAAAAATATGTAGAACAATATGAAAGCTTGATATCAGAATTTTGATGCTTTAATATTAGAAATATCATATAAGACATGTAATACTCGTTTAATGGAAAATAAATATCAAAGGATGATATAAAATCATGGAAAAATATCAATAAGTCCACAATTATGTATAGAATGCATATGATGTCAGATATAGCCATGTTGATGCACAAAATTCTGGAATTTGATTAATATGTCTAATTAGGGCTAATAACCCTAATAAAATACAATAAATACATATGTGCTCTATAAATGATGAAATTTACAGAGAAAGCTCATATCAGTATATTGAACCTCAGATTTAATTATGAGATCATCATGATGAACAGAATCTATGTTATATGAAGATGAATCTTAATGCATGTTATAAAACCCTAATATAGGTTAATGATGTAACCTAGGGTTAATATGTGCACAAAAAGGATTTGGAACCTAATGTTTAGATGATGAACTTTGATAATGAGATGTAATCTGGAAAATGGCATCAGTAATATAAATATAAGACAATAATGCAAGTAAACGTTGGAATATCCTAATGAGATAATATAAACCCTAATGAACACGACTAGGGTTAAGATGATCAGAATCTGATGCTAGTATATGATTTTGTTATTAATCAGGTGCTGACCAGTTTGTCTAGATGATCAAAGATATTTATGAATCTCTGAAATCAGGTACGTGGGATTTATTAAGTATAAGACTAGTTTTCTGATTGCATATGATATGTGATATCTTGAATGCTTGTATTTGGATATGATTGCTTGGTTGAACTATTATAAGTTATACTTTGCCAAATCTAATAGAACATAAATGAGTATGATGGGTTGTAGTTACTAGAGCACATAGCCTGGTGTGGATGTATGTTTCGTAACATGGATGTATGATTCCTTGGCCCATGTTAGATGTATGATGATACTATATTGCCCACACTAGATGTAAGTCAAGTGCAAGTATGAGTAGTACAACCACATCAATGTGAAAGCAATAAAAGGAATGTTTACCTGATTATCGCTTTAAATAATGTTTTCTTTTACTCTCTTTCTTTCTCAAGTTATTTCAATCATGCAAACATATTAGTATGTATCTTTCTACCCACGTGCACAACACCTTGTGTGTTGATTCGTTGTTTCACGTATGTTTTAGGTTCAGAGATAGTGTGGGATAAAAGACGGGAGGTGAGCAGTTGTTCAGGTTGTACCTATTGTCTAAGATCCTGTTAGCATACATGTCCAGACTTGTAGATTTTTCATTCAATATGTAACTGTAAATCATGTTGTAATAATTCATATTGTATAATTATGCATGTTGAATGTTGAGAATGTTATGGTTGTATGTTCATGTATGCGAATTATGCTTCTGCATCGCTTTCTGATATGATTGAATGATGTCCTCGGATTCTGACCTCTCATTCCCAATAGGGTTTGGAGAAATCAAAATCCGGGGACGTCACAGTGACACAAAGGATATGAGAACTTATATCTTACTCAGTATTCCTTAAAATGTTTTATAATCTCCCTTATCTGTGTGTTGAAAGATGAGATTTAGAAGTGATGTCTAAAGAAAAATTCAAGAATCGAAAATCCTGTGTGTATAATGATATGAAAAGTGAGAAATATGATAAAAAGTAAAGTGCATACTACCTAATCTCAATACTTATATACCCTGGCCAGTTATATGATTATTGAAGATAAGGCAAGTATGAAACTCTTAGATTGTTAACTTTTTGATTACTTTGATCAAGTAGTCATACTGAAATAATCTAGAGAGTATAATGAAACTAAAAAGGAAAAGCTATGTGAACATTCCCAACCAAAAAGAAGAGCTATGTGAACATTCTCAACTAAAAGGAAAAGCTATGTGAACATTCCCAACAAAAAGGAAAAGCTATGTGAACATTCCCAACCAAAAAAGAAGAGCTATGTGAACATTCTCAACTAAAAGGAAAAGCTATGTGAACATTCCCAACAAAAAGGAAAAGCTATGTGAACATTCCCAACTAAAAGGAAAAGCTATATGAACATTCCTAACAAAAAGGAAAAGCTATGTGAACATTCCCAACTAAAAAGAAGAGCTATGTGAACATTCTCAACTAAAAGGAAAAGCTATGAGAACATTCCCAACAAAAAGGAAAACCTATGTGAACATTCCCAACCAAAAGGAAAAGCTATGTGAACATTCCCAACAAAAAGGAAAATTTATGTGAACATTCCCAACAAAAAGGAAAAGCTATGTGAACATTCCCAACTAAAAAGGAAAAGCTATGTGAACATTCCCAACTAAAAAGGAAAAGCTATGTGAACATTCCCAACTAAAAAGAAAAGCTATGTGAACATTCCCAACCAAAAGGAAAAGCTATGTGAACATTCCCAACCAAAAAGAAAAGCTATGTGAACATTCCCAACTAAAAGGAAAAGCTATGTGAACATTCCCAACTAAAAGGAAAAGCTTTGTGAGCATTCCCAACAAAAAGGAAAAGCTATGTGAACATTCCCAACCAAAAGGAAAAGCTATGTGAACATTCCCAACAAAAAGGAAAAGCTATGTGAACATTCCCAACAAAAAGGAAAAGCTATGTGAACATTCCCAACCAAAAGAAAAAGCTATGTGAACATTCCCAACTAAAAAGGAAAAGCTATGTGAACATTCCCAACCAAAAGGAAAAGCTATGTGAATATTCCCAACTAAAAAGGAAAAGCTATGTGAACATTCCCAACCAAAAGGAAAAGATATGTGAACATTCCCAACCAAAAAGAAAAGCTATGTGAACATTCCCAACTAAAAGGAAAAGCTATGTGAACATTCCCAACTAAAAAGGAAAAGCTATGTGAACATTCCCAATTAAAAAGGAAAAGCTTTGTGAACATTCCCAACATAGAGTTTGCTAAGTGAACTTTCCTAAATGAATAAAGGATTGCTGAGTAAATTATCTCTGTTAGATATATGTTTCTCTTTTGGTATATATTTTTGAGTGATGACTGAAGTATGTTCTTTTATGCTTCTTCTTTTCAATAATATGGACATCATATGTTAGGGGTTTATGCTCTGCATAAACATAAACAGAGATAAGGTTAAATTAGTGAAAGAAACTTTGTGTGAATTATAGATCCATGGTATCTCCATGATATTAAGATGATATGTGGAGACTTGAGAGCATGATTAATGAATAATCTGTCCCTCCTTTTCCTAGGATTTCGGGGACGAAATCCTTGTTAGGGGTTTATAATTTGTAACATCCCGAACCTGGGTTATATTCTAACCCTAGATGTTTTACCTAATAAGATTGAGTATATGCTTAATCTTATCTTGGGAAAAGTAATTAGGGCTCATGAGAAACTTATGTTTCAATTTTGGTCCTGTTTGAACAATGTTGAAGCCATGATTTCTTATTTTGGACTAAAGTGCAAATTACCCAAGTTGAGGGGTTAAATTGCAAATGTTTCATGATAAGATATTCCTCTGATGTTGAGACATCATAAGAATGAATATGATGTAGTGGTATGGTTTTTACAAGCTTGGGCATCAAGTTTAAGCTTGTAAAGCAATCCTTGTGCATTAAAACCTAGTTTTGGTGTAATGTACAATTTACCCAAAACCTAGGGTTCAATATGCAAATTACCCCTTCAATAAGGTCCTTATTGTTTCTTGGCATAATGTAGAGCAAAGAAAATGAGAGGGGCATCTCATTTGAATTAAATTGGAGGAGAGAGAATCTTGATATTAAAATAATTAAGATTTAATCTTAAGTGAAACCCTAATTCAATTTAGGGCAAAAATGAATGTATTAATTAAAGGGCCTTCAACCAAATGTTATTGTTTGATTTTGAATAAGGATGGACGTTCTTTTTCCAAGATAAGGAACGAAAATATCTAAAGGAGGTGAAACTCCACTCACCTTATTATAAAGGAAAGTAATTATCACTCACATATGGGATATTAATATAATAAGCATTAATGTGCGTATTTTCTTTTCCCTTAATCCATGGATAATGGAAGGGAGTTCGGAGGCTTTGAGTTGCCTTTGCATGCAAGCAAACCAAGGAGGAAGAGGTGGTACTATTTTTGGGATTTAATGCATTTTAATAAGGCATTTTCTCTCTCATCAATTTTCTTATAAAAGTGCCCTTTCTAAGCCAAAACAAAGGCTTTTTCGGATTTCTTTCTTCCCCTTGCTTGCAAAACCGACCAAGGATCTAGGGAGGAGCAGGAGGACGACCCCCAACCTGTTGGTAAGCCCTTGACCTTCATTATCCTTGATTCCATGGTGGAAATCGAAAATAAATCATTGATTTCTTCTTATTTCGATCTCCTCTTCAACCCTAGCCAAAATTTTCAATCAAAAGCTTTAGGACGTGCCTAAGGGGAAATGCAAGAGATTCATACACCATTGATGACGTAATCTTAGAGCTTTGGAGCTCAATTGGAGGCAGATTTTATAACTCAAACCCTTAATCATTGAAATTGCATCAATTCTCTATACTTTGTTGATTATTTTCTTTAATTTGATACACTCTTGTTTCTTTGCTGCAATTCCCATCAAGAACAGTTTCTGTTCTTGGTTGTTCGAAGGAAGGGGATGATGACATCATCCTAGATTCTTATCCAAAGAAAATTACCAAGCCAAATGGTTTTGATAGCTACTCCAAATCGTTTTAATTTGATTGGTTATGCGGTTTCAGCAAACCGTTTAAGGGCAAACGGTTTGAAACCGTTTGGGAGAAAATGGTTTCAAAACCGTTTTAGATGGTTGACCAAGCGTTTACCGTTTTGGTATTTTGTGCATAATTGTGAAGGCTGATAACCCACCAAATTTGAGGGATTAACTCCCAAGGAATTGAGAGTTGAAGGCTAATCAATTAGGCAATCGAATGGAATTAAGTGCTGATTTGCAATCTGATTAACTTGACCTTTTTGGGAAAACGGTTTCAAAACCGTTTGAGATGGTTGACCAAGCATTGACCGTTTGGGATTACTTTTCCTAATGATGTTATTTAATGACTAACCAAATATTAGTGATTAACTCCAAAGGAATCCTGAGATGAAGGCTAATCAATTAGGGAAACCTAATTGGATTAAGTGCTGATTTTCAATTTGAGTAATTCGACTTTTTGGGAAAACGGTTTCAAAACCGTTTGAGATGGTTGACCAAGCGTTGACCGTTTGGTATTACTGTTCCTAATGGTGTTGGTTAATGACTCACCAAATTTTATGGATTAATTCCAAACGAGTCATGAGTTGAAGGCTAATCAATTGGGTAAACCCTAATTGAGATTAGTGCTGAATTTCCAATGAGTTAATTTGAGATTTTGGGTTGGAAAGCCCAAACGGTTTCAAAACCGTTTGGGGATCACCCAAACGGTTTCAAGACCGTTTGGGGATCACCCAAGACTGTTTGGAGGTCTGGGGTTATGTATAGTTGACCAATTGAAGGTCCAAAGGTACCAAATCATATTGCAATTATGTGTTGATGTGTTGATCAACTCAATAGACCAACCTTGATGATTTTTCACTAGAATCCAAGGTTTTGATGAGCCAAACGGTCTCAAGACCGTTTGGGACTCATCCAAACGATCTCTAGACCGTTTGGGGGTCACCGAAGACCGTTTGGAGGTCTAGGATTGAGTATGGTTAAGCAATTGAAGATCCAATGTCACTAAGTTGAAGTGTAATCAATTGTTGATTTGGTGATCAATCCAATGATCCAAACCTTAATTGGTTGACTTGGATATTGATGATATGATGGAAAAACGGTCTCAAGACCGTTTGGTAGTCATCCAAATGACCTCAAGACCGTTTGGGGTCAGGTCATGTTCAATTTGAATGATGGTTCAATAGTTTCAATGTAACCAATCTTGCATTGATTAGTGTTGATGAATCATCGATTCCAAACCCTAATTCAATTGAACCAAACCCTAATTGATGACCAATTGAGGGTCAATTGAGGGTCAAATCAGTTGAAGTTTTACCTATTAAACTCAATTGAAGTATGAGTATAGGTCCAATTGATGATTGATTCCATGAATTCAATGATTGAAGGAATCAACATTGGAAACCCTAATTCAATTGGATACTGATGTAATGGAGGTCCAATGTGATTGAATCTCTTGAGAATTTATATGATGAATGTTCTATTGATCTAATGATGATTATTAATAATATCAATGAAGGTACAAAGGTTGAAACCCTAATAGTACCTAAGTGATTAAGTGCCAATTAAGGGATGAATCCCTAATTGCTTATAGGACCAAAGACTTGGTACACTATGTTAATCATAGTTATATGCTTTTGAGTGAAGGGTTGATGTGACCTAATCAAGTTGAAAGGATGAAAGAACAGAATTCATATATGAATATGATTCATGAGGTGAATTCCTGTAGCACGACCGTGTAAGGTAGCACGGCCGTGGTGGCTTTCGTTTGCACGACCATTCTTGGTTGCATGGCCGTGGTACTCTATGCTTGACTTAGAGTTGTTTTGAAAAGGACCTAACGTGGTCTCTTTGTTAATTCCTGACTTAAGGATGAATCCATAGTATTGGCAATGGCTGTATATTCCAAGTCAGTGACTAATGATCACTACTTTACATGATGAATGTGATGAACTAGTGCATAAAGTACTAGGATGGGGAATACCCTAATACAAGCTAAGTGTATAAACTCAAGTTAGATAAGGTGTTGAGGGAAGTGATATATCATGATATGATAGATATCACATCCAACACCCCAATGCTAGTATACCTTGATGAGTTATAAGTCCAGGATAATTGGATGAATGACACATGAGATGTGTCATGTCAATGGTTACATTGTAATGTAATGCACTCTGTTGAATGTAGGCTAACATGCCTTATGAAAGGGTTAGTTCAAACCTATAAACTATGATGTGATCATATTCTGATAAATATGAGAGAGAAAATCATGATGTGTGTTGATAATTCATTCAATGATGAATGATGAGAATAAATAAGTATGATTGAATACTTATGTTATCCATATTGATTCCTTGCTATGTGAACCCTAATATAGGGTAATGCTATATGAAACCCTAATACAGGGTAATGCTATGTGAAAACCTAATACAAGGTACTTCTATGTGAAACCCTAATGCAAAGTGATGCTATGTGAAGTTCCAACACAGAGTAATCCTATGTGAAGCTCAAATACAGACTAATGGGTTATGAATGTAATAAGATAACCCTTGTATTGCATAGTACTGATATGTAATGGCATCACGATCACTGATCATACAAGTATGTTGAGATGATGCGCATAGCCAGGTATGATCTATGATGTTCTATATACTGAAAATGTTTTATAGGCCTTATAAGCTTCATATTCTTTGTGTGGTAAGAATCATTGAACTTTGTGTACTATGTGCAATACTTTGTGTAGCAAGATTTTTAATGTCCTTGGTCAGATGACCTGAAGGTATGAAGTTATCTAATAAGTGGTAACAAGTGTTCTATGATGAGTTAAATGTTTAAATACCTAGATTCTATAATCATGATAATGAACTTGTTAAGAAGTGGAAATGTACTTGATGAGATGAGGGACTAAGATCCCAACACTGTGTGAAAAGAGTATGGCTACAGGCCATGACTCCCCAATAACAATGCCAGGCATTAGATATATGATCTAAGCCTGAAGAGAGTAAATGTTGTGGTAATGATTCTTTAGTGAATAAATGTTATACACATTCTTCATATTCTTTAAAGGATAAGTAACATGTTGTTCTATCAAATTGTAGCTATAATGCTTTTGATAAGAATAATGTTCTAATCTGTTAGACATGAAAATATCTGCTACCAAACAAATATAATTCCCATGTGCATATTTATCTTCTTAAGCTGCAATAATAATGTTTCTGGCGGAGAGTTATATCTCTTGCTGGGGCAATTTACAAATGTCTCACCCCCGTGGGAACCACATTTTTAGGTGGACGCGGATGAGGAGGCAAGAATCCTTTAGTGGGTGAAGGACAATAGCAACAATAGCAGGAACAACAGTGAAGTCTCAGGTGGAGACATTGGATGTTGTACCTTGTATAGATGTAGATAAAGTCCTATGTGTCGTCTCTGTACTCTCAGGTCCTCAGAGTAGTAGTTAGTGCTTTCGAGATTTTGGCTCAATGCCTTGATATTTTAAACTATCTGTGTTTAGCTTGACATGACAGTTAATGCTTGTAATTCTCAGAAAGAGATGATGCATGATATGTATCTTTGATCTAGAATGTAAATGTGTTATACTTTGGCTCTTGAAGAAAAAAATTTCCATTATGTGTATCTCTTTGCAAAAATTTTTAAATTTTTAGTGATTTTCTCTAATCTGTTGCTTGATGAACGCTTCCGCATTAGTTAATTATGTTTTTGCGAGATAGATGCTACAGGATTGATCACCAAAACAACAATTGATTACACTTTAACTTAATAACATTGGATCATCAATTGCTTAACCATACACACCCCTAGACCTACAAACAGTCTTGGGTGACCTCCAAACGGTCTTGGGTGATCCCCAAATGGTCTTGAGACCGTTTGGGTGATCCCCAAACAGTTTTGAAACCGTTTGGGCCAATCAACCCAAAACATCATCTCATTCACTTGCAAAATCAGTATTTAGCCGATTAGGGTTCATACCACATCTTTGGATCTTCAAACACATATCCATACTTCACCCTAGACCTCGAAACGGTCTTGGGTGACCCCAAAACGGTCTTGAGACCGTTTGGGCTAATCAACCCAAAATCTCACATTAACTCATTGGAATTTCAGCACTAATTTCAATTAGGGTTTGCCCAATTGATTAGCCTTCAACTCATGATTCCTTGAGAATTAACCCCTAAAATTTGGTGATTTATTAACCAACATAATTAGGAACAGTAATATCAAACGGTCAATGCTTGGTCAACGCACTCAAATGGTTTTGAAACCGTTTGCCCAAAAAGGTCAAGTTAATCAGGTTGAAAATCAGCACTTAATCCAATTAGGTTTATCTAATTGATTAGCCTTCAACTCTCTATTCCTTGGGAGTTAACCCATAAACTTTGGTGAGTCATTAACCAACATCATTAGGAACAATAATATCAAACGCTAAACGCTTGGTCAACGCACTCAAATGGTTTTGAAACTGTTTGCCCAAAAAGGTCAAGTTAATCAGGTTGAAAATCAGCACTTAATCCAATTAGATTTACCTAATTGATTTGCCTTCAACTCACGATTCCTTTGGAGCTAATCCCTCAAATTTGGAGGGTTATCAACCAACATAAATATGAACAGGAATCCCAAACGGTCAACCCTTAGTCAACTCAACCAAATGGTCTTGGAGACCGTTTGATCCAACCGACCTTGTGAAACCGTTTGCCCCTCAAATGGTTTTGCAAACCCCCAAACGGTTTTGCAAACCATTTGGCCAAGGGTGCAAGACCGTTTGCTAAAGTAACATTGGTATTCACGACCCCTTCTTATACCTCCAGATCCAGGTCTGTTCTTCATGGTTCTAGTTGCAAGAAAGCAAGGAAGGATGGGGGAAAGAAGAACAAGCTACTTTTGCAAGAAAGAAAGATGCATAACAAAGTTTAAGGGTTTAGAGTTATAGAACCCGCCTTAGAATCTGATCTAGAGCTCCAAGCTCCATAGATTTAATGGTGGATTGAGCTACAGCATTCTTCCAAGGTCCTTTCTTCAAGAATTGGATGGAGAAGATGGCTAGAAGCAAGAGTTGTGTAAGGAATACTAGAAAACCAACCTTGTAATGGAATTTCCTCCATGAATCCGAGCTAGAAGATGACCAAACTTACCTAGATCAACTTGGTCGTACTCCTATGCTCCTAACCTCCTCCTTAGTCAGTCCAAATCAAAAGGATTAGAAGAGGAAATGAAGGGAACGATCCCTTGATTGTGGAAAGAGCTTGCTTATATATTTTTGGGCATATTTCCAAGGCAATGATAAATACTTCTTCTCTTTTACATCTATATCCTCCACGCCCCTCTCCTACTTCTTTGCCACGTTCCTCCATTCTTATAACATGCAAACTTATCTCTTAACCTTGGTTTAGAGGAAAAGAAGCCAAACACTTTATTAAGTCATACATATATAAGGGTCATTTTGCATACATCTTGATTATTCAATTACAATGATTATCCTTCTTATATGGTTACTCAAATGAGGTGCCCCCCTCATTTTATTTACTCCACTTGATGCTAAAAAGCATGAGAGGTACTCTATAGGGTATATTTTACATGTTGCACCCTATGTTTTGGGTAAATTGCACTTTACACCAAAACTAGGTTTTAAAGTACAAGGATTGCTCTACAAGCTATATTTTGGTGCCCAAGCTTGGGGAATCCATATCACCACATCATATTCATTCTTATGATGTATCATCATCATAGGAACATCTTAACATGTGCAATTTGCAAGTTAACCCCTCTAATTGGGTAATTTGCACATAGGTCCCTATTAAACAAAACAATCTTACAACATTGTTCAAAAAGGGCATAAATGAAAATATAGATTCTTCTAAAGCTTTAATGATATATCAAGGGTTAACCACAAGCCTCTATCATAATTTTAAGCAAAACACCTAGGGTTAGTTCATAACCCAGATCAGGGGTGTTACAAATTATAAACCCCTAACAAGGATTTTGTCCCCGAAATCCCAGGAAAAGGAGGGACAGATTATTCATTAGTAAGGCTCTCAAGTTTCCCCATATTATCTCAAAATTATGATGATATTATGGATTTGTAATTCACACAAAGCCCCTTTCATTAATTACTTCTTATCACTGTTTATGTTTATGCAAAACATAAACCCCTAACATAAGGTGTCCATACTTTTGAAAGGAAGAAGCATAAAAGAACATTCTTCTAGTATCACCCAATACTGTTTACCAAAAGTGAAACATACATACCTTAACATAGATAATTCACTCAGAAATCCTTTATTTATTTGAAACAGTTCACTAAGAAATTTTGCTAATCAATTAATTTGGAAATATTCACTGATAAGATTCACTAAGCAATTTGTCTTGGAAGATTTCACTAAGTAAATTTACTAAGTACGTTGTCTCAAAAGCTTTCACTGAAGGAGTTCATTGAGTATGCTTACTAAGTATTTACTGAGGAAATTCACTGAGTATATTCACTATGTATTCACTAAGGAAGTTCACTGAGTATATTCACTAAGTATTCACTGATGAAGTTCACTAAGTATATTCACTAAGGAAATTCACTGAGTATGTTCACTAAGTATATTCACTAAGTATGTTCACTAAGTATTCACTGAGGAAATTCACTGAGTATGTTCACTAAGTATGCTCACTAAGTATGTTCACTAAGTATTCACTGAGGAAATTCACTGAGTATATTCACTACGTATTCACTACGTATTCACTAAGGAAGTTCGCTGAGTATATTCACTAAGTATTCAATGAGGAAGTTCACTGAGTATATTCACTAAGTATTCACTGAGGAAATTCACTGAGTATGTTCACTAAGTATGCTCACTAAGTATGTTCACTAGGTATTCACTGAGGAAATTCACTAAGTATGTTCACTAAGTATTCACTGAGGAAGTTCACTGAGTATATTCACTAAGTATTCACTAAGGAAGTTCACTAAGTATATTCACTAAGTATTCACTGAGGAAGTTCACTGAGTATATTCACTAAGTATTCACTGAGGAAGTTCACTGAGTATATTCACTAAGTATTCACTAAGGAAATTCACTGAGTATATTCACTAAGTATTCACTGAGGAAGTTCACTCAGTATATTCACTAAGTATTCACTAAGGAAGTTCACTGAGTATATTCACCAAGTATTCACTGAGAAGTTCACTGAGTATGTTCACTAAGTATTCACTGAGGAAGATCACTGAGTATATTCACTAAGTATTCACTAAGGAAGTTCACTGAGTATATTCACTAAGTATTCATTGAGAAGTTCACTGAGTATGTTCACTAAGTATTCACTGAGGAAGTTCACTGAGTATATTCACTAAGTATTCACTAAGGAAGTTCACTAGGTATATTCACTAAGTATTCACTGAGGAAGTTCACTGAGTATATTCACTAAGTATTCACTGGGGAAATTCACTGAGTATGTTCACTAAGTATATTCACTAAGTATGTTCACTAAGTATTCATTGAGGAAATTCATTGAGTATGTTCACTAAGTATGCTCACTAAGTATGCTCACTAAGTATGTTCACTAAGTATTCACTGAGGAAATTCACTGAGTATATTCACTACGTATTCACTAAGGAAGTTCACTGAGTATATTCACTAAGTATTCACTGAGGAAGTTCACTGAGTGTGTTCACTAAGTATATTCACTAAGTATTTACTAAGAAGATTCACTGAGTATGTTCATTTAGAAGTTTCACTTAGCTTTTCTCATTAATTACCTCATACTCTCTAGATTGTTTCAGAATAATTACCTGATCAGAGTAATCAAAAAGATAACTATCTAAGAGTTTCATACTTGCCTTATCTACAATAACCATATACCTGGCCAGGGTATCTTTTTGATCAGAGTAATAAAAAAGATAACTATCTAAGAGTTTCATACTTGCTATATCTACAATAACCATATACCTGGCCAGGGTATATAAGTATTGAGATTAGGTAGTATGTATTTTACTTATCATCATATTCCTCATTTTTTTTTCATTATACACACAAGATTTACCATACCAGATTATTCTTTAGGTATCACATCTATATCTCATCTTTTAATACACAATTAAGGGAGATTATAAATTGTTTTAAAGAATACTAAGTAAGATATAAGTTCTTATCTCCCTTGTGTCCTTCTAGGACTTAGTCAAAGGAATTCAAAAATAGCTAATTTTCATATCTTTAACACATAGAATCCTTATATGAAATATCAAAACAAAACTTATTTCATCTAACCTATCTGGGACGTCTGTCCACGTCCTATATTATTATATTGCTTCCCTTGTGAGCCTTGCAGACTCTGTCCTTGAGGTTGAGTCATTATTGTATTCCTGTCTGGACAATCCTTTGCCAGATGTCCCGGTTGTCTACATTGGTAACAAATCCTGGGTGCAAAGTGTCTATACGATCCAGTTACCGATGTTGATGCTATGTCGGAGGGTCTTCTTGGTGTACTACTATGATCCCTACTTCCACTTGACATCCATTGTGTCTGGGTAGGAAATCCTGATATTGCTGTCGGTATAGAAAATCTTGGCTTCTTAAAACTTTCAGGCCTTTGATCTTGAGGCTGGGTGTGCATCTTCTTACTACTTGTCTGTTGTTTCTCGATTTCCGACCTCTCTATCCTTCTTACTGACTCCACAAAGGTGGCAAACCTTTCTCTGTTCTCTAAGGCAGACACAGGGGTGGCTAGTTCAGGGTTCAATCCCTTTTCAAAATGCCAAATTCTTTCTTCATCACTAACTGCCATCTACGGACAAAACCGCAGCAACTCCATTAACTTAGCTTCATATTCACTAACGTTCATCTGTCCTTGTGTGATCTTCTCATCTAGATACGTCTTAGGGAAATATCTATTGACGAATTCTCATCGGAATACCTCCCATCCTATTTCTTCGCCTGGTCTCTTATCTTCCTCTATCATCCACCAATTACCAGCACTCCCTTTTAGGAGGTATACCACATGTTTTACCTTTTCAGCTTCAGGAATATCAAGGATCCTGAAAGCCTTTTCCATCTCTGTCAACCATAGGTCAGCATCTGCTGGGTCAGATGTACCAACATAGTCTATGGATCCCACCCGGCGAAGTCTCTCAAAAGTCTTGTCGGCTCAATAATCTTCCTGATGGGCTGGTGCCCTAGGTGCAGATGGTGGCACCCTATCTGCTATGTGTGTTATGGATGTTAGGAATTTATCGAATAAAGCATGGAGAGCTGGGTTTTCTATCTTAGCTGGGTTAATCTGGGGCTGTTCAAGTACAAGCCCCTCCCTATTCTGGTCTCCTGCACCTCCTCCTGGTGCAATAGTACTGCCCTCAGCAACATGCTCTTCATGTGATCCAGACATCTTCAAGTTGTTCTTCTCCTATGAGAGCAGAAGATACTATCAGATAATATGGAAAACACTTAGAACGGACTCAACAACCTTAGTCCTATGTCTCTGTAGACTCAGCAAACCTAGATCTCTAATACCACTAAATGTGACGTCTATCTCGAGAAAACAAGATTAACTAATGCGGAAGCGTTCACTAAGCAGAAGATTACCAAAAATCACTAAAAATTAAAAAAATTTGTGAAGAGATCTTTAAATGATAAAGCTTTTTCATAAAGCAACATGATAAGTTATTTATAACTGATCCATCAGTACATCTCTGTAAGGTCGTATCTCGAGATTACAATCATCAACTACCATGTTAACTATATAAGGCAAGATATAGAAATCTCAAGGTACTGGACCAAAACCTCAAAAGAACTAACTATTACTCTGAGGACCTGAGAGTACAGAGACGACACATAGGACTCTAACTACATCTATATGTGGCATAACAACCAGTTCTCCACCTGAAACTTCACTGTTGTCCCTGGTACTGTTGATGCTGCCCTTCACCTATTGAAGGATTTTTGCCTCGTCGCCCACGTCCACCTAAAAAAAATATGTTTCCCACGGGGTGAGACAATTATAAAATTGTCCCAGCGAGAGTTATAACTCTTCACCAAAAACATAATTATTGCAGCTTAAGAGAATAAATGTACACAAAGAAGTTATATTTGTCAGGGAGTAGTTAAAACAATGTTTAATAGATTAAACTATTCTTCCTATTAAAGTAATACAATTGTACTTTGATAAACCCATATGTCATTTATCTTCTAAGAAATAGAAGAACATGTATGGCATTTATTTACTATAAAACCATTATTTCAACACTAACTCTCTTTAGACTTAGATCATATATCTAATGTCTGACATTATTATTGGGGAGTCATGGCCTGTAGCCATACTTTTTCTCACAAAGTGTTAGGATCTAAATTCCTCAACTTATCAAGTACCTTTCAAAATTTATCATCATGATTATAGAATCTAGGTACTTGAACTCATAATTTACCATTCACTAGGTATCATAGCATATCATTATACTTGAAGCATGTAAAGTAATTTCAATACATAAGATATCATAATCCTTACCTGGATATGATCACCTCTTAATGAAAACATGCATGATCAATATTTACTAATAACATGCATATTGTATCATAACAACATCATATAGGTTCTTCGAGTTATTCCACCTCTTAACTAGATTAGGAATAGTGATTCCTATCTCTTTTCTCAATCATGGAGTTTCATGCTTAAAAGCATAACTCAGAATTAGGGTTACTTGTTCATATCATCACATCTCCATAGATTAGGGTTTACTATTCACATAGCATCACATTACCCTAGATTAGGGTTTACTATTCACATAGTAGTGAATTGAGATCATACCATCATTATGTATGAAGATTTTTTCCATTCATGTCTTCACTTAGGTTAAGATTCATTGATCATCATAATTAGGGTTTCCATGATCCCATTGTAAAGGATCATACCCTAATTATGTGTATTCATACATGTTGGAAGTATATTACTTGATTCTCATTCATATTAGGAGTCTTCTCTCCCCTCTTATTATTAGATGATGTTTACATCTCTTATGATTAGGTTAGGTCAATTCAACCTTGATAACATAAGTCACATTATTACTACAATGTTCATTAGGGTTTGCTTGATCAAGAGGTGTTGACTACTTAAACCCATCAAGGGTACTTTAGTAATGTTCACCATTGATAATAACATGCTTCAATCAACTAATTACTTGTTCCCTTAATGTCTTTAGATATCATTGGGATTTAGATTAATCAACCATTAAACCATCTAAGCCTTTAAAGCATTAAGCAATCTTGATCTTAAAAGACCCCAAACGGTTTTGCACTTTCAACCTCCAAATGGTTTGAAACTGCATGACCACCAAACGGTCTTGAGACCATTTGGAATCAAACGGTCTTGAGACCGTTTGGTCCAAACACCCTCAAAACCGCATGGACCAAAAAGTGTATTAACACTTCTGATTGAGTTAGGGTTTTCAATGTTGAACCCCTCAATCGTTCATTCCATGGTTAACCATTTATCAATTGAACCAATTAAGTTAATACTCAACTGATGTGACCCTCAATTAATCCTCAATTGATCACCAATTAGGGTTTGGATGGATTGGATTAGGGTTGGAATCGATCATCCTTCAATACTAATCAATGTAAGACTAGTTACTTAGAAACCATAGATCCATCATCCAAATTGGGTATGACCTGACCCCAAACGATCTTGAGGTCGTTTGGATGACCTCCAAACGGTCTTGAGACCGTTTTCCCATCATATCACCAAAATCCAAGTCAACCAATTAAGGTTTGGATCATTGGATTGATCACCAAAACAGCAATTGATTACACTTTAACTTAATAACATTGGATCATCAATTGCTTAACCATACTCACCCCTAGACCTCCAAACGGTCTTGGGTGACCTCCATACGGTCTTGGGTGACCTCCAAACGGTCTTGGGTGATCCCCAAACGGTTTTGAAACCGTTTGGGCCAATCAACCCAAAAATCATCTCATTCACTTGCAAAATCAGTATTTAGCCGATTAGGGTTCATACCACATCTTTGGATCTTCAAACACATATCCATACTTCACCCTAGACCTCCAAACGGTCTTGGGTGACCCCCAAACGGTCTTGAGACCGTTTGGGTGATCCCCAAATGGTCTTGAGACCGTTTGGGCTAATCAACCCAAAATCTCAAATTAACTCATTGGAATTTCAGCACTAATTTCAATTAGGGTTTGCCCAATTGATTAGCCTTCAACTCATGATTCCTTGAGAATTAACCCCTCAAATTTGGTGAGTTATTAACCAACATAATTAGAAACAGTAATATCAAACTGTCAACGCTTTGTCAACGCACTTAAACGGTTTTGAAACCGTTTTCCCAAAAAGGTCAAGTTAATCAGGTTGAAAATCAGCACTTAATCCAATTAGGTTTATCTAATTGATTAGCCTTCAACTCTCTATTCCTTGGGCGTTAACCCATAAAATTTGGTGAGTCATTAACCAACATCATTAGGAATAATAATCGCAAACGGTCAATGCTTGGTCAACGCACTCAAATAGTTTTGAAACCGTTTTCCCAAAAAGGTCAAGTTAATCAGGTTGAAAATCAGCACTTAATCCAATTAGATTTACCTAATTGATTTGCCTTCAACGCACTATTAATTTGGAGTTAATCCCTCAACTTTGGAGGGTTATCAACCAACATAATTATGAACAGGAATCCCAAACGGTCAACCCTTGGTTAACTCAACCAAATGGTCTTGGAGACCGTTTGCTCCAACCAACCTTGTGAAACTGTTTGCCCCTCAAACGGTTTTGCAAATCCCCAAACGGTTTTGCAAACCGTTTGGCCAAGGGTGCAAGACCGTTTGCTAAAGTAACATTGGTATTCACACCCCCTTCTTCTACCTCCAGATCCAGGTCTGTTCTTCATGGTTTTAGTTGCAAGAAAGCAAGGAAGGATGGGGGAAAGAAGAATAAGCTACTTTTGCAAGAAAGAAAGATGCATAACAAAGTTTAAGGGTTTAGAGTTATAGAACCCACCTTAGAATCTGATCTAGAGCTCCAAGCTCCGTAGCTTTAATGGTGGCTTGAGCTCCAGGGGTCGTCCAAGGTTCTTTCTTCAAGAATTGGATGGAGAAGATGGCTAGAAGCAAGAGTTGTGTAAGGAATACTAGCAAACCAACCTTGTAATGGAATTTCCTCCACGAATCCGAGCTAGAAGATGACCAAACTTACCTAGATCAACTTGGTCGTCCTCCTCAGCTCCTAACCTCTTACTTAGTCGGTCCAAAGCAAAAGGATGAGAAGTGGAAATGAAGGGAACGATCCCTTGATTGTGGAAAGAGCTTGCTTATATATTTTTGGGCATATTTCCAAGGCAATGATAAATACTTCTTCTCTTTTACATCTATATCCTCCACGCCCCTCTCCTACTTCTTTGCCACGTTCTTACCTTCTTATAACATGCAAACTTATCTCTCAACCTTGGTTTAGAGGAAAAGAAGCCAAACACTTTATTAAGTCATACATATATAAGGGTCATTTTGCATACATCTTGATTATTCAATTACAATGATTATCCTTCTTATATGGTTACTCAAATGAGGTGCCCCCCTCATTTTCTTTACTCCAATTGATGCTAAAAATCATGAGAGGTACTCTAGAGGGTATATTTTACACGTTTCACCCTATGTTTTGAGTAAATTGCACTTTACACCAAAACTAGGTTTTAAAGTACAAGGATTGCTCTACAAGCTATATTTTGGTGCCCAAGCTTGGGGAATCCATATCACCACATCATATTCATTCTTATGATGTCTCATCATCAGAGGAACATCTTAACATGTGCAATTTGCAAGTTAACCCCTCTAATTGGGTAATTTGCACATAGGTCCCTATTAAACAAAACAATCTTACAACATTGTTCAAAAAGGGCAAAAATGAAAATATAGATTCTTCTAAAGCTTTAATGACATATCAAGGGTTAACCACAAGCCTCTATCATAATTTTAAGCAAAACACCTAGGGTTATTTCATAACCCAGGTCAGGGGTGTTACAATATGCATAGGAAGCATAGTCACCACCTAGATAGTGCTGGTAGGTAGGTTAAGGATGGGCACATGATACGTTCATGGTCGACATGATCTAGAAGAGATGCTAATGAAGGAGCTCTTGAACCTATAGATTGTATGCCTACTAACGCACCATGTAACCCATGAGGGCTCCATTGGATACATGAAATGAAGCATGGGTAGGTTGGGATGGTGGTCGAGGTGCCTAGTTGGAGGTAAAGGCTCCAGGTGTGGTGGAAGAGGATAAAGGCAAAAGGGTTTTCTTGATTGTGGTGTCGCTGATGCAGACTCCTTTTCTATAGGGTTTGTAATGAACATCATGAAAAAGAGACTTCTTAGTCGCAAAGGTGAAGTGACCACAAATCAGGGCTAGGTGGGTACCTCGAGTATTCATCCCGGAGTCAAAGTAGGTCATGTGGTGGAGAATGTATCTAGACTACTTGACTCCTATGTTCTTTAAAAGACAATACATAATCACTGGGGTATTCTCTACAATTTTATTTGATTCTTTTTGGGGTTAATATTGCAATTGACTACTAGAGTGACTATCCGGTTTTTGAGACCCAAGGAAGAAAATGGCACGGTGGAATTCTACTTATGGGTGTCTGAGGCTTCTTCAAGAACTTATGAATATCAGGGAGAGTGATACCATAGTTCTTATAGAAAGACTTAGGGTCAAGCAAGCCAAAATACTCAGGATAATCTTTCCTCCATGGGTAGGTGACCTCAGTACCTTTGATAAACATATTCAAGGTATCTTCTGAGATAGTGAATTTATTACCAAAAATCATAGAAGTTAGAATAACTTGAGTATTAGGAGGGGATACAAGAGAGTCATAGTACCATGAAATATTGGTGTAAAATTCAATGACTGCCTTAGTGCTTATAATGGAATTATGAAAGCACCAACATTCAATGCTCAGGGCTTCTAGGTGATGGTCGTAGAGAAACTTAGATACCTCATCTATCACCTCTTGTTACATGGGTGAGGCTAAAACAAGGCATGAAATGGAAAAGGCTCCTTATACATGTTTAGAGATTCGGCTAAAACAAAGAAGGTTTCATCATAAGGAATGAGGCGTGAGTTGGAGGATGACAATGAAGCTCCAATAGGTGCGACCCTCTTTCTTCTACTTGAGACCATGGTGGTGAGATGGAGAATAGTGAGAGATTGAACAAGAGAAAACCAACACCAAAGGACGTCTAACCACCTAGGGTAGATAGGAAAAGGTGCTAGGTAGGTTAAACAGAGGTTGTCTAGGGCTAGGAGAAGGAAGGTCGAGGCTAAGATTGAGGGTTTGAAAGAGCTAGGGTAAGAATTGGTTGACGTTTCTCTATTTGAGAGGAAGAATAATCAGTCAAATCCTATTTAAGATTTGGTCCATCCCAACAATTGGTCGAGTTCTGAGAGAAAGAAACTTGACCCAATGACTTTTTTTCAAAAGACATCGGCAACATATCGGTCAAGTTGGCAACACGACTGACAGAAAGTCTATCCCAAACATAGAAATTCTAGATTCTAACCATTTGGATGCTAATCAAATTTATTTTTCTAGTCCATTTTCTTTTTTAGACATATTAAGGCACATATCACTCATCATAGGGTACTATTTGGCGATAAAATAGTCATTTGCAAAAGATACCCAAAAAAGCGAATAACAAGGCATAAGAACATGAAATTTTAGCACTTAGAAAGCAGAGGTAATCAAGACATGAGAAAAGCATATAGGATAAATAACAACTAGCTAGATGGCATATCAATATCATCCAAAGTAGTTATGAGAAGTTGAGATATAATAAGATTAAATTTCTCTCTAGCTAGAGGATTAGTAAAAATGTCCACCACCTGATTTTTCGTGTCCACATGCATGATATAAATATCCTTTTTGGCAATGTGATCAAGAAGAAAATGATGATGAACCTCTATATGCTTGACTCTACTATGCAATATAGTATTGTAATATAAATTGATTGCACTAATACTGTAACAATAGATAGGAGAAGCATCAAAATAAATGTTAAAGTCTTAGAACATTTGCCTCATCCATAGAACCTAGGCACAACAACTCCCGACTACAATGTATTAAGTCTTGGTAGTTGATAGAGCTACTCTACTCTATTTTTTGGAAAACCAAGATGCCAAGCATGGTCCTATGGGGAATCAAGTGCCACTTTTGCACTTTCTATCATTCAAACATCTTACGTAATTGGCAACACTATAAGTAGTAAGAGTAAAGTCCCTTGACTTAGGATAGCATAGTCTAAAATTTTGGGTTTTTACTGAAGTACCTCAAAATCCTCTTAATAGCTATAAAATGTGATTTCTTAGGAGTTGATTGAAAGTGATCACACAAGCCAACACTAAACATTATATTAGATCTAGAGGCAGTTAAATAAAGTAAACTTCCAATCATACCTATACAGAGCTTCTCATTCACTTTCTCACCTTCTTCATCACAGTCCAGTTTGGCGGTGTTGGACATGGGTGTGTCCATCGTCTTCATGTTCTCCATCCCAAAGTGCTTGAGAAGTTGACTTGTGTATTTGCTTTGTTTAATGAAGTTCCCATCTTTAATTTTCTTGATTTGAAAGCTGACAAAGAATGTAAGCTCAACCATCATGCTTATCTCAAATTCACTCTTCATAAAAGAACTGAATTCCTGGCAAAGTTCAATATTAGTTCCACCAAAAATAATATCATATACATATATTTGAATGATAAGAAAATTGTTAAAAGTGTGTTTAAGGAACAAGGTAGAATCAAAGTTTCCTATGTTATAACTATTATCTAACAAAAGTTCTTTAGTTTCTCATACCAAGCTCGAGGTGCTTGTTTGAGTCCATAGAGAGCTTTTCACAATAGATAGACATGATTTGACAAGCTATGATGTTAAAAGCCCAGAAGTTGAGCAACATATACATCCTCCTCAACTGTACCATTCAAAAATGAACTTTTAACATCCATTTGATATAATAAGAAATTTTGTAGTTGGCAAAAGCAAGTAACATTCTAATTGACTCAAGTCTAGGAACGGGAGCATAAGTTTCATCAAATTCGATACCTTCTTGTTGATTGTAACCTTGAGCCACTAACCTTGCTCTATTTCTTACCACCTTACCACTTTCATCTAGCTTGTGGCAGTAGGCCCACTTGGTGCCAATGATCTTTCTGTCACATGGTCTTGGAATCCATAGTATTTTCTTTTTGAATTTCTCTAGTTCTTCCTGCATGGATAGGATCCACTCATCAACCCCAAAAGCTTCCTTGACATTCTTTGGATTGAGTTGTGAGATGAAGGCATTGTTGAATTTTTCTTTGTTGTAGGTATCCCGTGTCTTTACTCTTTCAAAAGGGTCACCTATGATGAGCTCTTTAGGATGATTCTTTGCAGGGGGTTGGATCCTTCCTTTCTTCATCGATTTCTTCTTCATGAGTGGCCACCTCTTTTACGTTTTGAGTGATGTTGAGTTGTTTTAAGATAGGAATTACTTCATCTACAACATCATCATTAGAAATATCCTTGGAAATAGAGGGGTTAGTCTCAATAAATTTTACATTAATAGATACTTCAACTTTAGATAGATCAACATTATACACTCTATAAGCCTTGCTAGTAGTGATATAGCCAAGAAAGAAAGCCATGTACGATTTTGGGGCAAACTTGTGAAGAGAATCTTTCGTGTTTAAAACAAAACAAGGACACTCAAAAATGTGAAAATACTCGATAGAAGTCTTCCTACCACACCATAGCACATAGGGGGTTTTCTTCAAAGGGGGATGTGTGAAAACCCAATTTTACACAAAACATGAAGTACTAAGGGATTCAGGCCCAACCTTCTTTGCAGTGTCATACTCTACAAGCATGGTACTAGCCATTTCCTGTAGTGACATGCTCTTACTCTCTACAATCCATTTTGTTGAGGTGTTCGAGGTGATGAGAAATTATGTGCATATCTAGACTCTTCACAAAAGCCTTCAAATAGATCATTTCAAATTCTCCCCCATGATCACTACATATAGAAATGATGCGATAAGAAACTTCATTTTCAACTCATTTGCAAAAGCTAGAGAAAACATCAAGAGTATCACTCTTGGAAACAAGAAAGAAGGTCCAAGTGTATCGAGAAAATGCATTATAAATAACAACATAATACTTGGAACCACAAAGAGATTGAGTTCTCATAGGTCCAAACAGATCAATATGGAGAATTTCAAGAGCTCTCTTGGTACTAAGGACTCCTTTGGAGTTGAAGTAGGACTTGGTGCATATAAGGTTCGTTCCATTCATAGCCAATTTAAAACTTAGAATGGAGTTTTTGTAGATAATAATAGTTGAGGGATTTTAATGAAAAATACCAATAATGGTTGTCCTTATATGAAAATGGGATGAGAAAACTTAAAATAAGACTCCAATTCATATTACACTTTCAAATGTGCATTATGTATATCAATCAACTCATGATGATCCTATTTCATTTTCTCTCTCCTCCAAGATGGTCATAGAGAATAAGAAGAGATTAAAGAGGAGATCATGCAACCCTTAAATGAATAAATAGAGTATATCTCGAATCTTGTCTCAAAAATATAGCAGAAAAGCCCTTTCAAATTATCTCACCATTTAAATGCATTTTAATTAAAGATAATAACCAGTATAGAAATTATGGACTATAATGTGTACAGAAACAAAATCTTGTTTGGGAATATTCTAGACCTTCTAATTTTCCTATGGTTCAAATTTGAACTCATTTGACCCATATTTGAACCCCCAAATTAATTAATACACATTTGTATATAGTTTGACCTAAGTTTGAATATCATTTCACTTAATATGAGCAATTAACCCCATGGTTCAATTTTTATGTGTTGTCACACACTTCATTTCATTTTTCCTTTCACGCATGCGATCTCATGGTTATGATTTGATTTACACCGGATCCAACGGCCACTCTCTCATCACCTACCTCTGTGTTTCTCGCAAACAAGAGCATTTCATTGACAACTCTTTCCCCTGACCTCATTCTCTCTTATCATTACAGCTCTTCCTGAGATTTTTTTCACCTAGGGTTTCATCTCTCTTCACCGATTCTAATGATGGTTCACTCACCCTCCCTTGTGGTCATAAAAGGAAACACCCAAATCAGGGTTTTCCATCACTCATGGCGTTGGGTTGCATAGGGTACTCTGAAGCTTATCACACCTATAGTATGGGATGAAAATGAACCTCGACATAGTTTGTTTGCTCCTCTACATCCAATTTCCCCACCCATGCCTCTAAGATCTAGGTCCTACGTAGTTTCCATTTCCGACAACCTCGACCTCGCCCCGACTACCACCCCTCTCTTTGGCTCAATTGAGCATCGAGTGAGCATCCTCACCACCCATACTTCATGCTCGAGTTCCTGGTCTTCCCTGAATATACTCTAGTCATTGTGCCCTATATCCTCCTTGGAGGTCCTCGTCAGTGGCTCACCTCTGTGGCTTCTCAGTCAACCAAAGGTCATGGAAATACTTTACAGAGGACCACCTTCATCACTGGATGGTTTTCCCAGCCTTACTGGCGACTTTTACATACGACATTGAAGGTCTTGATCTCCTGACCTTCCACTATTCTTGACCATAGAGGAGCCACCCTCTTGCACTCTTGATCATCATCACCCCTACTTTTGGGTCATTAGGATCGGGGAGTTCCAATGAACTATCTCTGGCCATCGCCTAGTCAAGGTATGGACTCCACCCTGAGTTTTGGTTGAAGGACAAAACTTTAGCCAAAGCCATTTGCCATGGATTCATGCATGAAAAAACTAGGTCAGTCAACGACCTTGGTGACTCTGTGTTTTTAATTGGGTTATTAATATCATTGTAATTTTGACATGCGTATTGATTAATCGACCACAAGTTACAAATGATGTCTAAATGACAATTTTGCCCCCACCTATTTGATAATATTTAATGCATGCCTAAGGTGATTTAGTACTTCTGCTATTTATTTACATTGGATTAATTGTCAATTTAAATCGTCGTCACTATATGGTTTCTTGGATTCTGATTGGTCAATTTTATAATATTCATATTAAATCATATGATGATCTAAAAAATACAAATAAATAGTCATTAGATGTGTTTTTTAAGAGGAATATGATTTTAAGGATTTTAAGCCATGATCTGCATTTCTATTCTGATGTTTTATTAGAAACCCTAACTTGACCCATGAAACCATAATTATGCATCAATGTAATTAAGATGATCTAAGTCAACCAAGTTTTACTAATTTAGTGATGTTGATAAGTAAGCCTAATCCTAATGCACTCAAACCCTCATTCACTATAAATCGACCTAAGATCAATACAAGGTATTGATTAATGATGTTTATGAACAGGTGCTTAGAGCCTAATCAAGTCAAAGGAAGTTCGACCTAGATTTGACTCAAGGATCAAGAAGACTATATTAGGATCTACATCTCTCAAAGGTAAGCAGGTCATGCATATTTGGCACAAGTAGTTTTTGGTTGATTGAATGTTTATTTATGATTATGCACATTGCTTGATATCATGAATTATAAATGTCTTTTGAATAATACATCATTTATATTTATCACTGTTTGGCTAATTCTTTATTTATGGTCTATGGTAGAACACTAATTAAGATTATGATTAAGTTTTAATGAATCATGTTCAAGAAGGGGAAAACCTATTATGATTTAAGAGGGAGAAATCACATCATGTGATTAAGAGGGAGCAATCCCATCATGTTTAAGATTAAGACTAAGAGAAGTTAATGTTTACGTGAAGACCTAAGTTAATGGTGAAAATTAAGGAATTGGCTAAGTTTTTATATGTGCCTCATTTATGGACCTGAAAGAGTCATTATGGGCTTTCCTAGCATTATGGGCTTTCTTAGAAATCATGGGATCCTATGGGGCATTAAGAGAGGTGTCATATATTTGCTTCTCCAATTCATCATGCTTAAATTTATCCAATGAATTCTTAAGATAATCCATGATCAAGTTATGTAAAATTATTTCATGTGAAGTTTATTAATGTCAAGTTATTATTTTTCTGTATCATGATGCACCAAATACCGCTTACTGATGTGTTGTTTGTTTTGCATGGCCGGGATGTGATGTCCGCAGGACTTGGAGCAAGTGAAGGACAAAAAGGGAAATCAAGACTAGGATATCTTCAATCCTTTCCTGGTGGGGTGCCATTTACCTAGCAAATCCAGTGATTTAGAAAACATTTACTTTATCTTTAGTCATGTTATCAATTAAATTAGATATCATGGATAATTATGATGTAGTTTTCTTTTACCAAGAACTATGTGTGAATCAGTTTTAAATCAATGCAAGTATTTCATTTACTTTAATTGCATGATTAGCATACCATGACACCCACATTGAGTAGAAATGCTTCTTCTCATGTGATATGACAAGTGTGGTGTTACAATTGGCATTCCTCATTCTTTTCAAAATCCAATTTTGGAAGTCCCTTGACCAAGTCTTTTTTTCTCTTCTTCTTTAATTGATGCATATTTACATGGCCTAGCCGACGATGTCAAAGAAAAATATCATTCAAATTGACTACAAGGCATCTACCAATAATATGCTTTATAGAGTCAAGCACAATTACATAAAGA
The DNA here is from genome assembly GCA_963693085.1 of Alisma plantago-aquatica. Taxonomy (NCBI): domain Eukaryota; kingdom Viridiplantae; phylum Streptophyta; class Magnoliopsida; order Alismatales; family Alismataceae; genus Alisma; species Alisma plantago-aquatica. Next base: position 450,886,109 of record OY856410.1, on the reverse strand, counting down.
TTACCATTCCTAGTTCCCTTATATATGAGATTGTAAGTGAGGGAATCTAGGAGCAAAAGCATTTAAAAGAAGTAAACAACACAAGGTAGCCACTATCACATAATTGACTAACACTTATTAAATTGTGATGTAGGACATCCACAAAGAGAACATTCTTGATACACAAGGATTCACCTACATCACCCTCGCCTTTTACTTTACCTTACTTATTGTCCCCAAAAGTAACCTATCCTCCTTTATTCTTTGTGAAATTGTTGAAATGGCTTATATCACATGTCATGTACTTTGTGCAACCACTATCGACAATCCATTTCCCTTTTTCCTATAAGAAAGGAGAATGTCAGTTCCCAATTCAAACTTTGGGATCTGGTGTTATCTTGGGGACCCATTTCATCTTAGGGTTGGTCCCCTTAGGCTTGTATGGACAATAAGAAGAATAATGATCATCACTCTTTGCAATGTGAACAAATAATAGGATTCTTTGAGCCAGAAGACTCTACATGAAACAATGGAGGTTCCTTACTTTTTTTCTTACCTTTGGCCTTACTCTTGCCCTTAGGAGCTCCCCCTAGAAATCTCAAACCACTAGTACCACTTTGTTTGGTAGAGTGATCAAGGATTTCATTTAGGGAGTTCTTTGCTTTGAGGAATTTCTATTGAGAGGCTCTAAGTCTATGATTGTCATAGAGTAAGAGAGATACAAAAATAGAACAACTAGCAAGATCATCTCTAGAATGTAAAAGGTCAGACTCTAAACAGAGGGCTTTAGTCAAATAAGAATTCTTTTCAAGAGCAATAGAAGCAAACATCATTGCAAGGAAAAATAGGTCTAGAAGATAATTCATTTACTTGAGCAAGCAACCTAGATTTTTTAGTTTTAAGAAATTGAATTTCTTTGAGATAAACATCTTTCTCATATCTATGAATATCACTAATAAGCTTAAGTTCTATTTTTCAGTTTTAAGCTACTCAAGCTCATCAAGGAATTTTTTATTATCTTCCTTAAGAGTAATGATATTCTTAAGATAGGTCCCATTCTCAACTTCAACTCCATTGTATTGGAGCTCAAGATCAAGAAATTGGCCTTGTAAAGAATCAATGCTCTCAAAATGAATCTTCTCATTTTTCTCAAGAATATCAAGCTTAGCATACAAATCATCAATAATTCTACCCAATCTCTTCTTTTTAGATTTACATTTAGAATAGAAAGAACATGTAGCATTAAGCATGTCAATAAGAGTTTCTTTAGCTAAATCATGCAAACTTACCTCACTTACCTCACCAATGTCTTCACTTGTGGAGGCCATGAGGGCAAGGTGGCATTCTCCATCTTCATCAAACCTTGAGCCACTAGAGGATGATCCTTCCCATGCGGCATGATCTACATATTTGTTCCTCCTCTCCTTCTTGTCCTTCCTCTTATATTTTCTATCTTTCATGTAGTCTTCCTCCTTCTTGTAACTGCTCTTGTGGTGTGACTTTCTAGCCTTAGGACATTCACTCTTGTAGTGTCCTTTTTGACAACACTTGTAGAACCTTGGAGTAAAAGATGAAGATGGCTTCCCTTTTTAGTGCTTCCCTTGGAGAAGTTGGCTTCATTCTCATTTGGTCCATCATCTTCAGTAGAGGAGGAGGGAGAGGTTCGATAAGAAAGTTGTTGATGAAGAATGAGAGTGTAAGACCCCTAAACTTGCTTAATGAGTTTAATAAGCTTAATTACCATAATTTAATTCTTATAACCCTAATATAACCTTTTTATATGCTTTTAAATCACAATACAAGATTAAGTTTCAAATTTGGTCCAATTTGGACACTGTTTCAGCAAGTTATGCAATTTTATGCACTTTTTGGACTTTTCTATAATTTACCCAATTGAGAGGTTTTATTTGCAATTTATCACTTGCATTATGTTCCTTGGATAGTATCTCATAATTATTGATCTTGGTGAGCCATGGGGTCACCTATTTAATCCTTGGTTTGAAGGGTGTTTTCTCTAAGGGTATTTTAGGGTTTACCCCTTCACGGATGAGCTACCTTTAGTAGCTATCAACTAATGAATTATGTGATTGGCTGGGAAATTCAACAAAGGAAAGCTAATAAGATCTATAAGGATGGTGGGGGATCTTCTTGTGTGTGTTCTTGAATATTCTTAATAGTTTAAGGCCATAGACACATGGGGAAGCTACTTTTACACCTCATGCTTGCTCCCATCCTTATTCATGGGCTATATTTACCTATTCCTAGCCCAAGTACGAAACTTTGCTTGCTTTCTCTTTAGTATAACCTGGATCAACGACTCCACTATATTTTTCTGTATAACCAAGTGCTCTAAGGTAGAAGATAACCTCTTTTTGGAGAAGAAGGTCTCCTAGAGCTCCATTTAGCCCTACCTAGGGTTTCCAAGGTCATCTTCTAGGGATTTCGACCAAGGCAAGTTATTTTACTCCTTCCTTCTCCATTTATCTTTCTCTTAACCTTACTTAGACCTTCCTCCAGGTCATAACCTTGCTGTTTCATGGTATAAATTTCTCTAAATCTCTAAAACCCTACCTTTCTTGCTCCTTATGCTTAGGGTCTGCTCATTTGATGAAGAAAGGTGCTAGATGGACGAGTTCATAGCTTATGCTTGGATTTTCTACCCTACCTGCTCAAGATTTCTTCTACGTGGGGTTTCATATTCTCATTAGAGTCAAGTTTTATAACTTGAGCCACATTTATTTCTTACTATAAGCTTGCTAGCTCATGGTCTTGCTTGAAAATGATGATTCATGCACTAAAAAGCTATGCTTGATTTGGATTTCGATTTTTATAATGTTCCCTATTCTTATTTCATTCCTAGATGAACCTGTGATCATGTGAACATTATTCCTAAAGTATAATATGACTTGGATCAGGTTGGTTTGACAACCTATCATGCTAAGCACCTATCAACCAATGGTCAATTTCAGGGTTTAAAGCTGAATTCTTATATAAATCCATGACTCGATGATGTTACCATTGCAACATCCCTATGGTGTTGTCTTCATGAAAACTGATGGTCGTGATAAAAGGTTTCAAATGATGGTGACAGCCTATGGTCACCCCCTTAGGTCAGCTTTTGGACCAATTAGAAGTTTAATGATCAATCATTAAGTGTCCTACTAATGTTATCAATCAATGATGGCATTAGCTTAATATTTGATGTTGACTAATGAATATAGTGTTGATCTAACAACCTATGGTGATTTCATGGTCACAAATGATGGTGGATCAGGTCTCTACAACCTATGGTCAGTTAAGCATTATATTTGTAGCATCAATTAAGCCTTAGACCAATGGTTTCTTGGGTCACTTGATGAATTGGTTAGAACTATACTTTAATTGATGGTTTTAACATATGAACTTGACCCAATTGTCAATATCTACTATTTATTCCTCCAATAAAGTGGAATGATGGATAATGTAATATGTTGGTCCTAATAATGTGATTTTTATGGTTTCCTTTATATGATCAACTAAAGGAGCATTCATATCTCTTTCGCATGTACCCTAACCGCTCTGGTGATTAGGGATAACGATGGTGAGAGTCTTCTTTCTCCTTCATGGTTGCTACTCTCCCCTTTGTGGTTACCTTCTCTTGCAGGTCAAGGCTTGGTAGTCTTGTGTGGACTTGGTATCAAGACTGATGGCAGATGAACTCATAGAACGATATGCGAACCTAGGGTTGGGGGATGAGGAGGAAGAAGTTCTAGAACTTCTGGATGACGACAACGGAAACAAGGAGAGCCACATCTCTCTGGCCCTGGTGGCTTGTCTTCTAACAGACAGACCTTAAAATTTCCGGTCCATGGAGTGAACCCTATCGCTTTCTAGGTCGCTGAAGGAGAAAGTGGTGTTCAAACAAATTGATTGAGAAGTGTTCATGATACAGTTCCTTCATTGGAAGGATAAATGGAAGATCCTGGATGAGGGGCCTTGGCACTTTGATAATCGGCTATTGCTCACCAAGGAAGTAGAAGACGAAGATGTCCCTGGCCAGATCACCTTCATAGAATGCGTCTTTTGGGTGCGGTTATATGGGCTCCCATTGGGGTTGCGATCACAGGCAGCAATCAATTCAATAGCTGAGAAGATTGGAAGGGTGGTGGAGATTGACAAAGATGTCCTTGGCTGGGAATCCTCATCCAGAGTCTGAATCAGACTAGACATCACAAAACCCTTATGGAGGATACAGAAGATTAAGGATAAGAAAGGAAATTTGACGGAGACAGCAACCAAGTATGAATGCCTTCCCAACTACTGATATGTCTGTGGCAAACTCGATCATGTTGGTCATGATTGTCCTAAGGAAGATGAAGATGATACAGTCTAGTGCGGGTGGGGTAACTGGCTCATGGCATCACCAAGCAAACCAAGGGTGTCGGTCACTGAGGATCTCTATGGGGATAAATCAATGAAGAAGGTTCTACAATTTCACATGAAGCCTAGCAGTCGAGGAGGAGGAAGCAACAATGCTGAATCGTGGGAGGTGATTTTCATGGAAGAAGGTGCTTTGCAGCAACAGAGGTGGCGAGATGAGGTGGGGGCAGTGAAGCATTTTGAGGGGAATAGGGATCCATAGAATCATGCTTCCGCTGATAAGGAAGGGCAGTGACTCGAGGTCAGTGGCCCGCAGAGACGAACAAGTCCGGTCAGACTGGACGGTGATGGTGTTGTTGTTCCTTATGATTTAGGGCACTTGAAGGATAGCTTGAAAGGGGGAGAAGAGGCCAGCAGGACGGAGAATAGTGAGGAAGCAGCAGGAGAACCCAATGGAGGGGATGTTGTACCAAAGGATACTACGGTTAGAAGTGTCTTCGAGGGTCTACTGACAGACCTGCAGTCCATATCTGTGGGGAAGGTCTTGGTGCACTACAACTCAATGGAATCAGAAACTCTAGGCTTCTGTAATGGCATCTGCAATAACCTAAGACAAAATTAGAGTCAGAAGCTCAAGAAGTCCTCAAATGCTCAATCACATTCTAGTTTTCCTAGCAGGTCTTTTGAAAAAAAGAGAAGAGTGAACATTCAAAGAAGATCTGATCGAATAAAGTCGAGCATTACAGAGAAGGCAAAAAGACAAGTACTACATATGGCCAAGAGAAATAGACACGAGGACATTGTGATGGATATGGATACTGATTTGGAAAATGTTTTAGTACTAAAAAAGCAGTCAATCTGAAAAGGAGGGGAAGAGGCAGTGGTGACTCAAACAACTCTTCAAGTAGTGAGTGCTGGTGAGGACCATGCCTGTGGACAACAATGAAAAACTTTAGTTGGAACTGTCGAGGGATGGGCGAACTCGACAGTAGGAGAGATCTTTGTACCTCGTGTTGGAGAGAGAGCCCAAACATGGTTTTCCTCTCTGAAACCATGGTAGATGATTCAAAGCTCGAGGAGGTGAAGAGGTTCTGTGGTTTCACTAAGGGAATTTGCATGTCTAGCAATGGAAGGTTAGGAGGCATGGGTCTCTGGTGGATATATATTGAGGTTGACATCATAAACTACTTGTCACATCATATTGAGTGTTGGGTTAAGGACGACACAAAGAAGACAAGGTGGAAGGTAGTGGCGATGTATGGATGGGATGAGCAGTAGCACAAGATTCACACATGGGACCTCATGAGGTATCTTATGAGAGGATCTGATAGTCCTACGATCATGTTGGGAGACTTCAACCAGATCTTGTCAAATGATGAAAAATGGGGTGGGCCTCCTAGAGCTGAAAAGTGGATGCAGGACTTTCGTGACAGTTTGGATGATTGTGCTCTCTTTGATTTGGGCTACACTGGCAGACCGTATACTTGGGAAAAAGGCAAAACTGTGGATAGCTTGGTGAGGGAGAGACTGGATAGAGCTATGGCTACCTATGAATGGAGGATCTTGTTCTCGTTTTGTAAAGTTATACATCTTCCCTTTTATTAGTCAGATCATTCCCCCATTATTATTACGGTGGACAGAGTAGTGGCAACAAAGCCAAAAAGACAACATTATTTCCATTTTGAGCCTATGTGGGCAAGCGAGGAAGGTTGTACTGAGACTATCCAAGTCACCTGGCATGAGCATCACAGAGGTGGACTAGTGGACAGACAGGCAGGATGTGGGGAAAAGATGGACCGCTGGGCAAGGAACCATTTCTTAAATATCCATAAAAAAATTAAGGAGATAGAAAAGCTACTAGTGGAACAACAAGAGAAGCCGCCCGATAATCAGGTGCTGCAAAATTGTGAAAAGTTGGCCCAAGACCTATAGATGTGGCATAGACAAGACGAAGAATATCGGTGTGCTATAGCTAGAGTGAATGAGATGAAGGCGGGCAATAGAAACACCGCTTATTTCCATCACAAAGCTTCCCACAGGAGTAAGAGAAATCATATAAACTATCTCCTTGACAAGGAAGTCATTGTACAGTCAGAAGAGGAGGACATCCAATCTGTGGTGTTAGATTTATATGAGGAGTTGTTTGCTACAAGCTCACCGCATGACATGGAGGAGGCGGTTAGAGGCTTAAAATAGAAGGTGGACTCAGCCATAAATGACTCGCTGGAGAGGGATATCACTGATGAGGAAGTTTAGGATGCTTTAGCTGGGATGCATCCAAATAAAGCTTCGGGCCCAAATGGTTTGAAACCCCTATTTTATCAGAAGTACTAGAAAATTGTGGGGAAGGATGTTTCTAGCTATATAAAGGGGTGGTGGAAAGGGCACAAGGACATTGGAAAACTGAATCCCACCTTGGTGGTGTTGATCCCCAAGGTGGACACTCCAAAACCATTTCAGACTATAGACCTATTAGCCTCTGTAATGTGGTTTATAAGATTGCTACTAAAGTATTGGCAAAAAGGCTCAAGCCAATGATGGATTCTCTGATTTCTAAAAACCAAAGTGCTTTTATTCTGGGGAGAATGATTACAGATAATGCTCTGGTAGCTTTTGAAGTTTTCCACTAGATGAAGACGGAAGGAAAGGAAAAGAAGGGCAATATTGCACTGAAACTTGACATGTCTAAAGCTTATGATAGGGTGGAGTGGTCTTTTCTAGACCTTGTGCAAGAAAAGTTGGGGTTCAGTGGGGTGTGGAGAAGAAAGGTAATATAGTTTATCTCTTGTGTGAGTTTTTCTTTTGCCATCAACGGATACCGATAGAGGACGATACTACCATTCCGAGACCTAAGGCAAGGTGACCCTCTCTCCCCCTATCTTTTTATTCTTTGTGCAGAAGCTTTCTCTACGTCCATTACTTTAGCTATGAGTGAAAATTATATCTGGGGCGTAAAGGTCAATAGAAATGGATCCCCCATCTCTCACCTCTTCTTTGCAGATGATAACATCCTTTTTGCAAGAGCAACTAAAGAGGAGTGCCTGAAAATAGCTAATCTCATTAGCCAGTACAAACAGGCATCGGGTCAAAGAATAAACTTATCCAAAACTAAAGTTGTTTTCAGCAAAGGGGTGCCTTTCCCTAGGAAAGGTGAGCTACGTGATCTTCTCAAAGTGAAGGAGGTGGAGCGGCATGCGAAGTACTTGGGGCTCCCAGCAGTAGTGGGGAGGTTGAAGAAACAAGTTTTCAGCTACATCAAAGAGATAGTTTGGAAAAAGCTTCAAGGAGGGAAAGAAAAGTTTTTGTCTAAGCCGGGAAAAGAGGTGCTAATCAAGGCAGTGGTGCAAGCCATCCCTATGTACGTCATGAACATCTTCCTTCTTCTGGTGGGCCTGATCGACGAGCTTCATAGTTGCATAGGGTGATTCTGGTGGGGAGCAAAGAACAATGAGTGAAAAATGTCATGGTTGAGTTGGGCCGCATTGTGAAAACCAAAAAGAGCTGGAGATCTGGGCTTTAGAGATCTACATGCTTTCAACCAGGCGATGCTATCCAAGCAAGCATGGAGGCTGTTAACAAAGATGAATACTCTATCTCACAAAGTTCTCAAATCATGCTATTTCCAAATGTCTTCACTACTCGGTGCTTGTAGAGGACACAACCTGAGCTTTACATGGCGGAGTATTTGGGGAGCCAAAGTAGTGCTAGTTCAAGGCATAAGCTGGCGAGTGGGAAATGAGAGACACATTCGCATTTGGACAGACAGATGGCTAAAGGGGCAGCAAAAATGTTTTCAGGAATCACATCCTTCACTACCGAGAGAAAAAGAGTTTGTACACGAGCTCATAGATGTGGAAATTGGAAAATGGGATTCCCAGATCATAGAGGAGACTTTCCCTGCAGACATTCAAGCCAGTATCCTCACAACTCCTATTAGCCATCGTCTCCCTGAATATGTTCTGATGTGGTGGCCGGACACAAAAGGCTATTTCTCAGTAAAATCAGCCTATTGGTTGTGTGTCATGGGAAAGGAGGAATTTATTATATCGCACATAGGGGACAGAAATGAAGTTTGGAGGATTGTGTGGAGAGCTCAACTACCTCCAAAAGTTTCACATTTCCTATGGCGAGCTTGTATGAGGGGGGCTGGCAACAAAGGGCAGATTATGGGACTGACACTGCATTGCTGACAGTAGTTGCTCTAGGTGTAGTGAGTTAAAGGAAACCATCACTCATGCCATCTTTGAGTGCCCAGCGGTTGGTGCAATATGGTAGCGTGAACTAGGTCCTATCCGATTACAGGAGCTGAATGGTAAATAGCCTGTGGAGGCTTTGCTCCACCTACATACCAGTCTCAACCCTCCTGCATATATGAGAGATATTGGCTTGATGTGGGCGATGTGGACATACAGAAATAAGTGCATCTTCATTAATATGGAGGTAAATGTGAACTCGATCATTCGGTAAGCAATCAGTTTCATGGAAGACTATAGAAGATTCAATGAGGGGGCACAGGATAGAGGGTCTGAAACCATGACCATGGCTAAACCAACATGGTCACAGCCGCCCCATGGCAGACTTAAGATCAACTGTGACGCGGCTATGGGATAGAACTCTCAGTCTGGGATGGGTGGAGCTATTAGAGATGCCGATGGGAAGCTCATGGTGGTGGTAGATGAACAAGGTGTTAATCCGGGAGATGTGCATATCACAGAGGCTCAGGCAGTTCTAGCAGTAGTTAAGCAAGCAGTAGCTTGGGGCTTCACTTCAGTGAACGTGGAGTCTGATTCGTCAGTTGTTATTGATGCCCTACTCAATCTGTACGAGAGAAGAGACCATATGGGTCTTATTATAAATGACATTAAGTCTGTAGTTAGCTCTTTTATTTTCTGCTCCTTTTCCTTTGTTAAGAGGGATTGTAACAGGTTGGCACATGAGGTTGCTAAAAGTGCCTTGTTTGGTATGATTAGTTCAACCAGGGAGCCAAATTCTTTCCCAAACTTGATGTGGGAGTTTTCTCACTCTGATTTAGAGTAAATAAAATGGTTCCGCCTTCAAAAAAAACTAAAGGAGCTTACTTGTTAACAATAATGGCTTGTTTTAAATGAACATTCGGTTGTGGGTTTTACCCTACTCTCAATGGAAAATTTTGTGTTGTTAATCAAGGGATGTCTAGGGTTAAATGGTGATTCTTTCTAGATCTCAAATCAAGGACTTCATAGGTGGTTTATCCAAGGTGTTTACTTATGTAAACAATCATTGGTCTTACCTTTTAAACATCCAATTGTTCTGGGTGACATTGTGGTATGGTGATATGGGTTGAATGATGATGGAACAAATGGAGGGTTACCCTTAATAAGGTAGTATTACCTATTCACTCATATGAATAGAAGGTATGATAACCATATTGTGTTGATATGTAACCCTAATGAGGTATATCTTGTTATACCTAGCTTTAATATAACTAAATGATGGTAATTGGGTATGAATAGTCCTTGAATTCTTATACAATCATGGAGTACTCTCTTATTGTTGTTGAAACCTTAGTATTTTATAACCCAATGGTTACACCTTGATTTATGTGTGGTTTCATGCTTGAGAATAGTATGGAATGTGATGGTGATGCTTCACCTTATGCATCCATGATCCAATGGGGATGCCATGAGTTAGGGTTTGGGTATAAGTGTTTATTAGTAACATTGATATAATTTCTCATGTTGAACATAACTCTAATGCAAATAGATAAATATGAGTATTCATGTTTAACATTCTTATATGATGGAATGATGGTGGAATAACCTCCTTAACATGATCATAACCCTAATGTGTTAATTGGTGGTTATCATAGCCACATGGTTGATACTTTCTTATGCTAAACATGTTCATTATGAATATGATGAGGGTTAATCATATCTAGATTCCTTGCATGCTGATGTAATAAAGGAATATTCTTAATGTTAATATAACCCTGCTATGATTGTTTATGAACATCTTGTAGCTCATTAATGCAATATTGTGTTGATTTGGTGGTTTATATGTAAGTGATGTTTTTGAGCCTTGTTATAAGTCATGCAAAGATAATGATGATCTTATAGGGAATAGTATGATGGTCTTAATGACCTTTGGGCATGGTTGAGACCTAAATGAGGTGTAATCCTCTTGTGTTGATAAGGGTTGATACCCTGTGATATTGTGAAAAGGATTTTATATCTTGTGATAGTATGATGCTCTTAATGACCTTTGGGCATGGTTGAGACCTGAATGAGGTGAAATACCCTTGTGTTGATAAGGGTTGATACCCTATGATATTGTGAAAAGGATTTATATCTTGTGATAGTATGATGACTGGTGTGGTCTCATGAATGTAAAGTGAATAGTATCATGTGATGATGAGATGTGAAATTATGTTTCACACATTTTATATCTTTTGAAGTTGTGATATTTATGTGCTTGTTAGAAGTGAATTAGGGTTTGTATGTCTACTTGTTTGATGCAGCCTTCATTCACCCAATTGGCATAACTAATCAAGTGAAACTCTAATCATGTAGTTCCATGTGCCATAGATCCATCTGAGTGTCAGAATTTGTAGATGGTGAAACGAGTATTCCTAAGGTAAACACAGAGTGCAAACTGTTGAGTATGTGGGGGAGGGAAGTTGAGGATATATGCTTGTCATCCACAATGCAGATTGTGGAGTTTGGCTATGGTCATGCCTCATACATCTGATGTGATTGAGAACGGTTGTGGTCGTGTTATATATGTGACAAGATTGGAGGACAACTACAGTTGTACCTCAAATGGTAGGGTATGTGTACCCACCTCCTTTCACTAGTGTCGTGACCTATACCAAGGATGGACTAGGATGTTAGCAATTTGACCTTAGGTTTTGCTGTGGTGGACCCGTACTAACTATGGGCAGAGAGGATCTTAGGAGTTTGGCTCTTCCTAGATCTTGTATGGCACTAATTTCGAATTAGCAGTGGTCAGTTGGATTTTGAGTGGTATCCTCAATTTCCTTAGGGTGTAATAAAAGATGTAATACAACCATGTAGCATATTTGCTTAGGGTTATACACAACATTTCACATTGGATGATAACCCTTGTTTGTTATCTTTACATAAATATGATTCTTAGTGCAATTAAGAGATAGTAGATATACTTAGGTTGTCGATATGCTTAGGATTGTGGATGCGTACATACAGTAGCTATGCTTGTGTTGATAATTATACTGCTACTGCTGATTATAATCATGATGCTAGCTATCTCATGTTGTTAGTTATGTTTAGCATGCTAGCCATGCCTTTGTAACTAGAGATGCATATATTGCTACTCATGCTTATCCATATAGTTGTGCTTATGTTGTTTTCTCTTCTTATGATGTTGATATGTTCAACCAATTAGACATGCTCAAGTTGTTAGCTATGCTATGTTATTGGACTTGCTCATGATGCTAGATGTGCATATGCTATTGAATTACTTATATTGTCAACAAGATAAAGGATGATAGTTTGGCTAATGGCAATAGTTATTATCTGCTCCTTTATGTATTTTGTTAATCATCAGTATTGTTGAGCTTATGTGTTATATCTAATTAAACTACTTAACTATTTAATTACTTAAAAATGTTGTAATCAATAAACATTTTTGGAGGTTATATCTCTTCTGGGGCATGGGTCTCACCCTCGTGGTTCACCACTTTTTTTTTAGTTAATCGAAAGTGATGAAAAAAAATAGGTGGCAGTAAAGAGGAGATATAGGAATGAATCTCTAAGAAAGATGATTAGATGTCTAGTGTGTCCTAGAGTCATCCTTGTACTCTCAGGTCCGGGCAAGAAAAGTTTGTATATGGTGTTTCAAGTGAATATGAATGTTGTTAGCATGTTAATGCTTATTTGTGTGGCATATACAAATATTGTTCTCCCATGTATATATGTTGTGGCTAAGGTGATAGAACAATTTGTATCAAATTCTTGGCATAATATGGATAAAAGAAAGATGTTGGGCTCCTATGCAAATGTTTTTGAGCAGGTGCTGATGTTGAAACCAATTTTAATTTACCCATATTTTTGGGTATGTGGTAAATAGGTGATTGATTGTGTTTTATGTTTTGAGTAATCTCGTTTAGAGTAACGAGTTCTCACAGAGAGACTCCAATTGAGCTTAGAAGGAACTATCTTTGATCTTTGTTGATTCTTTTTCTTCTTGCTTTACCTCCTCTTAGTGCTTGTCAAGTCTTGGATCATGATCTTATAGATTGCCAATAAGCTCCTTGGTTGGAAGATCGCCAAGTCTTCTTACTTCTTCTATGGAGGTCACCTCTGACTCCCATCTCTTTGGAAGAGACCTTAGGATCTTTGAGTTGATTTCTCCTCTATCCAAAGTATGTCCCAAAGTAGCTAGGTTATTGATGATGGTGTTGAGTCTTGAATACATCTCATCAACTCCTTCTTTCTTACCCATCTTGAAGTTTTAGATCTTTTCTTTCTTCACATGCTTTCTGCCTTCACAAGTGATGTACAACTTGTGACACACTATTCGAACAAAACATTATTAACTAAGAAGAAGCAATCATTAACAACAGATTCATGAAGATCACTAAAAATTAAAACCTTTTTCAAAGAGATCCAAACACAGGAAAACTCTTTTATCAAGAATCACTGTATTTCATTTACATCCTGGTTCATAAGTACATATCTTGTACCATTCCTTCTCGAGGATTACAAACATCAACTGCTCTTTTAAAACTATACATAAGCAGTATGAGAACCTCGAGGCATCAAGCCAAAATCTCGGATTGACTCATTCAAAGTACTAACTACTAACTCTGAGGACCTGAGAGTACAGAGATGACACATATGACTTTCTATACAAAATATGACATCCAGAGTCTCCATCAGGAGTTTTACAGTTGTCCATGTTGCTACTGCTGCTCTCCCCCTACTATAGGGTTTATGTCTCTTCTTCTGTGTCTACCTAAAAAGTTGGATCCCACTAGGGTGAGACAATTGAAAATTATCCCAACGAGAGATATAACTCTCTACCAGAAACATTATTATTGCAGATAAATAGTAAAAATTTTGAGCAGGAGTTCTTTTATATTAACAACAATATTAATCATTATATGAATAGAATAAGAGTCACACGATGAAGCTTTGGGAGAGGATTATTGAGCAGAGGTTAAGATCTATAACACAGGTATCAAACAACCAATTTGGTTTCATGCCTGGAAGATCAACAACAGAGGCTATTTTTCTGATAAGAAGGCTTATGGAGAAGTATGGACAAAGCAAAAGAGATCTTCATATGGTGTTTATCGATCTAGAGAAGGCTTATGATCGAGTACCCAGAGAAGTGTTATGGATGGTTTTGAAGAAAAAGGGTGTGCCTATCCAATACATTGACTTGATCAAAGACATGTATGATAGCTCTACTGCAAGTGTCAAGACTCCTGGAGGAGAGACACCAACTTTTCCTATTACAGTTGGGGTACACCAAGGATCCACACTCAGCCCATATCTATTCGTTTTGGTTATGGATGAGTTAACAAAGAATGTTCAGGATGATATTCCTTGGTGTATGTTATTTGCTGATGATATTGTTTTGATTGACGAAACAAAAGATGGATTGAATGATAAAGTTGAATGTTGGAGAAAGGCATTGGAATCAAATGGATTGATGATTAGCAGGAGCAAAACTGAGTATATGCATTGCAATTTCAGCCAATCTCGCAGTGTGAATGATGGAGCCAAGTTGGACGGAGTAGATATACCAAAATGTGACAAATTTCGTTACTTAGGTTCTATTATTCAAACAGACGGGGATGTCCAAAATGATGTTTGTCATCGGATTACTGCAGGATGGTTGAAATGGAGGAGTGCAACTGGAGTTTTATGCGATCAGAAGATCCCTCTCAAGTTAAAAAGTAAGTTTTATAGAACAACTATACGACCAGCCATGCTCTATGGGAGTGAATGTTGGGCGGTGAAGAAACAAGGTCTCAACAAGATGAACGTGGCTGAAATGCGTATGCTGAGATGGATGTGTGGGAAGACAAGAAAAGATCGTTTGAGAAATGACTATATTAGGAATAAAGTGGGGGTGGCGAGCATTGAGGACAAGTTGCGTGAGGGCCGACTCAGATGGTACGGACATGTGCAACGCAGACCTACTAGTGCGCCTATACGAAGCAATGCTATTGAGCCAAACACTATAAATAGAAGAAGAGGAAGGCCTAAATTAACATGGGATGAGCTTATAAAGAGAGATTTTGAATCTCTACATCTCAATCAGAATATGACCCATGATAGAGCTGAATGGAAACGAAGGATCCATGTAGCCGACCCCAACATAGTTGGGATTGAGGCTTAGATGATGATGATGATGATATGAATAGAATAAGATAATATCCTTTCTCATGGAGAACATTGCATCTACCCATGGTATACTTATACATCATATATATATCTACTTTGCAAGGAATGTAAGGAAACATAAATATATCATCTATCAACTAAAGATGCATTAAAGAATTGTAACATCAGCCAATGATTTTCGTATTCAATCCTTATGCAAACATGCTATATGGCTGATTACATTTTACAATCAAACTTATGCCCTGAGGAGATGAGGTATACCGCTCATACTCCAAAAGACCATTGCGAAGTCGAAATCGATGCCATACGAGGTCAATGGAAGAGCCAAATTTCCATGACCTCATCTATCTCGGTCAGTACAACACTATTTGCAGGACATCTAGTGTCGCTACTAAATAGCTTTCCAGGGGATACTAGTAACTTTGCTATAGAGTTATAGCCTGTAGCACATACTCTTTTCAGGATATGGCCCGTAGCCAATGCCTGGTATTGTGGAGTTATGATCCGTAGCCATACTCTTTTCAGGATATGGCCCGTAGCCAATGCCTAGTATTGTGGAGTTATGGCCTGTAGCCATACTCTTATTGCGATATGGTCTGTAACCATTCCTGTGTATAGGATATGGCACATAGTCATTCCTATGAGGTGTAAGGATATATTCACCCATTACCCCCACATATTCAAAAATATGCGGCTTCTGGGTTATGCCGTGGAGCAACCTGTTTCACCATTCAGTAAATTTTGACGCTGATGGATCTATGGCCAAGGCACTACATGATGAGATTTCACTTGATTAATTAAGTGCATTACTATATTCTTTTAGCATCAGTCAAGTTCTCAAACATTATTATGACAAATGCTACAAAGAAAAGTATAATTCATCTATCAAGTACTTTTCAAAACTTTATAAAATATTGGGATCTTAATCCCTTGTCACATCATGGGTATTCTCATCCCTTAACATCTCATCATCATGATTATGGAATATGGGTATTCAAACATCAATTTATCAAGAACACTTGTTACCATTTATCAGGTAACTAATACCTTTAGGTCATCTGACCAAGGTAAACATGATACTTGTTACACAAGCATCTCACATGGCTCTCAAAGCCCATTTAGTCTCTTGTTACCTCTTACTAGGCAACAAAGCATATAATGGCTCACAAGGCCCTTAATGCATTTAAATAATTAACACATCATAGCTCATACCTGACTATGCTCATCTTCTCATGATTACCTGCATGATCATTTCATGATAACAGTTATATCAATTATAAATCAACACTATGCATTGTAAGAGTAGCATCACTATTCCCTTATTTAGGGTTAGGATTTATCTTACATGTCATCACCCTTCATTAGGATTAGGGTTTTCCATTATTAACCATTTAGGTTCTCAAGATCATATTATTAATGATCAAGACCTAATTCATTGCTCCACACAGCTAGGTGCCAACATTAATAACATAAGTTTCAATCATGCTTATTTATTCTCATCACTTATCATAAATGAAATATCAACACAAGATATGAGTTCCTCTCTCAACTTTACTAGTATATGGTTACATCATACTTTATTAACTTGGCTTAACCTTTTCTTAAGGTATGTTGACCTACACTTATCAAAGTGCATTATATCTCAATGTCACAATTGACATGACACACTTCATGTGTTATTCATCCAAGTATATTGGATTTAGAATACATCAAGGTGTATCAAACTTGAAGTGTTGGATGTGATATCTATCATGTCTTGATGTATCACTTCTCTCATCACCTTTATCTTAAGTTCATCAACTTATCTTGTTCTAGGGTATCTCTCATCCTAATACTTCATGCACCAGTTGATCACATTTATCATGTAATGTATTGATCACAAGTCACATGTTTAAAATATGCAACCACTATGAATGATATGTACTCATCTCAAGTAAAGGCATTATTAATATAAGGTCACCCATTAACAACTACCTTAGGTGTTTCAATTATCAATATATTAATCACTATTCCATTATTAGGGATAGGATTTCCCATCTTTATCTATTAGGGTTTACATATAGCATTACATAACATCACCCTGGATTAGGGTCTCACATCACATTACTGCATTAGGGTTCCACACACCTTCACCCTAGGATAGGGTTGCACATAACATCACCCTAGGTTAGGGTTTTACATAACATCACCCTAAGTTAGGGTTTCACATAACTTCACCCTTAATTAGGGTTTCACATAACATTACCCTTAATTAGGGTTTCACATGACATCACCCTTAATTAGGGTTTCACATGACATCACCCTTAATTAGGGTTTCACATAACATTACCCTGAATTAGGGTTTCACATGACATCACCTTTAATTAGCGTTTCACATGACATCACCCTTAATTAGGGTTTCACATAACATTACCCTTAATTAGGGTTTCACATGACATCACTCTTAATTAGGGTTTCAAATGACATCACCCTTAATTAAGGTTTCACATAACATTACCCTTAATTAGGGTTTTACACATCATTACCCTGAATTAGGGATTTTCATCACATCCTTACCTTGAATTAAGGTTTCATATAACATTTCCTCTAAAATTAGGGTTTCATGTAGCTTTGCCCAACATTAGGGTTTTCATGAAGCATTCCCTTAAATTAGGGTTTACCAATAGAATACCATGAATTAGGGTTTATCATATCATTACCTTGAATTAGGGTTACACCATCACCCTAGATTAGGGTTTCACTTAGTATTGCCCTAAATTAGGGTTAGGGTTCATTAACCTTCTCGATTAGGGTTTTATGATCTCATCAACCTGGATCATACCCTAATGACATATTGTATTTATGTTGAGAGTGTCAAGGTTAAATCATTACATGATTATCATTCATGTATACGTTCCTCTCTCTCTCATCCTCTCTAGGAGGTTAATTACTTTAATCTCAATTAGATTTGAATCAACTTGAATGAAGAGTTGACATAGTATATTAGGTCATTGCTTCCATAAGCATAAAATGTCAATTATTCTAAGCATACTTACTCACAAAGTACCTTAGTAATGCTTTTATTGTAATCAACCTTGAGATACTTTATGATCTCTCATTTAGGTTTTGAGATTAATTGATCCTTCAAATGATCTTGGGGTACTTGACCTCCATTCGGTCTTGAGGTGCTTGACCTCCATTCGGTCTTGAGGTGCTTGACCTCCATTCGGTCTTGAGGTGCTTTACCTCCATTCGGTCTTGAGGTGCTTGACCGCTATTCGATCTTGAGGTGCTTGACCACCATTCGATCTTGATTGATTTTACCCATTTGGTCTTAATCAAGTTTTACCTATTCGGTCTTATTCAAGTTTACTCATTCGGTATTGAATGGTTTTACCCATTCGGTCTTGATCATGTTTACCCATTCAGTCTTGAATGGTTTTACCCATTCGGTCTTGATCAAGTTTACCCATTCGGTCTTGATCAATTCCATCAATTAAGACTTCAATCAATTCAATCGATTAGGGTTTGAAATTAGTGGATCATCCATACATGGAACCTTTAAAATCAAATCAATTGGTATCATTGGTTCATCATTCATCCACATCAGCATTGATCCTCCAAACGATTTGAGATCATTTAATCTCAAATGGTCTTGAGACCATTTACTCCCAAACAGTCTTGAGATCGTTTGGTTTCAATTGATCTTAAAACCGATTGGTTCCAATGTTGAAACTGTTTGCTCATGTACTTTGTTGAGGTGTGTGCTTAAGATGAAATCATCATCTTCATGCTCCAGACCTTCAAAATTTTCTATGATTCTTGTTGTAATTTCAACAACTAATCAAGTGGAATTTTGAGAATGAAGAAAGATTCAACACATAATGAATAAATTGCAAACAATAATGACATTTAAGGGTTCAAGTTATATAACCCGCCTTCAAAATTGAATCCAAGCTTCAACCTTCTCATTCTCAATGGTGAATGAAGCTTCCTCAACTTCACAAGGCTTGTCCTCAAGTCTGTGAGTGAAATGGATGGCTAATGTTGAAGATTGAATGAAGAAAAGAAGAAATTCAACATTGAATTTCGATTTCCACCATGAAATCAAGGTTGAAGATGACTATGGAGCTTACCTACAGGTTGGGGTACGTCCTCCTATTGCTCTGAAGCTCCCTTTTTTTCAACCAAAGCAAGGAGAGAAAGAAAATCCGAAAAAGAGTCTTCAAGTGGGTGGAAAATGAAGTGTTTATAAGGGCATTTCAATGAGAGAGAAAGTGATATAAAAATCCTTTAACTCCCAAAATTGGTGCCACATCTCCCCCTCAAATCCTTGCATGCAAATCCATCTTCCCCACCTTCGAATTCCTCTTCATTATCCATGAATTAAAGTAAAAGCAATTAAGCACCTTAATTCATATAATACTAATATCCCATTTTTAGTGGATATTACTTTTTAGTTAACTAATGTGAGTGGGCTCTCCACTTACTTAGGATATTTTCAGTTCCATAGCAAGGAAAAAGGACGTACACTCTTATCCAAATTCAACCTTCACATATTTGGTTGAAGGGCACTCCCATTAATATATTTATTTTTGCATTAAATTGAATTATGTTTCCAATTATGCTTAAATCTTGATTATTTTAATATCAAGATTCTCTCTCCTCCAGAGTGATTCAAATGAGATGCCCCTCTCATTTTATTTTCTCTACATGATGTCAAAAAACATGAGGGAATCTCTAGGAGTGACATTTTGCATATAGAACCCTAGGTTTTGGGTAAATTGCACATTACACCAAAACTAGGTTTTAATGCACAAACATTGTTTAATAGGCTCTTTCTTGGTACTCAGGCTTCTACAAGCCATACCTCTGCATCATTTTCATTCCTATGATGCTTCAACACCTGAGGAACATTTTATCATGTACAATTTGCAAGTTAACCCCTCAACTTGGGTAATTTGTACTTTAGTCCAAAACAAACAAAACATTGTTTCATCATTATTCAAAAAGGACTAAAATTGAAACCTAAGTTCCTCTTGAGCCTTAATTACTTTTCAAAAGATAAGAGCAAGCATATGATTATATTTATTAAACAAAACATCTAGGATTCAAGCATAACCCATGTCAGGGATGTTACAAATTATAAACCCCTAACAAGGATTTTGTCCCCAAAATCCCAGGTAAAAGGGAGACAAATATTATTCATTCATTATATCATCAGATCTTCACATAGAATCTTAATGTCATGGAGATGCCATAGAACTTTGATCAATACAAAGTTCTTCCACACAAGATTATCATAGAACTTTCCATACATGACACATACTCTACTGTTTCTTTTTATTATTGACTGTAGAGTCAACTCTATGTCAGGTAACATTTTTCTTTGTCAAAGATACATTATACATGCCTCATTCTATTCAAGTGTCAAACCACACTGATTTATCACCTTTCTCAACTTATAACTTGTTAAGCTTTTCCCACAATGATTTTATAATTGTTCTTTCAATTAATACATCCTTATTGATGTTATGTTTTATGCAGAGTATAAACCCCTAACATGTGATGTCCATAGTATTTTATGTAATTTAGATTGATTTCACAGTTGGCCATTCCAGGTAACCAACATATATGGTCTAATTAGAAGTTATACTTTTACTTTCCCACACCACCTGATATTTCTTAGATACCAAAATTCCTCACTTTGGTATCCATCACATGTGTCAAAAACACATCACATCCTCATCATTTCCATTTCTCTGTTGTTGTTACCAAAGTCACACATATAAGAAGATCTTTCTTTCATCCTTGGAACATTATTTATTACACATATCTTTATCTTGGAACCAAAAGTCCAAGATGAACTGATACTTTTCTAAGTATCCATCATTGGATTACTTCTAATCCATGCGCATCAAGTGTCTTAGTACTCACTTGATTTCCATGCTCCAAAAAGAAGAGAAAACAAGAAACATATTTCTCTTATTACCCTATCATCACCCAGGGTTGTTTTTCAAATAGAAAGGATTATCATCTCCTCTCATTATAGCATGAACCTTGAACTGTTCATGAGTCATTTACTCTTGTTTCATCTTAGGTTCCTTGCCATTAGCATAGAAATTGTAAGGATGATTACATGTCATTACTCATTCCTTTATTATTATCTATCATGATTATGAACATTTTGTGATTTTATCACATTTCCCATTTCCACATCATGGGAAAAAATCTTTACTATTCACACAAGCTTTATCAGACAGGGATCATCTCCCTTGTCTCATTTTATTTATCATGAGGATTATACTTTTACTTCCTCATACACACAGATTGACCTGAGATCATCTCAAATTCCTCTTTATTGTACTTAGGATTTGATAAAATATCCATGCCATATTTGTAGTTTCTTTATTCTCACTAGATTGTTTCAGAATGACTACTTGATCAGAGTAATCAGAAAGATAACAATCTAAGAGTTCCATACTTGCCTTATCTCCAATAATTATATACCTGGCCAGGGTATACAAGTACTGAGATTAGGTAGTATGCATTTTATTTACTATCATGTTCCTCACTTTTCATATCATTATAAACACAGGATTTAACATCTGTGGATTTTCTTCAGGCATTACTTCTATATCTCATCCTTTATCACCCAGATAAAAGAAATTATAAAGCATTTAAAGGAATACTGAGTAAAATATGAGTCCTCATCTTCCTTGTGTCCTCATATTACTAGTCAAAGAAAGCTAAAAAACAACTACTTTCTTATATTTAACACATGAAATCATGAAATAATATATATATCAGAATAAAATTGTTTCATCTGACCTGTCTCATATCATAGTTTGTTTACTCCCTCAGGCTGATTCTTTTCATAGAATCTTAATGTTGCCTGATGTTGACCTTGTGCTTTGTTATTTAATGTAGTCGATCCATCCTGGGACGTCTGTACACATCCTCGAATGCCACCAGAAAACTGTTTCCTCTAATGACCTTGATGTTTCTTCCTCGATGATTGGGTTACCATTGTTTTTCCAACTAGACAATATTTTACTAGATGTCCTACCTATCTACACCAGTGACAGTTTCTAATCTCTTGATATGGTCTACAAGGTCCTTTACCCTTTCCAGATAGCCCTTTCCCTAGTGCCCTAGACCTTGGTTGTACTGATGGTACCAAAAACTTCCCCTTTTTGGAACTACTAGGCCTCTGATCCCGAGTTTGGATAGGCCTTTTCTTAATTCTTTTCTCATTACCCTTTTCGGGATAGTCTTTCCTGATATGTCCAAGCTACTTACACCTATGGAAAGTCCTGGTTTCAGGTTGTAGCATATTCCTTTCATCATTATTCATTGCTCCAACATGCTGATGTTGAGAAAAAATCCTATTGGAGTCCAAAACTTCATCATTGGGGGCTGGTAATCTAGGTTGTATTGCTAATACATGGTCCACTGTACACATTATTTCAGTCCTAACCTGCCCAACAGTGATATTAAAAGGAGGATTCCTTATCATAGTTGGATCATCTTAGGGGTTCTCAGGCAGTCGTTCTTCTCTTGCCTGATCCCTTGCACCTTCTGTTGGTGCAACATTACTTCTCTCAATAGCATGTTCCTTGTGTGATCCAGACATCTTTAAGTTCTTCTTCTCCTATATGAGTAGAAGACACTATTAGATAAACTGGAAGACACTAGAACAGACTCAACAACCTTAGTCCTATGTCTCTGTAGACTCAGCGAACCTAGAGCTCTGATACTACTAAATTGTGACACACTGTTCGAACAAAATGTTATTAACTAAGCAGAAGCGATCATTAACAGCGGATTACTGAAAATCACAAAAAAATGAAAACCTTTTTCAAAGAGATCCAATCCCAGGAAAACTCTTTTATCAAGAACCATTGTATTTCATTAACATCCTGGTTCATAAGTACTTATCTTGTACCATTCCTTCTCAAGGATTACAAACATCAACTGCTCTTTTAGAACTATACATAAGCAGCATGAGAACCTCTAGGCATCAAGCCAAAATCTTAGATTGACTCATTCAAAGTACTAACTACAACTCCGAGGATCTGAGAGTACAGAGACGACACATAGGACTTTCTACACAAAATATGACATCCAGAGTCTCCATCTGGAGTTTTACAGTTATCCCTGTTGCTGCTGCTGCTCTCCCCCTGCTATACGGTTTTTGTCTCTTCCTCTGCGTCTACCTAAAAAGTTGGATCCCATGTGGGTGAGACAATTGAAAATTGTCCAAGCGAGAGATATAACTCTCTGCCAGAAACATTATTATTGTAGATAAATAGTAATAAACTGAGCAGGAGTTCTTTTATATTAACAACAGTATTAATCATTATATGAACAGAATAAGATAATATCCTTTCTCAAGGAGAACATTGCATCTACCCATGGTAGACTTGTACATAATCTATCCACTTTGCAAGGAATGTAAGGAAACATAAATATATCATCTATCAACTAAAGATGCATTAAAGAATTGTAACATCAGCCAATGATTTTCATATTCAATCCTTAAGCAAACATGCTATACGTATGATTACATTTTACAATCACACTTATGCCCTAAGGAGATGAGTTATACCGCTCATACTCCAACCGACCATTGTGAAGTCGAAATCGGTGCCATACAAGGTCAATGGAAGAATCGAATTTCCATGACCTCATTTGTCTCGGTCAGTACGAGACTATTTGCAGGACATCTAGTGTCACTGCTAAATAGCTTTCCAGGGTATACTGGTAACTTTTCTATTGAGTTATAGCATGTGGCATATACTCGTTTCAGGATATGTCCCATAGCCAATGCTTGGTATTGTGGAGTTATGTCTCGTAGCCATACTCTTTTCAGGATATGGCCCGTAGCCAATGCCTGGTATTGTGGAGTTATGGCCTGTAGCCATACTCTTATTGGGATATGGTCTGTAACCATTCTTGTGCATAGGATATGGCTCGTAGTCATTCCTATGAGGTATAAGGATATATTCACCCATTACCCCCACATATTCAAAAATATGCAGCTTCTGGGTTATGCCACGGAGCAACCCGTTTCACCATTCATAAAATTCTAACACTGATGGATCTATGTCCAGGGCACTACATGATGAGATTTCACTTGATTAATTAAGTTCATTACTGTATTCTTTTAGCATCAGTCAAGTTATAAACATTATTATGACAAATGCTATAAAGAAAAGTATAATTCATCTATCAAGTACTTTTCAAAACTTTATAAAACATTGGGATCTTAATCCCTTGTCACGTCATGGGCATTCTCATCCCTTAGCATATCATCATCATGATTATGGAATATGGGTATTCAAACCTCAATTTATCAAGAACACTTGTTACCACTTATCAGGTAACTAATACCTTCAGGTCATCTGACCAAGGTAAACATGATACTTGTTACACAAGCATCTCACATGGCTCTCAAAGCCCATTTAGTCTCTTGTTACCTCGTACTAGGCAACAAAGCATATAATGGCTCACAAGGCCCTTAATGCATTTAAATAATTAACACATCATAGCTCATACCTAGCTAAGCTCATCATCTCATAATTACCTGCACGATCATTTCAAGATAACAGTTATATCAATTATATATCAACACTATGCAATGTATGAGTAGCATCACTATTCCCTTATTTAGGGTTAGGATTTCTCTTACATGTCATCACCCTTCATTAGGATTAGGGTTTTCCATTATTAACCATTTAGGTTCTCAAGATCATATTATTAATGATCAAGCCCTAATTCATTTCTCCACACAGCTAGGAGCCAACATTAATAACATAAGTATTCAATCATGCTTATTTATTCTCATCACTTATCATTAAATGAAATATCAACACAAGATATGAGTTCCTCTCTCAACTTTACAAGAATATGGTTACATCATACTTTATTAACTTGGCTTAACCTTTTCTTAAGGTATGTTGACCTACACTTATCAAAGTGCATTATATCTCAATGTCACAATTGACATGACACACTTCATGCATTACTCATCCAAGTATATTGGATTTAGAATACATAAAGGTGTATCAAACTTGAGGTGTTAGATGTGATATCTATCATGTGTATCACTTCCCTCATCACCTTTATATTAAGTTCATCAACTTATCTTGTATTAGGGTATCTCCCATCCTAATAATTCATGCACCAGTTCATCACATTTATCATGTAATGTATTGATCACAAGTCACTTGTTTAAAATATGCAACCACTATCAATGATATGGACTCATCTCAAGTTAAGGCATTATTAATATAAGGTCACCCATTAACAACTACCTTAGGTGTTTCACTTATCAATATATTAATCACTATTCCATTATTAGGGATATGATATCCCATCTTTATCCATTAGGGTTTACATATAGCATTACATAACATCACCCTGGATTAGGGTCTCACATCACATTACTGCATTAGGGTTCCACATACCTTCACCCTAGGATAGGGTTTCACATAACATCACCCTAGGTTAGGGTTTTACATAACATCACCCTAAGTTAGGGTTTCACATAACTTCACCCTTAATTAGGGTTTCAGATAACATTACCCTTAATTAGGGTTTCACATGACATCTCCCTTAATTATGGTTTCACATGACATCACCCTTAATTAGGGTTTCACATACCATTACCCTTAATTAGGGTTTCACATGACATCACCCTTAATTAGGGGTTTCACATGACATCACCCTTAATTAGGGTTTCACATGACATCACCCTTAATTAGGGTTTCACATAACATTACCCTTAATTAGAGTTTTACACATCATTACCCTAAATTAGGGATTCTCATCACATCCTTACCTTGAATTAAGGTTTCATATAACATTTCCTCTAAAATTAGGGTTTCATGTAGCTTTGCCCAACATTAGGGTTTTCATGAAGCATTCACTTAAATTAGGGTTTACCAATAGAATACCCTGAATTAGGGTTTATAATATCATTACCTTGAATTAGGGTTACACCATCACCCTAGATTAGGGTTTCACTTAGTATTGCCCTAAATTAGGGTTAGGGTTCATTAACCTTCTCGATTAGGGTTTTATGATCTCATCAACCTGGATCATACCCTAATTACATATTGTATTTATGTTGAGAGTGTCAAGGTTAAATCACTACATGATTATCATTCATGTATAAGTTCCTCTCTCTCATCCTCTCTAGGAGGTTAATTACTTTAATTTCAATTATATTTGAATCAACTTGAATGAAGAGTTGACATAGTGTATTAGGTTATTGCTTCCATAAGCATCAAATGTCAATTATTCTAAGCATACTTACTCACTAAGTACCTTAGTAATACTTTTATTGTAATCAACCATGAGATACTTTATGATCTCTCATTTAGGTTTTGAGATTAATTGATCCTTCAAACGATCTTGGGGTACTTGACCTCCATTCGGTCTTGAGGTGCTTGACCTCCATTCGGTCTTGAGGTGTTTGACCTCCATTCGGTCTTGAGGTTCTTGACCTCCATTCGGTCTTGAGTTGCTTGACCTCCATTCGGTCTTGAGGTTCTTGACCTCTGTTCGATCTTGAGGTGCTTGACCTCCATTCAATCTTGACTGATTTTACCCATTTGGTCTTAATCAAGTTTTATCCATTCGGTCTTAATCAAGTTTAATCATTTAGTCTTGAATAGTTTTACCCATTCTGTATTGATAAAGTTTACCCATTCCGTCTTGAATGGTTTTACCCATTCGGTCTTGATCAAGTTTACCCATTCGGTCTTAATCAATTCCATCAATTAAGACTTCAATCAATTCAATCGATTAGGGTTTGAAATTAGTGCATCATCCATACATGGAACTTTTAAAATCAAATCAATTGGTATTATTGGATCATCATTCATCCACATCAGCATTGATCCTCCAAATGGTTTGAGACCATTTAATCTCAAATGGTCTTGAGACCGTTTACTCCCAAACAGTCTTGAGACCGTTTGGTTTCAGTCGATCTTGAAACCGATTAGTTCCAATGTTGAAACCGTTTGCTCAAGTACTTTGTTGAGGTGTGTGCTTAAGATGAAATCATCATCTTCATGCTCCAGACCTTCAAATTTTTCTATGATTCTTGTTGTAATTTCAACAACTAATCAAGTGGAATTTCAAGAATGAAGAAAGATTCAACACATAATGAATAAATTGCAAACAATAATGACATTTAAGGGTTCAAGTTATATAACCCGCCTTCAAAATTGAATTCAAGCTTCAACCTTCTCGTCCTCAATGGTGAATGAAGCTTCCTCAACTTCACAAGGCTTGTCCTCATGTCTTTGAGTGAAATGGATGTCTAAGGTTGAAGATTGAATGAAGAAAAGAAGAAATTCAGCATTGAATTTCGATTTCCACCATGAAATCAAGGTTGAAGATGACTATGGAGCTTACCTACAGGTTGGGGAACGTCCTCCTGTTGCTACTAAGATCCCTTGTGTTCAACCAAATCAAGGAGAGAAAGAAAATCCAAAAAATAGTCTTCAAGTGGGTGGAAAATGAAGTGTTTATAATGGAATTTCAATGAGAGAGAAAGTGATATAAAAATCCTTTAACTCCCAAAATTGGTGCCACATCTCCCCCTTAAACCATTGCATGCAAATCCATCTTCCAAACCTTCGAATTCCTCTTCATTATCCATGAATTAAATGAAAAGCAATTAAGCACCTTAATTCATATAATACTAATATCCCATTTTTAGTGGATATTACTTTTTAGTTAACTAATGTGAGTGGGCTCTCCACTTACTTAGGATATTTTCGGTGCCATAGCAAGGCACAAGGACGTACACTCTTATCCAAATTCAACCTTCACATATTTGGTAGAAGGGCACTCCCATTAATATATTTATTTTTGCATTAAATTGAATTATGTTTCCAATTATGCTTAAATCTTGATATTTTAATATCAAGATTCTCTCTCCTCCAAAGTGATTCAAATGAGACGCCCCTCTCATTTTATTTTCTCTACATGATGTCAAAAAACATGAGGGACTCTCTAGGAGTGACATTTTGCATATAGAACCCTAGGTTTTGGGTAAATTGCACATTACACCAAAACAAGGTTTTAATGCACAAACATTGCGTAATAGGCTCTTTCTTGGTACTCAGGCTTCTACAAGATATTCCTCTGCATCATTTTCATTATTATTATGCTTCAACAACTGAGGAACATTTTATCATGTACAATTTGCAAGTTAACCCCTCAACTTGGGTAATTTGCACTTTAGTCCAAAACAAGCAAAACATTGTTTTATCATTATTCAAAAAGGACTAAAATTGAAACATAAGTTCATCTTGAGCCTTAATTACTTTTCAAAAAATAAGAGAAAGCATATGATTATCATTCTTAAACAAAACATCTAGGATTCAAGCATAACCCAGGTCAGCGATGTTACACAACTTGTCATGTATCTCATAGGTTGTGTCCCATGAGGAGTTACAGTTGAACTCGAAAGGAGTGAGGGCTTCCTAGAGGATGCTAATTGCTTTGGCATTGAGCTATGCCACCTTTAGAGCTACTTCATCCCAAGTAGCTACAACTCCTTCCGACTCCTTACAGTGTGTAATCATCACTTTCCACATGTCAAAGTTCATTTCTTGAATGTAAAACTACATCTGTTGCTTCCAATAGAGGAAGTTGGTGTCGTCGAAGACTGGGGGGGCGCATGGAGAAGCCTGCCTCTATGTTGATTAACCAAGTAGGTTCTCACCCATATTTTCATCTCATAGGAGAGTTGTTGGAGAAGATCCTTGTATTAATACCACTTGTTGGATCTAGGTCTCTAGAGGGGAGTGAATAGAACTTCAAAACTTGCACAAGAATAGTTAGACCTTAAAATTATATCAATTGAAACCAAACACTAAGAGTGAATATGAAGTCCTATCTAAATAAGCATTGCAAGGATGAGATAGATTGAAACATAAAGTTGGACAAGGTGTTTAGAGTGGTTCCAATCTCCAAACTAGGAGACTGTCAGTCCACTACCTAGAGAGGTCAACCTCTAGGACTTTGCAACCCATGTATACTTATATTCCATTATAAGACCAATAGGAAGATCACCCTACACCCAAGGGATTACCTATACAAGAGCTAGTCTTCTACCTTAGAATAGGTCTTACCCACTCTTGCAAGGACCTTGATTCCTTTTCCTAGGACATCTCCTCATTGCAACAAGTCTTCAACCTTGAGGATTTACCCACCAAGCTCCTTGGATCCTCCACGTTGTCCTTCTCTTTCACTTGGAGAAGATCTACACACCTTCTTCAGCCTTCAAGAAGGATAGAAACTCCTCATTCACTCGAAGAAGATCATTGTAGCCTTTTCTCATGGAGAAAGTGGATTGGGAAATGGAGAGATTTACAAGGTAACAATGAGGTATCTCTCTTACAACATCCCTAACTCACTCATAATCATGAAATTCTTTGTAAATGAGAGACAGAAAGGGGATCAAAGGGGTTTTGCACACTCAGCGATAGCAAGGATCAAGGATAGCATGAATGAGAAACCTTGGAATGAAGTCTAAGAGGTCATATTTATAGTTGGGGGTGTTCCTTTGAGTGTGGGATCACTTAAGAATGAAAAATAGTCATTTTACAACATGCAATGGGCATAGTTTTGATTCTAAAAACTGTCTAATGATTTAATTCACTTTTTTTGTGTTTTTTGTACAGTGTATTAAGTCAAGTTTCAATAAAGGTAACTCAACCGATCCACTATCTGATAAAGCCAATTTTCAAATGATCGGCCGAGTTTGTTTTGGGGTTACTCGACTAATTCACCAAAATCAACTTTAGACAGAAAGTTGGTAGGTCAAGTTATGTGAGTGTACAACTCGAACAATTCAATCATTTCCAAAAATCCATCATGGATTAATCAAGATTCAAGCTCGAATGATTACATTACTGTGATGAATTTTCTAAAATGCTTTTTAAGTGATCAAATGATGGAATTAAGTGTCCCTAATGTTTTGTCATCTTAGTTACAAGTCATATCTTCAATACATATAATTACAAAAATATTGTATAGTGATTTGGAGTGTTTTCCACAAGAGTACATTTGTATTGCTTTTGACGAACTTTGACAAGATAGGGCTTGGTGAACTTGATCATTTTCATGTACCTAATACCTGAAATATATCACAAACAAACATATTAGATACATATGAATGGAATGGTAAAGTCATTATCAAAATATGGACAATGTATAATTCTCAAGTCAACAATTATGACGTACATATTTTTCATACACAACCAGGGAGGAAGATTGTATATATAATCATAACAGTTCAAGTGCTATGTTGAGTGTTTAATGTGCCATATGGATTCATCCCATCAGTTCAAAGTCTAAGTCTTAGATTCTTGACTTTTTTACCAAATTTAGGGTACAATAAATCAAGTTTATTCCATTGTAGGGAAACAGATGCATGTCATAAAATCCCATCATGGGTTTTTTTATCTCTACATGCCAATATAGATTCTCTGCATCCATGGTATTGGTAAATAAGTGTTGAAACTATGGTATTATAGGTAGATACCTCATCATCTTGGCAAGACAACCAGTTTTGGCCTTACTTGAAGTCATCATTTTATACCTTGACGATCAACATTTTGGACAGTTTATCAAATTGATATAGTCCTTTTGAAACAATACACTTTCATCTGAGCATGCATGTGTCTTCTTAGCCACCATTCCCATTGGTCACAACATGTTTCTTGTTTTGTATGTCAAGATTGGAAACTCTCTTCCTTCATGAAGATTTTCTTTCAATAAAGACAATACATATGTGAAGCTTTTGCCTCTCCATCTGTTGTTAGCCTTCAGAGTATATAGTCTCAACACAATGCTCAACTTCTTAAACTTAGTACAACCTAAGTATAATGGCCTCTCAGCATCATGTAAAATGTTTCTAAATACTAAAATTTACCCTACAACTATAAAGCATCGCATCAGCCATGTCTATCAGAACTGATACACTCACATCAACATTGTTGACAATTTCTCCTTCAACACAATAACTATGATCGACATCTACTTATTTTATTATAGGAATCTCTCTATGCTAGTACCATTATGTATAGTCCTGTACGATCCCATTGCACATGACATGACATTTTATATTGTAAATAGTGTCAACTTTCAAGTTGTTATTAGATTTCTTACATGGACAATAGAACCTATCTCCAAGTTGTCTCATATGTTCCTCCCCAAATCTTATAAATTGATCAAGACTTGTAATAATCTATGGAGTGTAGTGATATTCAATGGACATTCATGACGATCCATTCTAAGATCATAGAGAAAATGAGAATTGAATCAGGTGTTTAGAGATTATGATTTAGAGATTAGGGTTTATCATCTAGGGTTTGGGGTTTAGGGTTTACATATTAGGGTTTAGGGTTTTCAAATTAGGGTTTAGGGATTAGTAATGTATGTGTACCACCATCTTATTCTTGAATACCTAATCTCATTAGTAAGTGTATAATGTGTATTCAGTTTTCAACAATATTTCATCAACATTTCCTCACAGTTGTTCAAGTACACTGATGTAGATGTGCAAATACCCAACTACATATGTACTTAGAGAACAAATGGGGAAGTACTGACGAAACATCTTGAAAACTAAACACACATTGCACACCTACATCCTAAGTGAGATTAATTGTCAAATAATAGTCCCAAGCTGAGGACTATCCCAATCTACTCCCAATGAGTAAATTTATGATTGGTTTCTTGGCCAACTTTAGGATTTTGAAATTAGGGTTTAGAAAAAATGTGTACCATCTATCCCATTCTTGAACACAAAATCTCACCAATAAGTGTATAATGTGTAATCAATTTTCAAGAATATTTTGACATTATTTCCCTGAAGTTCTCCAAGTACATCAATCTAGATGGGCAAATACCCACCAACATGTACTCAGAGCACAAACATGAAAGTTCCGACAAAACATCTTGAAAACTGAATAAACATAATACACTTACATCCTAAGCGAGATTAAGTGTTTGAGTAGTCCCTAATGGAGGACTATCTATGATTTACTCCTAATAAGTAAATGTTGAATGAGTTTATAGGCCAATGCCATGATTTAGAAATTAAGGTTTACAAAAAAGATCTCTATGCCACACATCTATGGGTCATTTATCAAAATTTATATCATAATCATTAATAAGCTCGGGAATTGGTCTCATAACTAATGGTAGCACATATATAATTTACACATTATGCATAATGATGCCAAACATAATATTTAAAGTTTATATGAAAAATTCTAAACAAACTAAACAAACAAGTATATATGTATTTTAAAACTTATAGCTAAACAAACCAATGAACCAAACAAACAAGAATTATAGCTAAAAATAATTAAAAAAAGAAAACAACATAGTACCATAAGAATAAGAAACATAGGAGATGGTGGAATCAAGCACCTCAAGAAATAACATCTTTGGCGGTGATCATCACAAAAATAACAACATGGGAGGCTACATTGGTGGCTCAAGCACCAGTAGTAATGAAAACAATAGTGACAGAGGAGCAAATCATAAGAAGAGGGTTATCAATAGGGAGCGGAAGCAACAATAGTGACATCAACACTCATAGTAGTAGTGTAAGAGGCAACAATGGGTGGTGACAATAGATGACCTGGTTACTAGAGCACAAGAAAATCATACAATGAAATAGAGAATGGGGGAAAATAAAGTTTCATGAGAGCTGTTAAATTAAACTTCATTGTTGATTGCTCAAACAAACTAATGATAGAGTAAACACTAATCATTGGCTGTATTAAAAGAAATCAACGATAGAGGTCCTAATCCCTAATAAAAAATACCAACCTTACTAAGGACTTAGTCATTTGTTTTATTAAAAAATTGATGATAGAGTACACACTATGTCATAGTTTGGATACGTTAAAACAGATGACAGAGGACTTATCCCTAATAAATAATGCTAAACTCATTAAGGACTTTTTTGTTGGTTTGTAGATGCCAAATCGAAAAATAACTCAATTTGGGGGGTAGGAACACTTTTTCACAGGAACGTGGGGGAACCCTATATCATTGGTTCATTAATAGAAAACTGACACACATGCTTTTAGAGGTAAAAAATTTCACAATGGATGTGACCTATGGTGATGGTTTTCTTAAAGAAAAATAGACAACTTAGGTGTTTTGGTGGCAAATTTTATTTTGTAGGAAGGAGTGTGTTGTTGGTTTCTGCACAACTGACATTGAACACGTATATGAAATTTTTGTCTTGGAAAATTGAATTTTGTGGGTTGACTGTCATGTTTGTTCTTCCAACTATAATCAATGTTATAGTCAAAGTGGTACCTATATTTTTTCTTAATCGAGATGACTTGACCAATAGTACTATTTGTGCTCTAGAAACAAATGACATAGATATGTAGTGTCCATTTTCTATTTAAATTGACATTAAGAAAAGTGACATCAGAGGTCAAGAATGTACTAGTGAAAAGTAGAAACACCATATTTTTCATAACTAGGCATTATTCTCCTACTAGGCTCTGGGTTTTATTCCCCTATCACATACGATACATTTAGACATTGCAGTTTTTGACCTCTTATCAAACATTGAAGTTTCAAACATGATGCATGAAATGACGTTTTAGACCTACAATTCTATATATATCTAGCATCAAGGTTTTCGTGATCCTACTCTTGGTTTGGAATATATGTGTTCCAGACCCACTTTTTAGATTATGCTAGTTTTTATTATAATCAACATGCACGATTATTGTCTGAGATGTTGTGAAATAAATTGTAAAGGTAAGAATTCATTTTTATTGATCATCTTTTGTGAAATTACTTGCCTCATCTTTTAACCTAGATAATCTCTTGAATTAAATTCTTCTTGAACTGCCTATAATTATTGAACCACCTTCTGCTTGGAAACTTTCTACTTGTTTTACCTTTTTCTATTAAATGACCAAATGTTTCTATTTTGCAGATACTCAGTTTATACCGACTCATACTTTCTTTTGTTTTCTCCTTTTGGATGTTGTTCCCAAAGAACCCAGACATAAGTGCAATAGAAGAAGATGGCTTATGTGGGACATCTAATAAATAGTAGGACCATAAGAAAATCTTGAGATGTCCATGTTTCCCTCAACAACTGCTCCCTTTGAATAAATTAAATTTATAACTTCTCAAGTATTTTATGCCACCCTTAATGGGTGAGAACAATGTAAATAGATTTTTTTAGATAATCGAATAGTTTTGATTTTTTGCTGGTAAATATTAATGTTTGTTGTCTATTATTATTCTTGAGAAATTACAAATACACTAGATACATCATACTTGTTTGTGTTTTTGGATTAGATGAATTTATTACTAAAATAAGTAAATAGAGGATCCCCTCTTGGGTCCCACTTCTTATAGACAACAACCTACTTTTGTATTGACATTGTACATTTAACATATTATAACATCTCAAAGTGTGTATGCTAGTATCCATTTTAGACAAAAAGCTTATTGGAGAGTTATAGATGATGCAGTTCTATAAAGTTTATGTTTAGATCTTGTTTAGATATGTTTTCAAAGATGTAACCCAATTTTCATGATGAAATTTTTGATTTATACAAGTTATTACCCTCATTTATAACATAAGTTGCAATGAGTTTGCCATATTTATAACTAAAGGTGACATGAAGAAAGTATAGTTTCATAGTATAAGCATGCACTATTGAATGCACATATCTCATATATGTATTCCATATTCACTTACTCAAAAATTCTTATTATTCATTCTATATCTACAACTTAGTAGAATATGTGGCCCAATGATTAGCCCAATTTTTGTAATGACATTTATTAAAATTTGGTTTTATGAATTTTTATAGCATTGAAAGACTTGTAAGGTTGCAATAAATAAGTATACCTTATCCAAAAAAAAAGGTTGCAATAAATGGTTTCTTTTATTATTGAAGACATTGAAATGGAAAATTTAGAACTTTAATAGATTATTTAACCATTCAATATAAATTTTAAGCATATATTGCATATATTTCTTTTTATCATATGAGTTCCATCATTTTGTAGTCATAATATTTTTGGAAACATTATAACAACTTTGTAAATACCTTTCTCAAATTTTATTCATTAAATTGTTTTATCTTGTTGCATGTAGTTCTCTAGGCATTTATTAATGAGAATATTGCAAAATTAGTCATGTATATAACCTATCCTAGATATTGAGTTTCATTCATGTGAGACCTTAATGGAAAGAGCATACTCATAGTGAGACTTTTGGTTCACATATGTAACCACCTCAAGAAATTGGATTCTATGCATGTCTTTGTTTACAAAATTCATTATATATACACTAGTATAGATTATGTAAGTTTCCCTAGATCAATCAGAATTTCTAGTTCACAAAATACTTGTGAAAAATTAGTACAAATGTGTAAACTATATGTCTAACCTTTGTGAATATACAGTTTGTTTTATTTTTTTCAGTTCGACCTTTTTTGTTTGTGGTATCTTGTATGCATTTGAGTGGATGTACTTCTATTCATTATAGAGTATAGTATAATACTTTACTATCACACAATAAATTTATTATATGTAACAAAATTTTGAATCACTTCCATTTGCATTAAATAAGACAAACTTTACATATTATGCAAAATCACACAATTTCCTTACTTGTTTATTTTTCTACATAATTGTATAATTGTAATATTGGCTATCCACTTTACATTTAGAAACATTAGTTCGATAATTAGAAAAGAAATGTTTATAAATA
This sequence comes from Alisma plantago-aquatica, assembly GCA_963693085.1. Lineage (NCBI taxonomy): Eukaryota > Viridiplantae > Streptophyta > Magnoliopsida > Alismatales > Alismataceae > Alisma > Alisma plantago-aquatica. Next base: position 450,850,616 of record OY856410.1, on the reverse strand, counting down.
ATATTAAAATATAGTGAATATAAATTTTAAAAAATCTTGTTGTATCCACAGAAGAGAAAGAATGGAAAATAAAATATAGAATACCTTTGTTGACTTGCGATTCTAATATATTATTTGCGTCTATTTTTTAGTCTCAAGGTGAGTTTTCATTGAGAATATTATTCTTGTAGAAGAAATTGTTATGACGTGTAGATTTTGGAGAATGGGATTACATCCATTGTGAGACTATTCATGGACCCATAATAGAAGTAAAACAAACAACTATATGGTTACTAAGAGAAATTTTTTTTCCAGGGGGGTGAATATGTTACATAATCAACCTTAGGTACATGTTCAATCTACCCTTTTACCTTATTCTCTTTTAATTTAGAATCCTTTTATTAATTTAGGAATATTTGATTATAGTGTTTTAACCAAAAAATCAATTATTAGAGACTTTAATACAAGAAATTGGAATGAAATCCTAAATTGGGTCAAACTATGAAATTTCACCACATTGATAGGTTTAAGTTTGAAATTATTTTTTTAGTTTTTTCTTATGGATGGGAATGGGGGTGGAAGATTTATAAATGAGATTTTACAATTTAAAAATAAAGAAACTATAAAGTATAATAAAGTTTGCTTAGATATCAGTCAACTTTGGGTAAATCTAGGAGTCTTAAAAGTTAAAAATAAAGGCAAAATCAGATTCCCCCCTCCAATAGTTATTTTACCAAATTTGGACAAATTTGGGTAATAAATGATCATTGAATTGATTTGAAAATATAAAACATTGATACATTGATGTCACTTCACACCATATGTCGGAGTTAGATAAGGTTTCCTGCAATTATTCATCACATGTCTCTTTTCCTTCATTTTTCACATGGGATCACTTAGTGGACGACCGTCATTCTCCCCTGACTCTCTTCTATCTAATCGACGAGGTTGGATTCATCTTCCACCCTAATATGTTTGCTCGTCTGAATTTGTTTACTATCCAACACCGTCGAGAAATATTTCTCCGCTCACAGTTCAAAAATTGATTGATTTTTTCACCATTGGTTTCCTTACATGATTCCACATCCAATGATTACTCACTCAAGACTTAATTTGCATAAAGTGAGATTCACACAATTCTTGTTGCCCAAGCTTTTTAGACCCCACACCCAAAATCCCTAACTTAGAACCGTTTATATATCTAAACCTACCATTGTCTTCGTCACACCTCTTGCAACTAAAAACCAAATTCAATTTCATCTTTGGTATCATGATTTGCCACCGACAAATTGAAATCCAGTGTCTCTATTATTGGTGTCTCCTATAGGAATCATTCTACTTGACCAAATCCCAGCTAGGATGAGTCTTACCGAGTTTTGTTCTTTGTGTTTGCATTGTTCTAGTCACCAATCGATATCTGATCTCATTTCCCCCAAATTTGCCCCTTCCTACTTTGCTTATAGTTGTGTCCATGGCGCACATGTAGAAAGGAAAGTAAGAACTAGGGAGGAATCCCAGTTTGCTCCTCTATTATCTCTTTCTCTCAGTCTAGCCGCCAAGGTAGTACTGACATTTTACATGACTTCCCTTCAATTTATCCGCATGTTTATTTTGTGCTGGTGTTACGATTTTGCCCATGTTATGACCTAAGGTATCAAATATTGTGCGAGGGCATATCCATGATTTTATATTTATTTAATTTATTTAGAAATCAATGAAATATTAGAAAAATCCATAATCTAGTAAATTGCATAACTAATGGTATGAGTATAAAAAAAATACATAAAAATATGTTCACGAATCATGATATTTTTCTCTATTTACTGATTTTAATTTTAATGCTTGATCCCAAAGTTTTAAATACTGATTCTTTTTAAATTTTCAATCTCTACTATCGCTTATTGATTATGTAGGAAAATTATAAATAATAAAATTATGAATCTAGAAATTTATAATGTATTAGACCTTGAATGAATAATATATGATTCTTTTTTATAGATGAATAACATGAGTCAATCTAGGGTTTTTATGAGGTTAGATTATTAGGATTTCATGATATGAGACATAATTGAACCCAAATCTGTGCAAATACAATATGTGTAGATTTCAGAGAACTCCAGGCTTGAGAGGGTATCATTTAGTCTCTACTCCAAACACCCAAGTCAAGTTATGCTGCATCTCCCTAATCATATTGATCAATTGATCTAATTTCACTCTCTTGGTGTATGTTGCATCTCCACAATCCTATATTGAGAAATTGTACCTATTTATCTCTCTCTTGGGCCTCTTTGAGGTATTTTGTTAATGATTTTTATCTTTATTGGCTTGATGACCTATTTGGGTCCATTGTTAAATAATTTGAATCATGATAATCTTGATCTGTCTATAGTTCATGTTGTATTGTAAAATTGTACTTTGCTTCAGTAGGAAACCCTAATTGTAGATATGAACTATTTTACCCCATTTTGTGATGGATGTTTCATTTTATCTTTTTGTGTGATGAAAGTGTTAGTAATTCTATTTTTGTGATTGTACTTTTATTTGCCTCCACATTTATGCATGCTTTTTGATTCAATAGCCTTAGAGTTGTAAACGTGCTATAGTTTCATAGGGTATGCACCCTTTATGTTTTGGGATGGAGGTTATGTGCCCCATACTCAGGTTTTGTGCTCACTTTTATGTATTGGGGATTTTGGCTACTAACCATAATATATCAAGTAATGGGTTATGTTCCCTAATTGCCATTGTTTATTTATATTTAACTAGTTCTATGTTTATATTACTTGCATGCAGGTTGAACATTATTGTTGATGGGTGATGTGCCGTAAATTATTTATATGTGCTTTTGTGGCATACCTTATTCTTTCTTTATGGAAAGTGTAACTATTGATTATCATCTTTATTTAAATTCATATCTTTTGATATCCACTTGGATGGAACTTTATTTTTATTATGTATTTTTAAATGAATGGGGTTGTATGTATTATTTTCTTAAATTAAATAAAGAGTAGACCCCTCTCAGGGTGTTGGCTCAAGAACTAGTTCATATGAGCAAGCTTCTCAGGGCGAAAGATGATTCTTGCCCCACAAATTAGATGGATGTGAGTTAGGAAGAATCTCATCCATCCATCCATTTAGCGATTACACATGGAGAAAAGAACGGAAAGGGATGCATACAAATAATTGTAGGAAACCTTATCTAACTTAGAATTTGTATAAACTAACATCAAAATGGCAATGATTTCCTTTCCAAATCATATCGAGAAATCATTTATTACCCAAGTTAGACCAAACTTGGTAGGCTTGGTATTTGAGGGATGGGGAATTCAATTTTACCTTTATTTTTAAGTATTGACATTCCTACATTTAACAAAACTTAACTTGATGTCTAATTAAACTTTTATCATATATTATTATTCCTTAATTATTAAATTCTAAAATACTATTTATTATTCTTCCTTCCCCATACCTATCCAAAGGAAAAATAAAAAATTGAATTTTAAACGTAAATCTATCAATGTGGTGAAATTTCATAATTGACCCAATTTAGGATTTTATTGAATTTCTTGTATTAAAGCCTCAAATAATTGATTTGTTGGTTAAACCACTATAGTCAGAGATTCCTAACATCCAAATAAAATTTTGAAAAGGATTCTTAATGAACTGAGCATAATGTAAATGGGTAGATTGAGTATGTAATTGAGGTTGATTATGTTACAAAATAAAAAAAACTATGTTAGTGGGAGAATATTCTCACATGGACATATGTTTTCTTTTAGGAAACTAGAGGAGTCAAATAAGTCGATTAGAGAGAATCTTCAGTTATGACTTCTGCCCAAGATGTTCTTAAAGGGGACTATATAGTTATCCATCAATGCACTATACTTACAACTATAGGGAAAAAATGGCTACCAAAACCATAATGCTCACTTTAAAGGATTGACAACTATAGTTTTGAATATAAACCATCTCACTCATTTGTTCATATAAAAAGAAATCCTAAGACATCATCATCTAGGAACAAAACATCTAGGTGCATGTATATATATATATGTATATATATACATATATATATATATATGTATATATATATACCTATATATACATATACATATATATATGGGGATTTATTCGCTACGTACGCGGGTAGCCTGATTTTTCGCTACCCTCCCATCCAAAAGAGTAACTATATGGTACACAAGAGTAACTCTGAGATCAAAAGAGTAACTATATGGTACACAAGAGTAACTCTGAGATAAAAAAAAGTAACTGCACAGAAAATATACAACCTGTAAATATATGGATGGGTTTTTTTATTTTTTTTTGGGGGGGGGGGGCAAATGATATTATTTTTGGATGAAATTTTTTGGGGATCTAGATAAAATGCTCATCTACAATTGTGAATTAAAAAAAAAAAATCAGGAAGGGTGTGCGGGTATTAAAGATGAACCCTATATATATATATATATGTGTGTGTGTGTGTGTGTGTATATATATATATATATATATATATTCTAATATAAATTTTGGAATCACATCTTCTAGATCCTCTAACTATTGCCATGTTTAGTATCCTGATGTTCATCAATAATGCACATATGTACATAGACATTAGAATATATTGATCCTACGGTACATATGTGATAATGAAAAATTTGTAGAATACTTAATATGACTACAAGAAAATATGTATGTTTTTCAATATATTTGAACATTTATAGATATTCTATAACACTTAAAAATAAACCAGACGTCCATGATACAAGACACTCGCAGCTCCCATTATATCCTTGTAGATTACCTTAGACATGATACACCTATCCACTCTATTACCTTTCACTTTCTACCACAAAACCCTAATTTTCTAGGGTTTTGACTGTATCCACCTCCACTTTCCTTACCCTTTCACCCACTTGGAGGAGTTCATGCTTGGAGATGTTGAAGTGATAATTCAATATTCTCCATCCACATCCATGGAATTTCTATCCGCTTATCCTTCTTATTTTATTCTTTATTTTACTATGAGTACTTAAGCTCCTATTTTTGGCATGTTTTGGAGGAAAATATGTGACTATGGTACCATATTGGGAAATATATATGCATGTAACTTTGATTTCACTACCAATGGATATTTCATTACTTGTTCTCTTTCCTTGGTTGTTTGAGCTATGGAATCACCTAAGGCATAGAGAACATGGTGATTTTGGTCTTTTTTATGGAGAGACCCCTAAGTTTCCAAGAGGAACCTTAGCTAGTTTCTCCTCATCCCTCTTTATCCCTCCATTCCACTAGCCTAGGTGAAAAATCTAAGTATCTAGGTATGTTCCCCACATGCACTTAGCAAGTAGTATGCTAAGAGGTTTGATTGGAGGTAATAAGAGGTTAAACACCCTTTTTCTAGACCCCATTCCACCAAATGTATCAGGAGAACCATATATACATACCTATAGTTGGATGAGGAAAACCAATGTTTACATATCTTGTGTTCAAAAGGGACTTGTAAGGTTGTATGAAAAGCTGTAGGGAATAGTTATCTTAAACACCACCATGCCACCCATGGCCAACTAATAGAATTAGGTTCATACTCTACATTTCCCTTATTGTTTGTATGGTGTCTTAATTGTAGGATGTATGTACTTTGATATTCCTTTCTACATGGTTGATGGTTACATACCCAAAAAAAACCATTGGCATCATTGATTATTAAATTCCTAATTGTCTTCTTTCTAGCTAGTGTTAGTTAAATTATCTCACTTTCTTTCTACCTTTTACTATTGAATAGTTAATGGTTAAATGTTTTACTTTGTGGTAATTTGAATAACTTTGCATAATTATTGTTCATTCCCATCTTTTGATAGGTAGCTAGAGTGAATTGCTAGTGTAACTAAATTCATATATTGCCATGTCAAATGCTTATTTATTTAGTCTAATACACTTAAATTATTTTGAAATCCTATTTAACTTACCCTCTAAATTAGGAACCTATCTAAGACAAACCTTCGTCTAGTTCTCCCATCTGTACATATGGATTAACTTCAACTGGTTGATTCTACACTATGTTATGGGTCGTGATCTTGTAGATCTTTTATCAAATATGAGGCTAGATCATGTAACTACAAGTATTTGTTATGTTGGTGTACCCTAGGTGCATCAAGCTCTATGACATCATTTATAGGGAGATTCACACTCATCCAAGCTAATTTGTTTTTATTTTTGTTTCCTATTTATCTTATCATTTCTATTCTATATTCTTTGTGTTATTTTTTCATGCAATTCTTCAGGAAGAAAAATGGACTAGACAAGGAGAATCCAAACCTCCATATAGACACCTTCATTAAAACATGCTCAACCTTCCACGTTACAGCCACCATCAATGATGTCATGCACATGACCATGTTCATATTTTCCTTGAAGATAGGACTAAAGATGGTACGATTAAGAATTGTGACTTGTAGGATATGAAAAATGCATTTTGATGGTTTTTTAACTATTCTCAAGTTGAAAATCATTATGAAATATCTTGAACTTGGTCAAAATTCACCAAAACTTTCATGATAGTTGGGAAAGATTTGTAACAATTACTTCAACATTGACCCCATCATGAGATTCCCTTGTGAATGTGTTTACTCTGGTCTAACCCCATTATAATACTATGGTATATTCGTCATGTGGTGACACTTTCATGGGAAAATTGCATGAAGGTTATTGACTATTACAAAATCACTTGTCTGAAAATTCAAGATAGAACTTCTAGTGAGATAAATGAGTATGATAAAAGTATGAATGAATCCTAAAAAAGATTCACACCTCTACATCTCGATGACCCTAACCCATAATTAATGTATGTTCTCACTAAAATGATGTTATGACGAAGAACCAAGGTGGAAGTGCTACCAAAAAATTGATAAAATCTATTAAGACTCTTGAGGAAGAAGTAAACCTTTTGGAATTCCAACAAAAAGGTCACATTTCCCAATTTGTACTCCTAAGTGGAGAAATCACACGAACTTCTCATGGAAGCAACAAGTTCATGATGTGCATGGGTAGATAAAGTAACATTAAGGGAAAAAATACAACTCAATATTTGAGGAAGGCATTCTTGGTAGGCTAAGGAGCCTAGATGAAATGAAGACAAATGTGTCCACTCATGGACAAATCATTGATAGGATTGGACAAAGTCAAGATCGTCTACCCTTGTATTTTCAATGTTGTGAGGAGGTAACACTTCCTTTCTAAACCATGATAAATACAAACAATGTAAATGGACAAATGGAAGACCCCTAAACTCCTATGATTAGCCCCCAATGAAAGCAAAACATGTGCAACAATATCAATGTCATCCTAACACATATGCCCATACACCTCCATATCCTCATTCAGCTACCAGTGCCCTCCTCCAACTCATCAACCACCAAAAAAACCATACATCCTTTAACCTCCACCTCAACAACCACCACAACATCCATGCATCCTTCAATTTCCATCTCATTGTCAAAAACAACAATGACCACAACAACACGCATCACGAGCTCAACCTCCTCCCCATGAGAAAGTGAATGTGGTGACCATATTTAGGAGTGGTAAATTATTAGAGAAACCCAAAATCAAAAAGAGAAAAGATAATGTGATCCAAGGATGTGTTGCTAAAGCAATCTCAGAAGAGATTATTGATGATATTGTGATTGGAATAGCTGAAAATGATACAAACGGGGAAAGAAATTATGACGTGATGACTTATGCTGATATTTTTATTCCAATGCTACAACCTATACTCCATTTGGTAGAGTTTCTATTTCCTCTATTCCAATTGTGATTCTTGATGCTCCACACATAAATCTAAGAGTCCCTTCTTTCACAATTCAAGACCTTCCTAGTGATTTGAAAGAGAAGTTGAGATCAGCCTCCATTCCTCAATGCTCTAGACAAGCCCTAATTCAAGTGGAGGAAGAAGAATAATGCTATTATTTGTTAGGTCTTTAGCATAGTGAAGTTAAAAATCCCATTGAATTATCCAATCTATGCAAAATTTGTAAGGATATGCATACCTTTAAGAGAGAGACAATAGTAGAGGGTCAAACCCAATGGATGATGCTTTTAAGAAATTGTCAAGAACCACTTGTTTAGAGAAATATTTAAAACTGATGGTTTGAGGGTGATTATTAACCAGTGGTTGAATAAAGATTGCAATGTAAGAAAGTTGAATAAAGGTTGATTACAATGCATAAAGAGCACTGGAGCATTCAAATTTCACCGCTATCACATGTGAAATAACCTTAATCGTTATGACTCACAAATCATAGTAATATAGACTAGTACCTAGTGAACTCTCTTCCTTTCAGACATGATTCACACAAGCACTAAATTTCTCGTGAGCTTGGGGTCTTGTTACCCATGGATCATTACTCAATCTACTTGTAGGATTCCTTCCATGTTTGCATTTAGAATCCAACACACTCATTCAAAGATCTAATCCTAGGTTTTATGGTCTTTACAATGATTAAAATACAAATAGGCTTGAATCTAATAATCGATTCAATCACGACTACAACAAATTGAATGAAGAACTATATATTAAATTAGTAATCTAAGTTGGATAATGTTATGATAGAGTACGGGTGATGGGGCTACTCCCCATGTCTCGGTGAGAAGGTCTACTCACTCATAGTCATGGAAAAAGCACAAATAGAAAGAGGAAGAAGAGAAAGAATGTCACTAAAGAAGAAGAAGAAGAAGAAGAAGAAGAAGGGAGAAGCAAGAGGTCTCTGACTACTGCAATGTACTCCAATAGCACAATGTCCAAAGATCTCTATGAAACTGACGTTCTTTCTCTCTTTCTCCTCTAATTCCTTGAGCAATAACTGTGAACTAACATAGTGCGAACTAGAGGCTCCAAAATTAAGTCATATTTTATTTTAGACAGTGGCATTTCTTTTCTCTAGAAGTTGGCGAATGTGCATTTTTGCTTTGACTATCGTGTTGTCCAGGTGACTAGGTAGGTTATTCATCTGACAAGCCACTTTGCAACATGACTAATGGGCTTTTGGTCAACTGATTGTCTAGGAGGATGGGTGGATCATCATTCAGAATAGTGTCCTGGAGAGTGATTGGGTTAGTTGATCCATAGGGTGGATCAACCAATCATTTAGGTGCTCAAAATTGTTGATTATTACAAATTTGGGGGCATATATTGTTGTCAACGACCAACAAAGAAGATTGTTCAATCAAAGTCCTCCTTTAGGTGCTCTTCTATAGGTGGACTGGCTGACCGAATGAGATGGTCGGCTAGCCACATGGTGAATGAAAATTATCAAAGTTACTAATACTGACATTGGTCTTCCAGTTGGTCAATTAGTAAGGAGGTTGGCCAATTTGATCCATTACTGAAGACATCTTGTATGACCAGGCTAACCATCAAATCATTAAGCCTGATCGGATGATTGGCTTGACTTATTTGTGTTGTATAACTCCATTTCTACTTCCATTTTTTTGAAATTGGAATATGAGTCTCGTGAAGGGCTTTCATTTTCATCTTGAGTCAATCATGCTTTTCCCTACACAAGAGCAAGAAATATTATAAAAAATTCTAATATTTTAGAATGAAAACAAATACATGAACTAAGAAAAACAATTGGAAAAAATCTAATGGAATTGAATTAAATGATATAGAAAATGCAAATTGAGACGGCCTGGAAGAAAGATTTCTCACTTATGTTTTGCTGATGATCTGATCCTCTTTGGAGAAGCCACATGCAAACAAATGCGGGTCATCTAGAAATGTTTTAAAACATTTGAAGAGGCCTCAGGGCAGGCCATCTCCATAACCAAAACACAAATACATTTCTTGACAGGAGTACCACGAACAATGAGATCTAGGATTACTAGAATTAGCAAATTTCAGGAGACGGCCGACCTGGGAAGATATTTAGGGGTACCAATCATCCATTCAAGAGTGACTAAAAAAACATATGTTGGCATTCTGGATAGAATTGATTCGAAAATCAATGGGTGGGCAGCAAGAACGTTGTCGCTGGAGGGACGATGTTGCTTGGCAAAAACCACGCTTGAAGTTATACCTACATACGTCATGCAGACAACATCTCTACCACTGAGCCTCTGTGACAGAATTGATAGTACAGTGAGGCGGTTCTTATGGGGTGGTGGGCACAAAACAAACCCCATGTCCCTAGTGGCATGGAACAAAGTTACCAGTAGCAAAATGCATGGAGGTCTGAGACTCAAATCCATGAGGGAGTGGAATGTAGCTCTATTAGCTAAGAATGCATGGGATATAGCGTGCAACAGAAACACAGTATGTTGCCAATTCATGAGAAAGCGGTTTGATAGTCACATTGAGGGAAGAGCGGTGAATGTCTCATGAGGAGCTCAAGCTTCACTTATGTGCAAACAGATAATAATGGAGAACTCATACATAGTGGTGAGAGATAGCATCAATGTAAGCTTTTGGTATGATTATTTGGTAGGGCTAGGAATCAAACTTGCTTCACAAACAACACAAAGTATACTAGAAGACCTAGCTGACTTGAAAGTTTCTCGTGTAGTACTGGATAGTGGGACCTGGGACAAGGGATTCCTCAAGTCCTGGATTGTATCGAGGACTGTGCAAACAATACTGAGGTTGGAACCTCCTTTGGGCTGAGAACAACATGATATCAGAGTGTGGGCAGAAACACTGAATGAAAATTACTCAACTAAATCTGGGTACAAGACACTTAGGAGGCAACAGAAAGTTAGGACAGAAGGAGAATGGAACTTGATTTGGAAACTAAAGATAGCCGCAAAGATTAAGTACTTCACTTGGCTAGCCACGCATGGTGCAATTATCACTAATCATAGAAGAGTTTGTCGTAGGTTGGTCAGTGATGCTAAGTGCGACAGATGTGCGAACGGGGAGGAAACAATGGCGCATGCTTTAAGGGATTGCTCATATTCGAAGACAGTTTGGATGGAAACATTGAATATCACTCAAACAGACTCCTTCTTCCAGTCCAGCTCTGATGAATGGTTTAGAGAACAAGTGAAGAATAGAGGTTCAAATGCTACTACTTTTCTGATTACTTGTTGGTTGTTGTGGGGCGCAAGAAACACCGAAGTGTTTGAGAAAACTACGCTACCTTCCCAGATCCTTGTCCAAAGGATTGCACGCGAAGTCAAGCTGAATGAGATGGCATGGGGCAGAGACAATCACAAAAACATGATGGTGATAGGTAGGAAACAATGGGAACGACCACCTGAGGGCACCCTAAAGATAAATACAGATGCGGCGTGGAACAAGAATAAGACAACCATAGCTATTATTGCTCAGGATCATGAGGTAAAATGGGCATCTGGGTATGTAAGGGATACAACCACAGATTCCGCCTTACATGTAGAGATCTTAGCAGTGGACATGGCCTGTGAGATGTCCATCCAGATACGCACATCCAAGGTGATCATTGAAACCGACTACAAGATATTTGTAGATATGCTGCAGAACAATCCAAGGAACAACCCAAAGTTCGCTAGGTTCATTGAAAGAATATAATGTAAAATTCAAAATCAAGGGGAATGGACTATCAATTTTGCTGTGAGGGATTGTAATAACATAGCAGATGCCTTAGCTAAGTACCACCAAAAACACAAAATTGGGGTCTTTACTTATATAAGACCACCAGAGTTCATGAGGGGTGCTTTAACTGAAGATAATTGTAATGGTAGTAGTACTACCAGATTTCAATTCCCATCAAATGCTACTCCATGTATTTGTTATCCTTACTGGCTTGCAAGAGGAGGGCGAGATGAATAAATAGCCTCTTGGCTTATACAAAAAAAAATCAAACTACCATGAACTCGAACATTGATTGTCATCGAGCAACAATGAATCAAACAACCTATCAAATAATACTACCTACCTACCATCATCCCATTCATAACAACACTTTGTTCTCTACAACCATATATGGCTAAGGACCCAATTTTCTAGAATAAAAAATTGAAACTTAAAATTTCCTATTTGACTTCACACTCAATATCATGTTTCCATATCAAAACATGTGCATCATAATATATTCATAATATCATTCATGTTTTAGAGAGTTTTATACTTTCCTATGAGATTTGAAGATTAGTGTTTAAGCTATGATGTGATTTATTTTTTGGGTGATTGCTTCCCCTAAGAGGAAATTGGCGTGAATGGAAGTATGGAAGGGAAAATTTTGCAAATATATACTCATTTAGACTTGAGAATGCTTTATTTTTTTTATTACAATTATTTTATATTTTTTGGTGTACATTAGCATATTTTATTTGTGATACGATGTTGTTACACAGGAGGGGTATGGAAGAAGTAGAGGAATGAGAGAGTGGGTGCCACCCCGAACATGGAGTTTGCCACATTCTTTTTTGGACTTTTTAATTTATTTTGGCAAATCATGAGGTAAGAAGGTGGTGGATGAAGTATAGAAAAGGTTGAACTTGTGCATATTGCGATTTGTAATTCCCAAAAATAACTCAATCAATTCATGAAACTTTCAAGGTAATGATATTTCCACAAGAAGTTTGTACTAATCAATTAGAGACAAATTGCAACTTGACTCCTCTCAATCCCATATAACTTATCATCTTTTCCAAGAAATGGTGTTAGTAAAGGTCATTGGTGGCATGATAGATTCTAGCATTGACAATTCTTATTCATAATTTTAGAAAAAGATCTATTTCATTTAAGGGGGTACTTTGATGGTTGATGGAAAATAAAACATGAAACACAAAAAGAATCTAGTATGACTAGATAACATCCAATTACATGCAACTAATATTGGAAAAAATATAAGAGAAAATGGAAATCATATGAAATGCTAAACCTAGAATGAAAATGACAACAAGGAAGATAGTGTGAGTGGAATAGAGACATGCCAAGCACCCTCCACTCTAGACTTCAAAATGTGATTGTCCTTGTGTAAAATCTAGGTCCATAGTGCATGGTAAGAATATCATTAAAACAACCACCAACTGCCATGCTGGCCTAGTGGTAGTGGTCTCTGAGGTTGGTGTGTCTATAGACACTAGCCCTAGAAAGAATCATAGGATGGTTTGTCAGACTAGTACTACTCATGGAAGATATTAGGGGATCCTTCGACGGTGGCTCAGTTTACTAGATTCCCTAATACAAATAGGTATTTGAAGGATAAGTTTGTCTTGCATTAAGGTGTGCTAGTAGAAGCACGCCCACTGGTAGTCATCTCGACCTAGGTGTGACTTCTCATGCACTTGCTGAATTAGGTACATGTGGTTGGTCTGATGGCCCTATCACTATTGCTCCCTCTCCATGAATGTTTGGGTGACGTTGATGTAGTCTAGTTACTCTTGGAGTTCAGTGAAGCCATGAGGACAAATAATCTTGCAATGTCAGACACACATTGCTTCGTGTGATGTCTCAAATGTGGTAGGAAGGGCCAAACTCCTCTTCACTCACCTCCATTGAGGCATTGCGTTTTCCAGATATCATCTCAAGAAGCTAAGTATATAGGTATATGCTCCCTTATGTAATAGTGGATGTATGCATCCAATTCTTCAAGATCTCAGACGAGGTTGGCTTCAAGATAAATAGGAGTAGGAAACACAAGAATGGCACAGATGTCACAAAATAGCCAGTGGTAAATGTCATCTACCATGGTTGTTGTAAGGTTTTTAGATGACACCAAGTACTTGATATCAATCAAGTGGGATGTCTTCTATGTCTTCATCAAAATGAACAAGATATGGATATTATCTAAGGTAGCTGGAGTCAGCAATACCAACTTCTCCCTGACATAACTCATATATGGTGTTTTGATTCTACTTATTGTGCAGATGGTTGATGATAACATCCGCAATTGAATGTCTCATTGTACAACATTCACCATAGGCAATAAAGGTCAAAAGTAGTAACAACACCTAGAATGTTAGTACGGTTAAAGATTATGTAGGCGAGGATGTGGTGGAGGTAGCATATCATCGTGTTGTAAATTAATGATGTCTGGAACCATGTGGGAAGGATGGAAGTACACTGATGACCTCAGCCCAAAACTTGTCGATGATGAACTACTTACTGTATTGGTTGTGATTGTTCTCATGGAACTTTTCTCGCCACACCTTGTCAACCTTCAAAAGGAGGCCATTCATGTCAATTCCATCCAAGGAATGCTCCTCTCAAAACATATAGAAGAAGTAGTTGTACTAGTTGTCACAATTGACATGATTGGTGAAGTTGTGGAGTAGAAGAAGTAGTTGTACTAGTTATCACAATTGATATGATTGGTGAAGATGTTGAGGAACTCCATGGTAATCTCCTTATAGATAGGACAAACATAGAAAGATAAGAGAGAGATGTGTGCATAGAAATAGAAGCATAATTAGGGTCTTGTATATGCCCAACGCCTTGAGAACTTTAGGGCATGCCCAACAGGTAAGCTTCACTCGAGTGGAACCGATGACCTTGTGCTACTTTTTTATCGTGCATGAATAAGGCCTTGTAGTTGGACCATATAGGATCAAAGCGGGAGGAAAAAGTGGGAAGGAAGGCATGTAGCTCATTGTCGTCTGGTGACATTTGTATCCTGGGAAAGTAGAAGTGCTGAAATGACAGATAAAGTCTCCTTGTTAAAGACAATTTTGTTGATTAGCTACCCCATTGAAGTTGTGTCAGTCATCATGCCCTACTAGTTGAAATTTTGGGCACCCTCTATGTTGTTGGAGGTATGTTGGTCTATCCTCTCACTCCTCTTCCAAATGTTGATGCTATTGGTGGGATGAGTAGAACATGTGAAGGGATTGAGCTTTTCTAGGATTTGATGGCTGAAACCCTCTGACAACTGGTATCATGTTGTGCCTTGAGTGCATGGAATAGTGGTGTTTACTAGTCTTCTAATCAGTCAATAAATAAAAGGGAACATGCTATTAGGAAACGTTTGGTGTACTTTGGGGCTAGTCAATCATGAGGTCAATTTGGGTTGATCGACCGATCACCAAAGTGTTAGGAGTTTCTGATTCCTCTATATTGGGTGACCTAGTGATATTGTTAGAAAATCTATGGTGGAGAGGTTGGATGGTGGCCACTCTTATTGAGAAATCATAGCTCAATTAGTTGATTGATTAGTTTTCTAGAGTAGGGCTTCTATGGTGGAATAGGGCAACAGATTGATGTGTTGTAGACCAGTTAGTCGATGGAGAAGAAGGGGGGGCAAAGAAGTTGTAGGAGTTTGTTTTCGGAGCAGTCATTCAACATAGATGGTTGGTTGAAGAGTGGGGAGGACGAAGGGTTGTTTGGTTGGACATTTATGTCTGGAGTCAATGGCCAAATGGATGAGAGATAAAGGAAGAGTTCTACTACTTAGTTGATTCGAGTTAGTAGAACATGCACTATCTGGTTGGATGGTGGCAGTCCCAAAATCGAGTGATCAGAACCGGAGACATGGCGGCAATGAAAACAAAATGCAGCAAAGGCACAAGGGAGAGGAATGTTGGGGTGCTAGGGAAATGGATGCTTTGGGATTGATGTCAATTCCCTTTCCCCTATAACTAATTATGACGATAGGGAATTGTGCATCTTCTGATCAAAAGTGATCAAATCAACTGATTAGAGTCTATCATGATGGAGACACACATATGTTAGTCAATTGATCAAAGCAGCACATGTCAACCAATCTAGTTGGCTTTGGTCTCCGATTGACTATGTTAGTCGGACAATTAGGCAACTCAATGAGAGTGAGTTGTCCCATGTCGGTCTATCGATCCACTCATAAGATCAATAATTATTGTGAAATTTGGTGCCCAATCTAGTTGACAAATCAACGAGCATGGTTAGCCAACCTATAATAAGATCACAGATCAAGTTGATTCTAGATATTTTTCAACACCTCATGTGGTCAACTGATCGATGAGCTTAATCGATCAATCAAAGATGGAGAGAAAATTCCTTCTATAGGTAGGTTGATCGACCAAAAGGGTTGATTAATTTATCCTCTCGTGATTGATCTTTGAACAAAAGTGGAGCATCTTGGTTTGCTGATCCGCCAATGGTTGATATTAATGAAAAAGTGGACCCTCTTAATCGCCTAATCAGAGGGTCAGCATGATTCGAATAAATTAGATATTGTTTTTAGGTAATTCCAAAGAATATTTTGAATGAATTGTTTTTCAACTACATAAATCAAACGAAGAAGATGAAATAATGGAATTGAAATGAAATATAACTAGTCAAACAAAATTTAAATCTAATAAGATAACCATCGATGTTCCTTTTGACAAGCGCCTTGTTTAATGATGTGGCTTGATGTCTGGGTTCTCAAGTAGCAACCAGAGTGGAAAGGGGAAGTGGAGTCATTTCCCTTTCTTTAAGATCTTCATAGGTGATGTATCTTTCCATTCGGTGGTATTTTGTAACAATTTTTCTCTTGATCTATTCCCACAACATGAATACACCATGTGGCTAAATGTTCTTCACGTATGACCCATGCCACTGGGACCGCAACTATCAGGACCCAATCCCAATAATCATTCTCAACGTGATTATTAGGGGAACAAACCCAAGGTTTGGATGAAACTTCCCCATAAAATATATCTCATCAATTTACGAAGAAGTTAAAAGCAGAAGACAATTATTCAACAAAGATAAAATTTATCATTTTGCACTCCTGGAATAAACATGGCATTCATGGTTCAATGTTTTCATATAACAACTTCTTTTATGATCATACGAATGATTTGCAATTTCATAAAAGGAAACTAACAAAACTTGATCATATAAATAAGAATTCTTGATTGCAAGTGTAATTTCATTTCATCACTTCTACATAAACTCCTCAATACTCCCAATATAGGAATTGCTAGACACTATAACACTCGATCATCTTTTCTTATGATGCTCATCGCACAGTTCAAGATGATGTATCCTCATTATCTCCAAACTAAAAAATTGTTCATTGGTATGTTATCTAATGTCTAAGTGAGAAGACACATAAATGTAATACATTATAGCAACTTTCTTATTCTTGACAAACATTAATAATTTATTATTGAACAATATGAAAAATGCATTACTTAGGCATAATAAGTAGAATAATAGAAATACATAGAGAACATTAAATTTCATTAAGAATCTACGATCCTCCTCCCCTCTATAAAAATAGAAACAAGTCCAAGATCCTTTATCCCCTATGGACAAATAAAAAGAAGGCCATCATCCCCGCTCTAGAAAAATCATCACATGTCCAATATCCTCTATCCCCTAGACAAATGAAAACAAGTTTAGGATCTCCCCCCATCTAAAAATTAAAAACAAGTCCATGACCCTTCCCATTGGACAAATAAACACAAGTCTACAATCCTACAACTATATGGAAAAATAAAAATATGTCCGGGATCCTCCCTCCCTCTAGAGAATTAAGAAAATTTCTAGGATATCCCCTCTCCGGACAAATAATAACAAGTCTAGGATTTCCCCCCTCTAGATAAATAAAAATATGTACAAGATCCTTCCCCCTTTGGACATAAAAAAATAAGTCCAAGATCCTCTTCACCTATGGAAAAATAAAGACAAGTTGAGCTCCCCACCTCGAGACAAACAATAATTCCTTCCTTCATCTTCAACTCATGCCCAGGTTCTTCTTCCAATCCATCAGATGCAAAACATGGCATTATAATAAACAAATAACAGTTCAAAAAGAATTATTTCAGTTGCATTCTAGGATTATTGGGCCACACGATCATAATAAGAAAACCCAACCTTCTTTTGAAGAATCCAATATTAATCCAACTCTTATTTCACAGATATTTCACAAAGTATTATTGTCACATATGTCATATAAGTATGATATGAAACTCAAAAAAATATAAATTCATTTTAGGCCTTTCATAGGCTTTCTTTCAGTCATAACTTCTCAATAATAAGTCATTATATCATAAATATCAGTGTTTTAGTTATAAAAATAAACAAATAATCATCCATGCCATGTTTCTATGCATTTCATGTGTTGTATATTCTTCTAAAAGTCTAATCTAGAAGGTAGATAGAAGATAAATTTATGCTATGATCTTATTAAGAAAAATAAGCAACACTCAAGTGTATATATAGTTTAAGCCTCATATTTTATTCATCTTTCATAATTTTGAAACTAATGCCAATTACAAAAGAAAAGATACATACCATGGATGGTATGATTTTATAATTTCCTTGCGATCTATTTCATGTATGTTCTAGTAGTAAGCTATTTTGAGAAAATGAAGAAGAATAAAGGTGTCAAATAAGTAGTACAAATATGTATCTACTCACATTGTCTTAAAACAAAAAAAATTGAAATTTATCAAGAAAAGCATGAGCAAACTTTCTTCCAACAAAATATGTTCTTAAACTAGTCCTCTTTCATTCAGAAGATGCCCATGGAGAAAAGAATGAAGATGGGAAGATATACATCAACGTTTTGCTCTAAGAGAAAATTGAAAATATGGAAAAGGGAAGTAAAATCACATGTATTTAAAGTTCTGGACGGAACCAACCCTAAATAAGGGAAAAAGGAAGAATATTTGAACTCTTTAGCTAGAAATCTGCAAGCAAATAACTATGTGCTATCCTCTTTACCGAGGTTCTCACTTTGTCATTACGAAAGTCACCCTACTAACCTACAAAGCTTCTATTTCGCTTATTTGTTTAGAGGATCAAGTACAAATACATGAAACTAAATTTAATGGAAATGCATTGAGTATGTCACATGTTATGCAATATTTCATGATTGGTCCAAAATAGTGACATCACTCACAATCTACTATCGGTGTGTCAACTAATGGTTGTTCAATACATGCATATTAAAAATATAACAACTTTCTCATTTAACTCTAATTCCATCCATTTTTTGTGTTGGATTCAAAGTTTAATTATCCACAAGTAATGCAACGCTAGATTGAAAAATATACTAATCACCAGTTTTTCTTTTAAAATAATTACTCAACTCTATGAGTATAGAAAGCTTTTTCATTATGTGTTTTTCCACTATATTTTTGCAAAAATGTAGAGCATTAGCTATCATTCATCCTACACTCTACAATAAGCCAAATTATAGAGAAGCAAACATCAGTCTCCCCATGGAGCCAAGGGGTTCAGCAGATGTGAAACTAAAGCTAGATAGTTCATCGAGAGAGAATATAGCTACACTATCAACAATACAATTAATGGAGCACAATATGTATGAGTATGAGATATGGGGCTTCCCCACCTCACCACAAAATTTCCCAAATTTCCTGAAGATAGGGGTGAATGTTGTGCTTGCGGGAGGAACCTCAGCAAGAACATCTACACCAAGGTTGAAACTGACATAATGGAAGGAGATTGCCATCCCATAATTTTATAGAGCTCCAAAGTAGCAATGATGCCTTGTAATTCTACTTCCAATGTTGATGTGGTGCTTCTTGGTGAACCATGACCCGTTATCAACTTTTCATGCATATCTACAATGTGAATACAAATTCCTACAAAGTGGGAGTGTTCTTTATAGGCGACATTGACAAACATCAAAAGCTCATGTTCGTTCCTTGAGCTCACTAAGTAGGAAGGCACAACAGGTGGTGCCTCAACTAGCTTGGGGAGATTAAGGATCGTCAAGGGTCACACTTTAATGAAAGTCAAACAAACTAAGTTTGTTTGCCTTTTCTAGGATGAATCACCTCATTTCTATATTGCCATATGGCCCGGATAGCGACAATGGGAAAAAGGATCATCATGGTGTTCCCTTTATAAGTAACGGCGATGTGTATCCAATCCTCTTAGTGAGGAGAAAGAATGATGCTTGAACTCTCAAAGCTAGCCAAATAGGTTTACTGATTGTGTAATCTCGAAGACAATGTACCACAGTGTCTCACACATTCGAGCAGGTTGTGAAAGATTCGTCAGCTGGAATGTGTCTATATACTTTTTTGATATTATTCAAGAGAGAACAGTGCTAAAGAAGCCATAAAAACACCTCTAGTATGGTTTAAATGCAAGGCTTTGATACATCTTTCCAGTCACCTTCAAGGAGAACAACTGTATGGCAACATAGCCATTGCTAGGCTGATTTGGTTGTGAACTCACTATTAGGGATCCCTGGAAAATGCCACGAGCCTAGGCCACCTGATGGATCAGGTGGGATTACATATTTGACCCTAGACCATGTAGCTCAAGGGAGATAGTTATGGATAAAATACCATTCCCATTCACCATTTTCTGCTACCATCAAAGCCACACACATATTGTTGAGGTCGATGGGGTCTGGACGAGGGTTCAAGCTTAGGGTTCAAGCTTAGTAATGGATGAACCCTGTAGCCATTTACTATACCAAACATTCGTAATAGAGACTGAGTTGATAGTGACCTGAGAAGAAGCCCTGATGGAGACGATGTGCTTCTTGATGAAGGACCATACAAAGGAGTAAGGCTTTTTAGTGACAATACCATTGGATATGTATTTTTCCAAATAGAGTGTAGACCCACAAGGAATTTGAATTGTTCAAGAACTGCCACTCATACATGAGCATTAGTGTTGTATTTTGATCCCCGATGTACTTAATTCTTAGTCTTCCAACAACCTTGGACAAGGTCACCTTTTCCAGGATACTAGTGATAGTCTTTTCTTCTCTCTTCCCCCAGACCAAATGAAATTCTTTTCATGTCTATTGATATCATCACAGAGTGATGGGGATAATTGAACTGATTACATAGTGTATGCCAGAATAAATTGAAGAGAGGGTTTAGCTAAGGTGATTCATTCAACTAGAGGCAATTGGTGAACATACTGGCTCATCATTCGTCTCTCGATAGATAATACATTGGCTTCAAATGTTTATTTATTCACCTGATGGTGCAAGAAGAGGACCTTAGATATCAGACAAGGTCTTGGGTACTCAGGATATCTATCTTGGATAGAAAAAAGAGACCTTAGAATGTGAGGTATTCTGTCATAATAAGAAGTGTGATTTGTCCTATGATATGGTCTGACCTGGGACTTCAGGAAAATCTTTTAGAACTATGTTGATGATTGTGGCTTGTTTATTGGTCACTTCGACAATGAGAAGGATGCCATAAAAAACATAACATGTGATAATGGAATACCTTTGCATGATAAGCGTATAGGTTGGCAATCTCCATCCCTGATACATGGTGTGATAGCCTGCCTCAATCTTTCCATACAAAGGACAAACATGTAGGGGCTAATAGGATACCCTTGGTGCACACCGTGTATGAAATTGAAGCATTCCATGGGGAAGCTTTCCCATAGGATGGATGTCAAACCACAAGTGATTATCTGCATAATGAGGCTAACAAGATTCTTTGATAATCCATTTTTTAAGAGTGTGTCAAGGATGAAGGACCAACATATGCGATCAAACAAATTTTCTAGGTCAATTTTGATGCAAACCATCTTCTTTCCATATTTCTTCCCCCTCATGGAGTGAATTACTTCTTGGACCAGGAGGATATTATCTATGATACACTTAGTAGGGATGAAACTAGATTGGGTCTCAGACACTGACTTGTTTATAAGAGGCTTTAACTGCTCAATGATGATATTTGATATTAGTTTGAAACAAGAGTTGTTTATGTATATTGACCATACTTTGCTACCGTGTTGTGGTTGCTTCATCTTTGTTATTAAGACCATATAAGTTTCATCCATGTAGTCATCCACGCTGCTTGTAGATAATGCTTGATGGAAAATTCTATTGATCAAAGGTCCTACTTTGTTCTAGTTAGCCTGAATAAAGGAATTGTAAACAATGTTAGGGCCTACCACTTTGTTGGCATCATTCTGAACATGATGTGTTAGACTTCGTTCATGTTTGGTGTTTGTTCAATGCATCAACAAGAAACCACATCTGTTTGGGTGAAAGTGTTCACATAGGATGGCATAGTGGCAAGCCATGAATTTCTTATTGATGAGCCCATCATGAGATCTTAGACAAAATCAGAGACCATTGTCTTTATCTATTACTGAGAGGTGATCATGACCCTAGATGGTTCTTTCAGGAAAGTGCTTTTGTTGAAGTGATGTAGTTCTTTAATAAAGGAATGGAAGAATTTGTCTTTTCATCGCCCAGACTTAGACAGATGATGTTGGCCCTCTATTTCCAATATTTTTCCTCATGTAGGAGTATGGTGTTATATTGTTCTTACATATTAAGGGATAATAGCTCATTAGATAGACTATTGATGGGGTCAATATGTACCTAACAAGAGTTTATCACTTACATGATTTTCTTCTTCAGATGATTCTATTTCTTCATTTGTTAGGCATCCTACTTGATGGCAATAATTTTGAACATGGGCAAAGCTTCAAGGAAAGACGTGTTTGAGTCCCAGGTTGGGAGGAGGTCCTCTCTGTAGGAATAATTTAGTTCCTAACTGGCTTTTTTTGTGAAAGAACGAAATTTGGTAGATTGGGCATTGTTGCTATAGACCAAGACGGGGTTGTGGTTGTTGTAATAAAACGTTGGCAACAACTAGCCATTGGTCATTCACAATAACTCTATGCAACTTCTCTAGGAGTTGAAGTTGTTTAAAGGTGAAGAAGGGACCCTCAACTTTCATGTTCGTAAGTCCAGTGTTAAGAAGAAGGGAATTGAATTTCTAGCTAGATCTTTGACCAAAATTACTACGCCTTGCCTTTTAGATCTATCCAGCATAGTGTTGTCACCGAAAACTTCCCAAGAACCAATTATGGTGAAGGATATCTCTGTTAGATATTTCCAAGGAAGGTCTCTCTTATAGGTATTCAAACTATCATACACAACTGTGAGATGCCTGACCTTGTTCACTTTGTAGTGGATGGACTGGCGGTGATTCTAGATTACTTCAATGTTCTAGTAGGATTCATCCCAGAGCAACCAGATGCCCACCAAGAAGCCAAGAGCTTCAACTCGATGAGAGAAAGTCAAACATTTTTTCTTAATAATGTCGGTAGCCTTATGACTGCTCACATAAGGCTCAACAATGTTGAGCAAATGTATTTTTTAACAACGCTCATAGTCTTTCAAAAGATAAACTTTATTTTTGAGGCAAGCCCCATGTACATTCGAGCATATAAACTTAACCATAAAGGAAACTATAATGATGGGGAAGGGTGCAGAGCTCAAGCAATAGTTATTCATAGATAGAAGAAAGTATCCTTATCATCCATTTCATCTTTGGTAACGATGATGGTTTCTTCTAGGAAATCTCATGCCCAGTTTACATCATACAGTTGGCCCAAGTTTCTAAACAACTGGGCAAATTTACCATTTTTCCTTTCCCTACCAGGGCTGAAGGTTTGGTAAATTATTTCCCTATTAGTTTGAAGGATGACAACACTTCCACTTCCTCCACAATAGGTTCCTCGCTTCCCACAAACTGAAAGGGTGGGTCAGGTTTCAACCCATATTGCCTACCATTAGTGGTCTTGTCTTCCACCAATGCCATAGTAATGTCACTTGATTGTGGGCCACTTCTATTAGCTTGGGGTGGCTGATGTACATGAACACTAGTCTTCTCTATCACCTCATCCTACTGGGGATGTTGGCCATTATTTTTTTTTCCTTCTGTTTGAACATATTCCCACTTCTCCTTTGTCTGGGTTGGGGGTCTTGTGGGTTTGACTTTACTACTTTTGTGTGACTATGCAGTTCTTCAGTTTCACACCCATGGTCTTTCTTTGCTTGGGCCTAGTTGTTCTTCCTTGTTGGGACTGGGTGACACTTAGGCTTTCGAGCGTGGATTTGCATGGTATATGTATCTAGATAGACAAAACAAGGATGGTAGAGGGTTATGGGTTAGTGGGAGTGAAGGGGGTCATAAATGTGCATTCTTTATCAACACGTCCAACCCTATGTCATCTCATGCATACCACTGGAAGATTCTCATACTCCAATATGTAATACTCACCATTCAAATATATTGCTCGTAATAATGGCTTGGTGGTTTCAACCTCCACCACCAAATGTGCAAATTTTTCCCTATGACCAGACAATGTGGTGGAATAGAATTAGATTATATTTCACACTAGATTTATCATGCTCATCAGTAGTTAATTTTGGTATATAAATATTACTAAGTCCATGACTCTCACCTAGACCACCAGCTTCTTGAGAATATGATCAATAGGTCTGAAAGATGATGACCAAGATTACACCAACAAATAGTTTCCAAAGATGACCCAAGGACCTTCTATCTTGGCATGTACAAAGTCATCTTGGTTTCCTAACTGGATGATGAAGTATCCCATCTCAATGTCCACCACACAAAATTGGGTTGTGGGTTTCCATAGAGTCAGAATTTGGTTGACAAGGGTGGTGAAGATGACGTTAATGCTGACTTATTTGACTACTACCATGAACTTCCATGGTTCTAGAAGTGTGGGTAGAACGTCAAGGTTAATTGTGACCTTTGGAAGGGTGCCACTATGATCTTCTCTAATGTCCTTGACTTTCAGAGCATCCAGTGAGATTTAGCATGGGGGGAGGAGTTCCCTATGACCAGACTCATTGTTGCATCCTGATATGAGGTTGGTAAGATGGCTTGAACATTAGGATTTTCCACTGTCGGTACACACATATCCTCTTGGTTTCCATCATCCATGATCTACTTCATTCCTTCATGGGCAAGGGCCTTGCCATTGTCACCATCTCTAGAATACTGACTACCATCTTCACCATTAGACGGTCGGTGGTGTTAAAACTATCACACCCAGAGCTTCATCCCCCATGTCCTTTGGAGCACCCTCCTCGCATGAAACCCTAGTAGATATTTCTCAAAAACTAGTAGATACATGATAGAGCATATATTTTGAGTTGTTCCACTTTTTCCACTATTAAGTTTATAACTTTCAAGTCAAACTTAGTACACATTCATTATAGTGGGTGTCTTGTGCTTACTCATTGTCACCATCAGAATATAATTCTTAAATTAATAAGATGAGATGAGATTTAGACTAATCATGATGACTAATATGAGATTTAGAAATAAACTCAAGCAAAAAATGTAAATAAAGACTTGGTATCCGACATAGATGTCCTACCTCTTTAGGTTGTTGTCATGCCACTACTTGGTCCGCTCCTTGTGGATTCATACATTCTCTAGGAGGGAATGCATAATTCCTCCAACTCTTGCAATTGAAGAAATGTTTTTCTCAGGTGAGAGACAAATAAAGGCTTATAAATCTAATTTCCCATCCATCATTGAGATTCATCTCAACTAGAAGATGGAAAGATTTTCCACATACTGATCGTAACTTTATAGTACCCAAGGGTGAGTTGAATGATGTCAAGTATGCCTAAATAGTGTTAGTTTCCAATCTTTTCATGTTGACCCAACTATTTTCTCAAGAATGGCCTTGATCTATTGCTTTGACACTTCAACATAGCTGCTACATTGAGGATGATATGGCTAATATACTTGATGATTAATGTCATACTTCTTAAATAGAAGTTCAAATTTCTTATCCATAAAATGAGATCCACCATCAAAGGTGATTGTGCGTGGTACCCCAATCCTAGAAAAAATGATATCCTAGAATTGCGGGAAGGGTATCATGTTGTTCTTACACGTCCTTCATATCTGATTTCCATTTATGATTGTGTAGATATGGTTGAATGATGTGAAGAATATGCAAAAAATATCTTTGCGAGATCTACATGTGAGGAATAAAAAAGTGCACATGAGCAAAGGGTGCATGAGGTGGGGCCTGCACAACCTCTACCACCTCCCCTAAACCCTAGGACACTAGTTGATCAATCTATGCATGCTATATATGGGTAGTTGATGTCTACCTTTATACACATGTTGTCAATCCCTTAAACCCCAACACCATCATCTTTTTTAGAGTCTTCTACTAGTTCATGGACAACTTTCTAGAAGTTTAGGAGGGTTGTTGTTATGGATATGCTAGGATTAAGAATTCAATAGGTCCATATCTTTCACTGAATCGAGTTGGAGAAGGTGTTCCACATGATGGATATATCAAAAGAGAAGATCAAGAATGTGCTATAACTCTTGAAATAAGTGTTGGGTATTGATGGGAGATGGAGGAGTAGAATCTAGGTGATGAAATAACTTAGGCATAGTTTGTCAAGGAATTCAAGGGAAGATACTTTCCCTTGTCGTACAAATGAGAGAATATGATTCCTCTTGAGAATATACATCTAGGAGCAATATTAGTGAAGGACTATGGAGCTTAAAATATGAATCTGTTGAGGTTCTATCTGTAGTTTGTTTCCATGGATTATGAGATGATCTAACATATTAAGTAGGATTTGAACATGGAGGTCTAGCAACTAGCCTCCATACTAGAAACTCATGAGAAGTTTATAGCCTCTATGAAGTCAGTGAGAAGGATTGAGAGAGTATGATGGTTGTGAAAAAACACTAGAGGGGGGGTGAATAGAGTTTTTAAATATTTTAACAATTATTTAACTCAAACAACCAATCACAAGAATATTGGACAAGGGGACAAGGATTTAGAGTGGTTCCTACCTTAGCAAATACTAAGGTAGTCAGTCCACTACCCGGTTGCTTACCCAACCGGGATTTGGAAAGAATTTAATTTTATTACCTCGCAAGGACTTTACATAAAATTACAATTCTCTCCCTAAACCCTTCAAGCAGCCTTCACCTTGAAGTAATTGCACCACCTTGAAGCAGCCTTCACCTAGAAGTAATTGCACCAACTTTGAAGCAGCCTTCCTCCTGAAGTAGCTTCCCGTTGCAATAGCCTTCTTGAAGTAGCTTCCCATTGCAATAGCCTTCTTGAAGTAGCTTGAAGTCCACCTTCTCTTCCGAGAAGAACCTTCTCCAATCCGCAGCC
This sequence comes from Alisma plantago-aquatica, assembly GCA_963693085.1. Lineage (NCBI taxonomy): Eukaryota > Viridiplantae > Streptophyta > Magnoliopsida > Alismatales > Alismataceae > Alisma > Alisma plantago-aquatica. Next base: position 450,823,804 of record OY856410.1, on the reverse strand, counting down.
TCCAACCCTAGGAGTAGCAAGGAGAATACAAAGAATAAAAAGAACAAGAAGGAAAATAGAAAGTACAACTTATCCTTTGAAGCACAAGGCTTGATTTGCCTATATCAAGCGTATTGATCTCCTAACCAATGAGTGTAGAAGTGTAAGTGTTGTGGAAAGGAGATGTTAGCCTATAGGACACGAAATAGGAGCAATGGGAATGAATAGCCAATGTTGGAATTGCTCTATTGCTCAAAACAGATTGCCAATGAGTATTCAATCTCAATTGTAGCACAAGTGTAGCTTAGGTGTGTTTAGGTGTCCTAAGGCATGTCCTATTTATAGAAATGACCTACAAGTGCTTAAGGACGTTCTAGACACTTTCTAGGGGGTTCTTAGTGCTTAACTAGCCATTATGTGTCCACTAATTGCATTTGCAAAGGCTAGTTAATTGACCCTGAAAAGTGCAGACAGGACTTTTCTCGGTCGAAGATTTGTCGACCGAGAGTCCTTCTCGGTCGAAGATTTGTCGACCGAGGGACCTCCTGGAGCAAGTGTTTACAACGTTCATTTCCAACTCCCAACCACTTTGTCTGCTGGGTCTAACGGCTAGTAGGGTCTATTCTCGATCGAAGATTTTGTCGACCGAGAGTTTCTCGGTCGAAGTTTTTGTCGACCGATATTTTCTCGATCGACGATTTGTCGACCGAGAATATTACTGACTCAATGTATTCATTTACTAAGTGTGTGTATCAATGTGCAATTGTGATACTATCTTGGGGAATGGCCTATCTAAGTGTTGTGAGTGGATAGGGAAGATCTAAACGCTTGATTTACATGATATCTAATTACTTGTACATTATATACTTGTACAAGCATTTACATTTGATTACAATCATCAAAATAAAGCGATTTTATCAAATTATTCTTCCAAGTCTTTGTAATCCACCACGTTATATGCTTGTTCCTGAAATACTCAAATAGCACGTTAAAACCACAAGAATGAAATGTTTGTCATTATCAAAACAAAAGGGATTAACATAATGTCCAATTTAGACAACAATTTCCCCCTTTTTGAAGATGACAAACATTTCCTAAATATAAAATAAGGAAATATAAATCATATGAGTTTCATACCTGAAGTTTACCTTTTGTAGCCATTCTTGTGTTTTGCAAGTGGATGCTGGCTGAGATATTATGAAACTCATTTTATTTTATGTATTTGATTTTATATTATTTCTCCCCCTTTGTCATTTCAAAAAGATATCCAAGTTTACTTTGTATTTATCCCCCTTAATTTTATGCTATGCTCGCCCTTAAAGAGATATTCAATTTAAAGTCAAGGGATTAATATAAATGTAAGCCATTTATTGTCGAATTTAGCCATATTGTATCTCTAACCAAATACACGGGATGTTAAGCCCAAATTTGTTTAGAGAATTCCATTAAGAACAAGATATATGTCATATTCATGAATTTTGTAGATTTCTTGTTTTCATAACAAAAATTACTTTCAAGAATACTAAGGTCATAGCAAGCTTCAAAGTTTTGTAAACTTCTTAATCTTATAATCAAATTTGTTTTTGTGAGCTCCCCCTTAATCTTATAATTAAGACAATTTAAGGATTCTAAGGTCAAAAATGATTTTTAAGATTTGATTTTGACCTTTTATTAAAGCTCCATGTTTTCAATATGATAAACTCATTTTGAGTCAAGATACTAAGATTAAATGCATTAAAATGATGTACAAATAAGAATTTTGTCAAGCTTATTTTAGGTCGACCTTGACTTCGACCATAGCGCCCCTTGGTCAAATTTTATTTTAACCAAGAGGCAAAAATTGCAAATTTCCAATTTAAGCACTCATATGTGAAGTTCTTGATTAGATATCAATTTTGAAGCATGTTTAGTGATACTCAATATGAAAACATCTTCTTAAAAGTGAAAGCACGATTAATATCTCAAGTCTTTTAAAGATGCCAATTGAGAAATTTTTATCGTATGTGTTGTAAGCATTTCGAAGAGACATATCATCGTTGAATTATTTTGCTTGCATATGTATCATCAAGGATCCTTGCATACAATTATCATTATCTATTCGTGCTAACACATCATCATCATGATGAAAATGATAATTCCATGATTGTAGTCACATGATTTCTATATGGGTAGACCAGAAAATACTTTAGGAAAAATCATGTGGATAATGATAAAACAAAAATTTCCTTTTTATTAAGCTAAGCATAATTTCAGTTTTGACTTAAATCATTTAGAGAATAAACCAAATTAATCTCATATAAGTTTTCAGGGATGATTTCCAAAATATATGCAATCATTAATCACAAATAGATAGCAATTTGATCAATTACAAAAAGAATTCAGCAATTTTACAGCAGACTGGAAATCAGTGACATGCTCGATCGACAATTTCTCGACCGAGGTTCACTCGGTCGACAGATTCTCGACCGACAAAGTTTCTGGAATATTTTTTAGAACTGTTAATTTATTCCAAGCAAAATAAGATTATGCAAGTTAGAGCTCGATTGTGTTGAGATATGACATTTGTATATCAAGAATCACTTTAGGTCAAATCTCAACTAGTTAATTTTAAGCTACTAAGTTTTAGGAATCCAAGCTAAATCATCATTCTTTTTCTTATATAGGCATGAAAATGAATAATGTCCAAGACGCATGCAATAATGACAACTAATAGAGTCAACTTCATTTCTCTTTCTAGGAATTGTGTTCCTAGGTACAAACATAATCTTAGTCTTGGATGCTTTAACTCTTTTGGTTTTATTTCTCCTTGGATCATATCCTAATCCTTTTCTTCCATTATAACTAGAGGAAATTTTCAGAATATTTTTAAGCATGTCATTTCCTCTTAACTCATTTACATTTCTTTGTAACTTAGCAATATCATCCATCTTCTTGTTTATATCTTTCTTTGCTTGATCTAAATCAGATACTAGAGAGTTTCTTTCTTTGACAACCTCATCATAATCTAAATGTGAACATAGAACAGGTTGTTTCTGAAGATCATTCACTTGAGTTTTCAAGTTTAACTTTTCTAAGGAAAGAAGATTGCAATTAGCTTCTACCGATTTTAACTTAAGATCATAATCTTCATTTTCCTTTTTGAGATTTTCATTTTCGGATACAAGAGCAAGAAGTTTAACATTTAAATCATCATTTACTTTATTTGATTTCTTAAGTTTCTTCTTGCACTCAATATATTTCTCATGAGTATCTTGAAGACTAGCAATTAGATCTTCTTTTGGTAGATCATAAAGACTTACCTCTTCTTTGTCTTCATTTGTTGTAGCAATGAGGCATTCTACTTCTTCTTTTCCATCATCACTATCATCACTTGAATCATCTTATGCAGCTTTATATGCTCTTTCTTTCTTTTTGTGAGATGATTTCTTCCCTTTCTTGAGTTTTGGACAATCACCTTTCATGTGTCCCTTTTTGCCACATTCAAAGCACCTGGAAGAAGAAACACTAGAAGTTTTATTAGTTTTAAAACTTTTATATTGCTTACCATTTACAATGAGAGTTTCTTCTTCACTATCATCTTCACTTGTGTCATGAGTGTCCTTGGTTGATGCTTTGAATGCAATGTCCTTCTTTTTGCCTTGTTGACGTTCACGTTCTCTTCTTTCTTCCTCTTCTAACGTTGCCTCATGAGCTTCTAGGTTGCCAATGAGTTGTTCCATCTTTAGTCGGGTGAGGTCATTTGCTTCTTCAATGGCCGTCACTTTGGGCTTGTATTTGGGAGGAAGTGATCTAAGAATCTTTGATACCTGATCTTCCTCAAGAACAACTTTACCTAAGGCATTTAAACCATTTACAATAGAAGAGAATTTTGCATACATTTCACTAATAGATTCATTTGGATCCATACGGAAATGTTCAAACTTTTGTTTAAGCATACTAACTTTGGAATTCTTAACTTGAACTGTCCCTTCATAAGTTATAGAAAGTCTATGCCATATTTCATAGGCTATTTCACAGTTTGATATTCTATTAAATTCTCCTACTGAAATTGAACAATAAAGAATACTTACAGCCTTTGCATTTATTTGAGCCGATTTTACCGTATTGGTGTCCCAAGCTGCATATTCCATTTGAGGTAGCTCATAAGGGGTTGACACCATTCTCCATAGATCCCAACTTATGCCTTGAAAGTAGAACTGCATCCTTCTCTTCCAATATGTGTAGTTTGTTCCATCAAACATTGGAGGCCTAGCAACAAATGTCCCTTCAAGGTTAAGGTTGTTGAGCACCCCGTCACCCATTTCTTCAAGACCTTGTTAGGGTTCCTTGAAGCCTGCTCTGATACCAACTGAAAAAACACTAGAGGGGGGGTGAATAGAGTTTTTAAATATTTTAACAATTATTTAACTCAAACAACCAATCACAAGAATATTGGACAAGGGGACAAGGATTTAGAGTGGTTCCTACCTTAGCAAATACTAAGGTAGTCAGTCCACTACCCGGTTGCTTACCCAACCGGGATTTGGAAAGAATTTAATTTTATTACCTCGCAAGGACTTTACATAAAATTACAATTCTCTCCCTAAACCCTTCAAGCAGCCTTCACCTTGATGTAATTGCACCTCCTTGAAGCATCCTTCACCTAGAAGTAATTGCACCAACTTTGAAGCAGCCTTCCTCCTGAAGTAGCTTCCCGTTGCAATAGCCTTCTTGAAGTAGCTTCCCGTTGCAATAGCCTTCTTGAAGTAGCTTGAAGTCCACCTTCTCTTCTGAGAAGAACCTTCTCCAATCCGCAGCCTCCAACCCTAGGAGTAGCAAGGAGAATACAAAGAATAAAAAGAACAAGAAGGAAAATAGAAAGTACAACTTATCCTTTGAAGCACAAGGCTTGATTTGCCTATATCAAGCGTATTGATCTCCTAACCAATGAGTGTAGAAGTGTAAGTGTTGTGGAAAGGAGATGTTAGCCTATAGGACACGAAATAGGAGCAATGGGAATGAATAGCCAATGTTGGAATTGCTCTATTGCTCAAAACAGATTGCCAATGATTATTCAATCTCAATTGTAGCACAAGTGTAGCTTAGGTGTGTTTAGGTGTCCTAAGGCATGTCCTATTTATAGAAATAACCTACAAGTGCTTAAGGACGTTCTAGACACTTTCTAGGGGGTTCTTAGTACTTAACTAGCCGTTATGTGTCCACTAATTGCATTTGCAACGGCTAGTTAATTGACCCTGAAAAGTGCAGATAGGACTTTTCTCGGTCGAAGATTTGTTGACCGAGAGTCCTTCTCGGTCGAAGATTTGTCGACCGAGGGACCTCCTGGAGCAAGTGTTTACAACGTTCATTTCCAACTCCCAACCACTTTGTCTGCTGGGTCTAAAGGCTAGTAGGGTCTATTCTCGATCGAAGATTTTGTCGACTGAGAGTTTCTCGGTCGAAGTTTTTGTCGACCGATATTTTCTCGATCGACGATTTGTCGACCGAGAATATTACTGACTCAATGTATTCATTTACTAAGTGTGTGTATCAATGTGCAATTGTGATACTATCTTGGGGAATGGCCTATCTAAGTGTTGTGAGTGGATAGGGAAGATCTAAACGCTTGATTTACATGATATTTAATTACTTGTACATTATATACTTGTACAAGCATTTACATTTGATTACAATCATCAAAATAAAGCGATTTTATCAAATTATTCTTCCAAGTCTTTGTTATCCACCACCTTATATGCTTGTTCCTGAAATACTCAAATAGCACGTTAAAACCACAAGAATGAAATGTTTGTCATTATCAAAACAAAAGGGATTAACATAATGTCCAATTTAGCCAACAATCTCCCCCTTTTTGAAGATGACAAACATTTCCTAAATATAAAATAAGGAAATATAAATCATATGAGTTTCATACCTGAAGTTTACCTTTTGTAGCCATTCTTGTGTTTTGCAAGTGGATGCTGGCTGAGATATTATGAAACTCATTTTATTTTATGTATTTGATTTTATATTATTTCTCCCCCTTTGTCATTTCAAAAAGATATCCAAGTTTACTTTGTATTTCTCCCCCTTAATTTTATGCTATGCTCCCCCTTAAAGAGATATTCAATTTAAAGTCAAGGGATTAATATAAATGTAAGCCATTTATTGTCGAATTTAGCCATAATGTATCTCTAACCAAATACATGGGATGTTAAGCCCAAATTTGTTTAGAGAATTCCATTAAGAACAAGATATATGTCATATTCATGAATTTTGTAGATTTCTTGTTTTCATAACAAAAATTACTTTCAAGAATACTAAGGTCATAACAAGCTTCAAAGTTTTGTAAACTTCTTAATCTTATAATCAAATTTGTTTTTGTGAGCTCCCCCTTAATCTTATAATTAAGACAATTTAAGGATTCTAAGGTCAAAAATGATTTTTAAGATTTGATTTTGACCTTTTATTAAAGCTCCATGTTTTCAATATGATAAACTCATTTTGAGTCAAGATACTAAGATTAAATGCATTAAAATGATGTACAAATAAGCATTTTGTCAAGCTTATTTTAGGTCGACCTTGACTTCGACCATAGCGCCCCTTGGTCAAATTTTATTTTAACCAAGAGGCAAAAAATTGCAAATTTCCAATTTAAGCACTCATATGTGAAGTTCTTGATTAGATATCAATTTTGAAGCATGTTTAGTGATACTCAGTATGAAAACATCTTCTTAAAAGTGAAAGCACGATTAATATCTCAAGTCTTTTAAAGATGCCAATTGAGAAATTTTTATCGTATGTGTTGTAAGCATTTCTAAGAGACATATCATCGTTAAATTATTTTGCTTGCCTATGTATCATCAAGGATCCTTGCATACAATTATCATTATCTATTCGTGCTAACACAGCATCATCATGATGAAAATGATAATTCCATGATTGTAGTCACATGATTTCTATATGGGTAGACCAGAAAATACTTTAGGAAAAATCATGTGGATAATGATAAAACAGAAAATTTCCTTTTTATTAAGCTAAGCATAATTTCAGTTTTGACTTAAATCATTTAGAGAATAAACCAAATTAATCTCATATAAGTTTTCAGGGATGATTTCCAAAATATATACAATCATTAATCACAAATAGATTGCAATTTGATCAATTACAAAAAGAATTCAGCAATTTTACAGCAGACTGGAAATCAGTGACATGCTCGGTCGACAATTTCTCGACCGAGGTTCACTCGGTCGACAGATTCTCGACCGACAAAGTTTCTGGAATATTTTTTAGAACTGTTAATTTATTCCAAGCAAAATAAGATTATGCAAGTTAGAGCTCGATTGTGTTGAGATATGACATTTGTATATCAAGAATCACTTTAGGTCAAATCTCAACTAGTTAATTTTAAGCTACTAAGTTTTAGGAATCCAAGCTAAATCATCATTCTTTTTCTTATATAGGCATGAAAATGAATAATGTCCAAGACGCATGCAATAATGACAACTAATATAGTCAACTTCATTTCTCTTTCTAGGAATTGTGTTCCTAGGTACAAACATAATCTTAGTCTTGGATGCTTTAACTCTTTTGGTTTTATTTCTCCTTGGATCATATCCTAATCCTTTTCTTCCATTATAACTAGAGGAAATTTTCAGAATATTTTTAAGCATGTCATTTCCTCTTAACTCATTTACATTTCTTTGTAACTTAGCAATATCATCCATCTTCTTGTTTATATCTTTCTTTGCTTGATCTAAATCAGATACTAGAGAGTTTCTTTCTTTGACAACCTCATCATAATCTAAATGTGAACATAGAAAAGGTTGTTTCTGAAGATCATTCACTTGAGTTTGCAAGTTTAACTTTTCTAAGGAAAGAAGATTGCAATTAGCTTCTACCGATTTTAACTTAAGATTATAATCTTCATTTTCCTTTTTGAGATTTTCATTTTCGGATACAAGAGCAAGAAGTTTAACATTTAAATCATCAGTTACTTTATTTGATTTCTTAAGTTTCTTCTTGCACTCAATATATTTCTCATGAGTATCTTGAAGACTAGCAATTAGATCTTCTTTTGGTAGATCATAAAGACTTACCTCTTCTTCGTCTTCATTTGTTGTAGCAATGAGGCATTCTACTTCTTCTTTTCCATCATCACTATCATCACTTGAATCATCCCATGCAGCTTTATATGCTCTTTCTTTCTTTTTGTGAGATGATTTCTTCCCTTTCTTGAGTTTTGGACAATCACCTTTCATGTGTCCCTTTTTGCCACATTCAAAGCACCTGGAAGAAGAAACACTAGAAGTTTTATTAGTTTTAAAACTTTTATATTGCTTACCATTTACAATGAGAGTTTCTTCTTCACTATCATCTTCACTTGTGTCATGAGTGTCCTTGGTTGATGCTTTGAATGCAATGTCCTTCTTTTTGCCTTGTTGACGTTCACGTTCTCTTCTTTCTTCCTCTTCTAACGTTGCCTCATGAGCTTCTAGGTTGCCAATGAGTTGTTCCATCTTTAGTCGGGTGAGGTCATTTGCTTCTTCAATGGCCGTCACTTTGGGCTTGTATTTGGGAGGAAGTGATCTAAGAATCTTTGATACCTGATCTTCCTCAAGAACAACTTTACCTAAGGCATTTAAACCATTTACAATAGAAGAGAATTTTGCATACATTTCACTAATAGATTCATTTGGATCCATACGGAAATGTTCAAACTTTTGTTTAAGCATACTAACTTTGGAATTCTTAACTTGAACTGTCCCTTCATAAGTTATAGAAAGTCTATGCCATATTTCATAGGCTATTTCACAGTTTGATATTCTATTAAATTCTCCTACTGAAATTGAACAATAAAGAATACTTACAGCCTTTGCATTTATTTGAGCCGATTTTACCGTATTGGTGTCCCAAGCTGCATATTCCATTTGAGGTAGCTCATAAGGGGTTGACACCATTCTCCATAGATCCCAACTTATGCCTTGAAAGTAGAACTGCATCCTTCTCTTCCAATATGTGTAGTTTGTTCCATCAAACATTGGAGGCCTAGCAACAAATGTCCCTTCAAGGTTAAGGTTGTTGAGCACCCCGTCACCCATTTCTTCAAGACCTTGTTAGGGTTCCTTGAAGCTTGCTCTGATACCAACTGAAAAAACACTAGAGGGGGGGTGAATAGAGTTTTTAAATATTTTAACAATTATTTAACTCAAACAACCAATCACAAGAATATTGGACAAGGGGACAAGGATTTAGAGTGGTTCCTACCTTAGCAAATACTAAGGTAGTCAGTCCACTACCCGGTTGCTTACCCAACCGGGATTTGGAAAGAATTTAATTTTATTACCTCGCAAGGACTTTACATAAAATTACAATTCTCTCCCTAAACCCTTCAAGCAGCCTTCACCTTGAAGTAATTGCACCACCTTGAAGCAGCCTTCACCTAGAAGTAATTGCACCAACTTTGAAGCAGCCTTCCTCCTGAAGTAGCTTCCCGTTGCAATAGCCTTCTTGAAGTAGATTCCCGTTGCAATAGCCTTCTTGAAGTAGCTTGAAGTCCACCTTCTCTTCTGAGAAGAACCTTCTCCAATCCGCAGCCTCCAACCCTAGGAGTAGCAAGGAGAATACAAAGAATAAAAAGAACAAGAAGGAAAATAGAAAGTACAACTTATCCTTTGAAGCACAAGGCTTGATTTGCCTATATCAAGCGTATTGATCTCCTAACCAATGAGTGTAGAAGTTTAAGTATTGTGGAAAGGAGATGTTAGCCTATAGGACACGAAATAGGAGCAATGGGAATGAATAGCCAATGTTGGAATTGCTCTATTGCTCAAAACAGATTGCCAATGAGTATTCAATCTCAATTGTAGCACAAGTGTAGCTTAGGTGTGTTTAGGTGTCCTAAGGCATGTCCTATTTATAGAAATGACCTACAAGTGCTTAAGGATGTTCTAGACACTTTCTAGGGGGTTCTTAGTGCTTAACTAGCCGTTATATGTCCACTAATTGCATTTGCAACGGCTAGTTAATTGACCCTGAAAAGTGCAGACAGGACTTTTCTCGGTCGAAGATTTGTCGACCGAGAGTCCTTCTCGGTCGAAGATTTGTCGACCGAGGGACCTCCTGGAGCAAGTGTTTACAATGTTCATTTCCAACTCCCAACCACTTTGTCTGCTAGGTCTAACGGCTAGTAGGGTCTATTCTCGATCGAAGATTTTGTCGACCGAGAGTTTCTCGGTCGAAGTTTTTGTCGACCGATATTTTCTCGATCGACGATTTGTCGACCGAGAATATTACTGACTCAATGTATTCATTTACTAAGTGTGTGTATCAATGTGCAATTGTGATACTATCTTGGGGAATGGCCTATCTAAGTGTTGTGAGTGGATAGGGAAGATCTAAACACTTGATTTACATGATATCTAATTACTTGTACATTATATACTTGTACAAGCATTTACATTTGATTACAATCATGAAAATAAAGTGATTTTATCAAATTATTCTTCCAAGTCTTTGTTATCCACCACCTTATATGCTTGTTCCTGAAATACTCAAATAGCACGTTAAAACCACAAGAATGAAATGTTTGTCATTATCAAAACAAAAGGGATTAACATAATGTCCAATTTAGCCAACAGGTTGATCAAGATTTTGTGTCAAGGAAGAGATTAACTCAAGCTCATAAAAGACAATTAGGATTTTTTGTGTGGATGAGCCATTTGGCGTCATAGCAACATCAATTTTAATAGGCATACCACGCATGAGACAAGAACTTAGACATGATCACAATGCTCGTTAGGAAATGGCACATGAACATGTTTTCAAAACTCTGGAACCATGAGTTCAAGTTCAATATCAATGGATTGTCTAGGGCATTATTTGTTAGACATTGTAAAATCAACAAAAAAACCCATATTTTTCCATGTTATTTTTGGAACAATCACTATTACCATATTGGGTAGTATGAGCATGTCAGGACATTCTACCCCAAGATGGAATAGGAGGTGTCACAATAGAGATTGAGCATAATTTCTATAAAACAACATGGAAGAATTAGGACAGATTATATAAAGACATCAAAATTAGGATCATCTAGGTTAGACATGAAAAATTAGGGAAGATGCCGCCCACGAGCAAATGGAAGAGTCCATGCATTGTCTCAACCAAAATGAGTCATCTCCCCACATGTCATCACAAGTCCAATGGAACTCTTTCATTGTGACTTAAATGCTTCATCTTTCACATCATGTCTAGTTGACATGACTATGACATGGCCTTTTTTATAAGAGAAGTGATATCTCTCTTTAGTGTGCATGTTAGTAGTTTTTCTTTGAGATTTGTCTAGAGAATGTATTAGTGAGTTCAAGGTGATGATGAAGGTGTGCTCGTCCTATGTACTACATTTCTTAGGACATAACTTCAAATGGATGTATTGGCATTTGATATCCATGGGTTTGATCTGATCCTAGATATGGAAAACCTAGAGAAGTGTGTATATATGTGTGTGTGTTTATGTATGACTAAATGAATCCTTTATGTAGTGTGTGTGTATCTTATATGTATCCAAATTTAATTTATTATATATCAACTACTATAAAAAATAATTTGATAATATATATATGATGCATGCCATTTTTGTTAGGAAAGTTCACCCAACCTGAAATTATTGGATTCAAATGATATATATGTATATTTTCTATTCCACAATAAGTTGCATGAATTGTAGAAAATGTTGAATTATGTTTATCTAAGTCCCATGTTTTAAAGAACTTAAGGACCTTCTTCACTTTTTTGTGATAGGGATGAATCTCTCCTCCTCACACAATTAATATGAAATCATTTGTAATATTTGCCTATATCCAATGATAAACATCATATATGATTGTAATTTTCTAAACACGTTTCGTCTAGATAATGTGTATTCAACCTGTATGGTTGGATTAAATTGAAACAATTATACATGTTCCATTTTTTTTGTCAATATATGTAAATGCATAGCCTTTCTCTCTCTCTAAATAGATATATCTATGTATATATATATATATATATATATATATATATATATATATATATGTATATATATATAATTCTACAAAGAATAATCTATTCATTCTCCTGCTATACCATCATTTATCAATGATAAAAGAAAGCATGTCAAAGATTTTAATATCTCAACAAAATATTGGATTGAACCAAAAATATCCATGTCATCCAAATTTCTCTCTTATTCTACCTTGAATGATTTAGAACTCCAATATATTTGAAATTGTTTCCTTTTTTTATTTCCTAGCCCACTAAAATCCAATAACATCAACTCCAAACAAATTTACAACCTTCCCCATTTTACCATCCCCATATTCAATAAAAAATAATTCTTAAATGCATTAATTGATACTAAATCCAATAGTTGTAAAGTTAAGAGTATGCCATGATTTCTAGGTCTATTCCAAATATTTAAACTCAAATTTTAAGTTTTACTGAACTATAGTCAATGTGATTCAATAATAAACAATGTATAATAAATGAAGTTCAAATGAGAGGCTAGATTGTAAATATTTTCAAATGAAGAGAAACAAATTATTTAAAAAGAAAATTTTAAACAAGAATAAATGATATCAAGATGCATGAAAATTGAACAAAATAATATCATGGAACTTGAAACGAGTGACCGATTTGTAAATACATTCAAGTCTGAGAAATTGGACTTCGGACCTCATGCATCCTGCTCTTGTCAGTGATCTACAAAAGATGCTACTTTCAGCTACATTGAACCACTACTATATAATATTTTTTATGAAGTTGATCATTTCTGTCGAGCTTTAAAGGCTACATCAATGCTTGGTGCGTTTCTCCTTTCCCTTATCTCGTTCTCTTGTTGGAACTCGTTGACTAAGGAGTTCTAGGCTGAGGTACAAGAGGCGTTTATTCTCCAGACAGGTTCTCTCCTACATCCTGCTAAGGAGAAGTGAATATTTAATGCTTGAGCCTGCAAATAACACTGGGTGAACGCCAGTCTCGGAAAGAAAATAATATCATCCCTTGGACGTAAAGGAGATTCATCTTTGTTTTAAAAGACACTGACATCATTATTCGTATGGGATTGTTTCTTAAAGTCACATGTTACATGTTGAGATATCCTATTATACAACTACTACGTAGTGAACGTACCACGTTTCAAACCGAAAGCATTATATATCTTGTATTTTGCGGTCTGATTTTATATGTGTTCTTGTTTATACTTATCCCGTTGCAAATTCGTATTATTAAGAAAGTTGCATTCTGTCTCCTTGTCTTTCGTTGAGTGGTATAGAGTATCCCTATTCAACCTGTAGTGTAGATCTCTTCATTAATATTTGTGCCATATTATCTCATACTTAACTCCTCACTTCTTCAATATTTAATTGGACATGTAAGCCTACTCTCAATGAAGTATAGGATTCGAGAGATTGCATCCACGACATGTGCTACTGGACCTAGTTCCAAATGGCTGTCAGTCCCTACACTTCGTGTTGATTTCTCATACACTATTTTAGACAAATTGCTAAAATTACCTAATTAAACAGCAGTAACATGACACCCATAACCCCAACCAATTCAAAGACTCGCCAACCCATATGTATCATTTAGGCAAACTTCAACTCAATCTATACTTAAGTTAGACTAGGTTTCCCTTCTTATAATCTAACAACAATTTTACAGCTATCCCCTGGTCACAAGTGTTTCTTAGTGATAAGTCGACCGGCATCAGACCATCAAAATAAAACCACCAGGGTACAGTTAATTAGTTCTTTGTTCATGTTATTTTCCTTTGATAGTAAATAGAAAGGGCGATACAGATGAACAAACTGGATATTGCGCTAGTTGTCAAAATTGTGTATACAAGTTAGCTGGTGACGGAAAGCGTTGGGGCGCTTTGTAGGCTTCTATGCGACTGGTAAAAAGCCCGACTACTTTCTTTTTTGCGATTTCGTAGCACCAACACGACAGCAAATCAGCACCGTCCTACCTTCTCGAGGTGGCGAGTTCATGGTCAGGATTGCATGGCAGGACCAAACACATCAGGTTGCGCGCTGAATAACTTGGTTTGGCGGAGTGTTATTAGATGAGAAGCAAAAAATTTGCAAGGAATCAAATAACCGGAAGTAGAGCGGCAGATGCGGCTTCCCTGTTAAATGGGGTTTATTACATGAACAAGAAATGAGATCAGAAATAAGATATTTTTTTATTTCCACATATGCATAATAATAAAATAGAAGAGTCACTTTAAAAAAAAATAGAGGAGTGAAGCAAGTTACTTTCTTACTCTATTTTGTTGTTATGCATATATGGGGGACAAAAATGGTCTAATTTTTTGTCCTATTTCATTTCATGTAGTATTATTCTTATACCATTAGTTTCGGAAGGTAAAACTAAAATCTTGTCGGCTAAATCTTGTCCTTGAGCAGCTTCCACGTTGGTGATGCACGTAGCCAACTAGCCATATCTATCTTTGACATTGTTGGGTGAATATTCTAGATTTCACGTAAACACGTGACAGGAACTGAAATAGGAAAATAACCGCACAAGATGGCGACAGGAAGAATACTTGCCGGCTCTTTGGACGCTACACGTGCGCTGTTGAAACTCCAATTAAACTCGAGAAAGAAAGAAAGTGACAGAGTGTGTACAGCTTGATCCATATACCTTCAATTCCAGCTACTTTGGACACAGTTTGGATTATGGGATATGGGTGGATCTCGGTCTATCCTGCATTCAGATGATCCCGTATTAAGAAGACGCGGACTTTCAGAATTCTGAAGAACAATAGTTTAAGTTTGGTTAGATTTCGGCTGCCGATAAATGACGGACGAGTGGAAGATACAGGGGGCAGCGGGATCATGGCGCCCGGCACTTTTGAACTGGATGCGGAAATACAACTGTAACTTAATAATTGTCGCTGTAGGATTTCGGCCAATGCCCTTTCCAGCAAAACAAATCTAAACTGATGAGTTTACAAATACAATCCAGTCCACCCGCTTACAACAAAACAAACGTCCCCTTTGGCGGTTCGGTTGAAATTGGAAACGACAATCTATGCTGCATTGCCAAAATGTCAACATTATATTCTTGAGAATGCAAAATGAAAGATAGTTGCGTCGGCCAATGAAGAAAACAACCGTTGCGCGGCGGCACACGCCGGCGGAAACTTTAGCTGACAGATCTGCTGCTGGAATATTGAAGCGATCGAAGACATTGAGGGTCAGTTGCCTTCCTGGGCATTTGAGTGAATGTAGTGTAAGTTAGCGTCTGAACCGTTGTCATAACCTTAAAATATATCAGCATCTCACAGGTGTGCTGATCGGTGGCGGAACCAGAAAATTGCATAGGGGGGCTGAGTTAGCTATACATGACACTAGTTGTGGTAGGGAACCAGAAAATTGCATAAGGGGGGGCTGAGTTAGCTATACATGGCACTAGTTGTGGTAGGGGGGGCTGAGTTAAAAAAATATGCCTACAGTGTGATTTGAACTTGAGTACCTAGTTTAGAATCAATGTACTTCTACCAACTCAGCTACAACTTTTCCTTGTCATATATCTAAAGAGCTTGTATATGTACTATATTTATAATACTAAACATGCATAAATACATATAAATAAATATTTAAGATTTTGGGAGGGGGGGCTGAAGCCCCGGTAGCCCCCCTAGATCCGCCCTTGGTGCTGATAGATCGGTAATAGCCATCCAATCAGGCCCCATTCCGCACCGGCTATAACAATCCTATTTTTTGGATTCCTATTATGTCTGAAAATTCCGGAATTAGTCATATTTCTCCAATTCTGCAAACCAAACATAAAATTTACTGAACTTAAGTCCAGAATACAATCCAATACTTCACAAAGCATACCTGGGTATACCTCATACGAAATAGGTCTGAAATTCTAACTTATACCAACATTTCACTAGAAGAGATAAACCCAAAACAATAAAAGTTATTCATGTGTTCTGCGTAGATGGGCTAACGAGTACACATCACTAGAATAACTAAAATCCTTAATTCTCAAGGCACCATATTCCAAAAGTGTTTCCCTTGCACTCATGAACCAGGGGATGTTTCGTTACCTGGAAACTTAATAAAAATTATGTTTGTTTTAACGGATTGGATAAACAAGCATACGCTTGGACTTTGGGGACCTACACAAACGCCTAGACGCGGCCATCCATTTCAGAAGCGATGGACGCCGAGATCCAGCTGGTTAGTCTTCCCTTTAAGCTACTGCGCTATACAAAAAAGGGGCTTGCTTCCTGCTTCCGTCATCACCACCCCGCTCAACCAAACATAAAGTTCAGTTTTAAGATTTTTTTTCTAAAACCAGAAATCAGCTTTTCCGGGACGATCAATCTACAACTTTTCCTGGAATCATCCTAGATGTAACAAACCAAACGTCCCCTTAGTGACGTGTCCTTGTAAGAATCTTGTTTGGTTAGGGACGGTGATCGATGGCCCATTCGAATGGTCAATCTCATTAGGTTTAGGAAAAGTGTATATCAAGTGAATTATATCCCTTAGGGTTATAATTCTAGGATGCTTTTAAATATAATGATCCTGAATCTAGACATATTTGTCTAGTAGTAAACTTGCTAGCCTTATTCATCAAAATGATGCATATTTGACTAAATACTTCTAAATAGAAGTTGACTTATTACATGCTAGAGATGATTTAAATGATTTGTCTAATACTATTTCCACATCCAAGATAGCATTTTCTTAGTTATTCTTTGAAAAGTTTATGTTGATTAAGACGTTCCTAAATAAAGTGTTGAAAATTCCACACAATAAATGGGTAGAAATGGAATCGGATATGAGGAATGCTCATGAAACAAAAAAGGAAGTGGACCTCCTATCCTCACTGGAAAATTCTCAAGTTCTAAAGTTGTGCTACTTTGTAGTTTGTTTAGTAAAACTAAACAGCATAATTAATGATTTTGTCTTTATAAGAAGAAGGGAGTCAAGAGCATGATAGTTTGAGTTCCCAAGCTAACACCGATCTCAAAAGTCCAAATAGGCACCAACCACTTTTCTTTTGTGGGTCTACAAGGGTTGTAGTTTGCGGCTGCTCCAAACATATGGCTAGAGACAAGATCCACTTAAACTCACTTAAGAAAATGAAAGGTGGATCAGTGACATCTACGTAAAACAAGAAAGGTAAGGAGATAGGTGGAAGGTGAGATAGGTGATACACTATGCATAAAAAAATATACTTCTTCTAGATGTCCTACATTACAAGCTAATCAGTGTAAGTCAATTATGTTGAAATGAATACTTTGCCTTATTGTCTTCACATAAATGCTTGTTGTTAGATTTTGTCACTTAAAGAGAATAGGAATCTAAATAATAATATTGTTCTGTTTATCTCTTTAAAGTGTATAATTGGTAAATGTTTTGTAATTGATGAAAACTGATGTATCTCTTAGGCACCATAGACTTGCTCCACAAATATGCATCGATTAGAAGTTAGCAAAAAGGACTTTGTCAAAAGAATTTCCTAGTTGGATCTTGAAACTGGTGAAGAATATCAACCTTGCACTTATAGAAACCAAAGTAAACTCTTTTTATAGTCTTAGATTGTTATGTGTAATAAAAGAGTTCGTGATCTTCTTCGAATTAATCTATTTGGACCAATGAACACACAATAAGTAAGCAAAAGTAAATATTGTTTGGTGATCGTTGATGATTTCTTGTGTTTTACATGGACTTTGTTTTCAGTTGCAAACAATGATAAACTTAATCTTTTCAATCTTTTTAAAACATATCAAAAATGAAGTTTCTATCTGAATTATATCCGTAGTGACCATGGTGGAGGTTGACCACAATATTTATCAATATTTTTGTGATCAACTAATACATGAAATTTTTTTCTTCCCTTCACCTCAGCAAAATAGAGTTGTAGAGAGAAATAATGGATGATTCCAAGAGTTAAAAAAGATCATACTTTTGGGGTATGATAACAAATGACATTTTGGGTTGAATCCATACACACTACTTTCTTTGTACAAAAATGGTTTCTTACACATCCTTCATTGAAGAAACCACCCTATGAGTTATGGCATGGTAGAATTCCAATTGTTGATTTTTTCACATTTTGGATGCCCTAGTTTTGTTCGAAATAGTAAAGATTCTCTTGAGAAACTGTATTTTAAATCTTATAGAGCTATTTCATGGCTATTACTCTTCTAATAGAGCTTTCTGTGTTTTTAAACATTTTTCTCTTTAAAGTAGAAAACTATAAATATCATATATTTGAAACTATCCCCTCCTACTTCAAGAATGTTGGTTGTGATGATGTGATAGGTGGTATGATTCCTAAATGCAATGAACTAGCCATGACCGACAATGAAAAAGAATTAGAGGTGATTCAAGATGAGCAAGAGGTTGGCTCCTAAGATGAAGAAAAGAAGGATTATATTCTCCTTTTTTCTAAAGAGCACCCAAGTAGCTTATTATAGTTGATCCTTTTGAGAAAGTGAAGATGTCAAGACAATATTGCCTTTATCACACAGTTGAAGACCATGGATTTCAAAGAGGCTCTTGGGGACGATGATTTAATCCTAGCTACACCAGAGGTAGATAGAGCAACTAAAAAAGAACATGGTGTGGACTCTAGAGGCAAAACCAAAAGATAGAAATATCATTGGCACTGGTTTACTCTAAGAGCTAGACAAAAAAGGCAAGGTGATAAGAAAAACAACAAGGTTAGTTGAACTATGCCACAATCAATTAGAATGTTTATATTTTAATGAAACTTATGTTTTCTACATGAGAACCCATATGTTGCTATTTGCATTTTATTGTCATAAAGAATTTCTTCTATACCAAATCGATGTTAAAGTGAAATTTTATATGAAATGATAGAGGAGGAAGTTTTTGTGTCGCAACCTCCCAGCTTGACAAACAATCTTGTCATGTTTATTTTTCGTATGAAACACTCTACTGACTCAGACAAGCCCCTAGGTCTTAGTATGAGAAACTAAAGACCTTCTTTCATAATAATGGCCATGTCATGAGAAAATTGATTCTACCTTCTTTATAAAACACACTTCTAGAAATATTCTTCTTTATGTTGATGCTATAATACTTGGTGGAATATTGATCTTGTCAAGAGTTTAGTTCACTCATGTAGAGTGAATTTGAAATGGGAATCATGGGTGAGCTTACTTTCTTCATAGGATATCAAATCATGAAAACCATCAACTAATGAAAGTGCACTAGAGAGCTGATAACACCTTGGGATGGATAATTTTGACACTACTAATACACCCATGTATAACAATGTTGAGCTTAAAGATGATGAATGAGAAAAAAAATGTGAAGCTATGTGGAGGTATGATTGGTATACTTTTAGAAATTACCACATTCAGTCCTAAAAATCATTAGTGTAGATTTGTCTTATTGATTTAAATATTTCCCTAGAAGGTCTCAACTTATATTAGTGAAAAGGATTTTGAGGCACCTAGATAGGACCCTAAAATTTTTACTACGGTATTCAAAGGAAAATGACTTCACTCTAAATGCCTATAGTGATGCAGACTATGCCAAATGCTTGAGTGATAAAAATAGAAAAATTGGCTTGATTCCGTCAAGGGGCATGCTTGGTCACTTGGTTCACCAAGAAGCAAAATGCAATGCATTATCTATGACCAATGTTGAATAAATAACTTTGGTTAGTTGTTGCTCCCAAGTCCTATAGATTAAGAAAATGCTTCAATACTTTAACACATTTTATTATGATTGTCTTATTTTTGTGATAATACTATTAAAACTAATTTGTATTATAATGGGATACCATATAGTAGAGAAAATCATATAGAGGTGCACCATCATTTCCTTCATCGCCACTTTGCCAAAAGTGGTATTTATATCCCATATGTGGATAAAAAATAAACTTATGGACATTTTCACTAAACCTCTTGATGGGGTGCATTCAAATCTATTAGACCAAAATTTTTAATCACTTTTATTGATGATTCCTACATATGCCCTATCCAGATATACATTTCATTCTCGATTATGATTGGATTGTATAACATATTGCTTTCTTTGAATAACTAAAAAAAATCCATGTTCTAATGCCTTGTCATGAGGTTTCTAGGACATATTTGAGATGTTTAATGTAATGGATTTCACATATAAAATGGCCTATGATGATTCAAAAGTTCTTTTATATCATATTTATGCATGTTAGGCTCACAATTACAATTTAAACAAGTCTCTATTGCTAATATAAAAATGTTAGAAAGTTTGAATATTACTTACCATATGTTCAATTTATACTAGACAAAACTCAGTCGGTAGGCCATACATAGGATATGTTGTTATTGTCATTGATTGAGTTTCTAGATGACCAAAAAAATCCATTTGTGGTACCGTATTGTGAAGAAAAGTGAAGGTGTGTATGACAATTTCTAATTCGTTCAAACTCAACAAATACCCAAAAAACAACTTTGTACCCTACCTTCAACCCACCTACCAAACCCTAACCTGTCTACCCATCCTTCTCGTGACCTTTGTTTACACTTACCTAGATACTTCTCTAGGTTTCCCTCCCCCCCTAGACTAAAATGTATATGAGAAGAAAAAGACACAATCCTTGTTATAACCCTAGAGATGAATGGACATCCATTCCTCCTACCTCTTATCATTCTTTATCCTAGAATGCCACCTTTTTCATTCCCAATCAATTTGTTTCTAGGTATAAACCCTTATCTCTTTAGAGGGAGGGTTATGGGATCAAGTATCTTTGTAGAGTTTAACAACTTCATTGTCTCCTCATATATACCTCTAATTACATAAATCCAGAGTAGAGGAAAATTTCCATAAATGTGTTTGCCTCTAATTCTATGTGGAACTACACATCTAAGGCCCCGTGACTGACATCCCTTTTGTCGTATCCTTCATGATAGTTGGGACCAAATTTTAGGTGACCGAAGCCAAATTATTTTGCAAAAATGGAATTGGATATGAGGAAACTCCATGAAGCAAAAAAGGAAGGTGACCCCCTATCTTCACTAGAAAATCCTCAAGTTCTAAGGCAAATTACTTTGTAGTTTATTTAATATAATCAAACATCATAAGTGATTTTGTCTTTATAAGAAGAAGTGAACCGAGAGCAAGATAGCTTGAGTTCCCAAGCTAGCACGGATCTCAAAAATATAAATGGGAACATACGAGTTTTGTTTTGTGGGTGCATGACAAAAGGGTTGTAGATTGTGGTTGCTCACATCACATGGTTGGATACAAGATTCACTTAAGAAAAAGATAGGTGGGTCGGTGAGATCTAGTTACTACAAGAAAGGTAAGGCAAAACATGATACACCATAAACCAAGAATGAAATTTTTGTAGATATCCTATATAACAGTCATATTAGTGTAAGTCAATTATGTCAAAATGGGTATATTACTATGTAATTTATGATGTCATATATAAGGGAATAGTAGTCAAAATTTTGATATTGTTGTGTTGATCTCTTCAAAACATATCATTGGTAAAATTTTCCTAACTGATAAAATGTGATGTATCTATTTGGCAACATAGGCTTGGTCACACAAATATGCATCAATGAAAAATTTATCAAAATGGATTTAGCCAAAGGAATTTTCATTTGGATCTCAAATATTTTGTAGAATGTCAACCTTGCACCCATCACCAATATAGATATCATCTATAGAGTTGGTTATTTTGGGCTTACAACGTTGGTTATATACAGACACATAAGTGGGAGACACTACAACTAAGGACCTTCTATGTCATTTTCTGGGGTTAGAGACAACCCATGACACATATGAAGTGTTGGTTGCTATATAAAGTAAAACTGACGTAACAATAGTAGTGTATCATTGATTTACCAAAAAGAAATCGACGACATAATCCAATATCAACAACAATTACAAGATTGCTCTGGGATTAGAGTCATGGGTTTTCTTCGAGCAACTAAAGACGTAGAACATTGGCGTAACGATAGCAATGTATCATTAGTTTATCAAAAAAGAATTGATGGCATAATCCAATATCGATTACAATTACAAGATTCCTCTGGGATTATGTCATCTATTTTCTTTGATCAATTGACAACGCCAGTTTACATCGTCGACTAGTAAAAGTAAGAAATTGATGTTAAAGATTGGTACACTTTATTGGTCCTCTTTCGGTAAATGGTGTATGACTTCCTTATCAATTATAATTTAATTAATAAGGATAGTTTTGTTGTCATTTTTCTAAAAAAAAGTGACATTATGGAGATACATTACCATTTTTTAAGACAATTGACATCACATGTTTTTTATGACAGGTCTGTAGACCTATTATTCAATTGTTCACCAGGATGGGGCTTCCAGTTTTAATACAATTCATTAAAATTGTAGGGTCTACAAGTGTTCAGTTTATTAATAGGCCAGTAGTATATGCCAAACCCTCAATAACAAACACAAACAAGAGGCCACATCCACACAATTCATTCACACACATGTAATTCCATTCTCATCCACACTTCAATCCATTATCATTCACATATGCATATACATAATTCATTCACACATGTGACTCCATTCTCATCAACATGTACAAATGTGATTCTCACCGTATTCATTTCTCATCACATTAATTCACAAAAATATGCACATATACACATATCACTCAGATATGCATCAACAATTGACTTGCATTAAATTTAAAGTTCCAAAAAGTCATTACCATCACATGTATATTGAAATGACATCAAAGTCTAAGAAAGATCGTATTTTGTCACAATGCATTATATTTGACTTCCTTAATGAAGGTCTCCGCCAACTCTTCTCGTATCTCATCCAACTTTTCTTTTTTATAGGATTTTCTTGTACTAAACAATTGTAAAGAGAATGACATAATTTAAGTTTTTTTTATCTTTTATATTATCAAACAATACTATTTACTTATGATTCAAAACTATATAGATTATCTTTTGTATACAATGGATGTCTAGTGCCCCTTATTTGACAATTAGATCCATATACCTTGTCATGTAGTATATGTATGTCCAATTATTATCTTGTATAGGGCACTATAAATTTACAATTATGTAAAACATTAATAAATAAAAATAAGCATAGTTGTCATATATATGTATTAGAGTAAAAAAAATTACCTTGACATTCTTTCAAGACATTGATTTCTTTTTTTGTTCTACATCTCCTTTAGCCAATTGGGATGGTCTTATACCTCTATAAGTGAAATTAATACATTTAATTGCATTAATAAATAGACATGTAATGAGCTCAACATTGTTATATGTGAATAGATAAAAAAATTACTTACGCTATAGCACTTTTAGTGTGTGTCACCCAATCGATAGTTTGTTACCCGAAGGATCAAGATAATATGTATTCAGTTTCTCTGGGATAGTTACCAACAATTCCTAATGCGTATTACTGAGTGAAAATAAGGAAAACAAAAAAAACTCAAATTTCACAATAAATATAATTAGTAAATTTAAATGGTAAGTAAAGCCTAAAACTTACTCACATTGAAAGGATCTATAACCATATTCTTTCCCACAGTAGTAAAATACTTAAATGCAGTAGAGAAGTAATCAACTATAGAAAATTGATCTCTATATAAACAACTAATCAATGATGGAACTAGAGATGCCATATTGGTCAAAGTGAATTGTGCATTCATTGTATTTAAGTAGCTACAAAGCATATGTATGAATTAATATATTAAAAAAATTAACATATATTTTTACATATGTAGAATGATTTATTTAGCCATAAAATATCACCATATCCAAAGTTCTATCACAATTGTCTTCAACAAATCATAA
The DNA here is from genome assembly GCA_963693085.1 of Alisma plantago-aquatica. Classification (NCBI taxonomy): domain Eukaryota; kingdom Viridiplantae; phylum Streptophyta; class Magnoliopsida; order Alismatales; family Alismataceae; genus Alisma; species Alisma plantago-aquatica. The sequence goes on along the minus strand of OY856410.1, from coordinate 450,800,010 downwards.
CTAAATAACTTCCACAATATCTAATAAGAATGCATTTTTATCATGATCATTCCCTACAACTACTCTTAAATATGGACCATGATAGTCAACCTATTATGTACAGTGCCTAGCCATAGTGACAACCCCTTGCACTTGGGACCTAGCGAGTCATATAGGACCTATAGAATACAAATAAGTACTAGAGGCTTTGGAGGAGGAAATGTATGGGGCATCTGAAGTACTATGATCTGCATGTATTCTCACATCAGTTGTCACTTATATTCACAAATAAAAAAGAACCACAAATATTATATATATATATATATATATAATGTATATTTATCATACAATCTAATTGAGAACTACTTTCTTACCCCACAAAATCACACCTCCTTCTACATCTCCTACTGAGTTGTGCTCGGGTGGCCAAATGGCAGTGGTGTATTTTTCCACTGTGGATAGGCAAGATGGATGGTTACATGAAGTGCATTATATGGCATGGGAGTACACATAACCTTGTCACCTACAAGATGTAGGAAAACCCTGCCCAATGCCAAGAAATTGAAGGTAGGTTCTAGTACTACAAGATAAACATTTTCTCAAAACCTACAATTTTATATATAGTTATATATATACTCAAAATACAATTTGACTTGAAAGACTATTATATAAAAAATAAAATTACACTAGGTGTGCATGGCAAGTACTTGGGATTATTCCCAGTCACCTCATCAACTATATAGGTAGGTTCCATGGGAGTACTTCCAACCATCTCGTAAGAAGGAGTAGTGTGACTGAGGTTTTGTCTGAGGAGGTTGAGACAAAGAAACTTAAAACTTTCTCATTGCTTCTTCTATTCACTTATATAGAGGAGGTATTGTCCTCTATCTCATCATGTGACAATTTGTCTTTCTTATTAATTATTTGTTTTTTCTCTAATATGCCAAAAAAATCTTATCCCAACACCATCTCCAATGCCCCAAACATGACCAGTATGCTCCTGAGTACCCAAAGAAACTATCAATTCTTCCCTTTGGCCCTCATGGATGAATTTGCCTTGTTTTATTTATTCATACAATTCCTTCTAATCATCATAGATATTAATTGATAAGTAAAATATAAAAATCACAGTGAAAAATAAAATTACACTCTATGAGTAAAAAAAAAATTCATCCACTTCAAAGGTTGCAAGGTTGCATATTTCTCTAGAGAAGCTTATCCTCACACCTATCCCAGTGAGGTAGAGGTGTAGGAGTAGTAGAAGACTCAGCAGACCCATGTCTAGACTACTCATAAGAAGACTTGCTCTCCTTGTTAGTGACACTACGCATAACCACCTAGAGACAACCCGTGGTCATGCATATTCTTCACACGACTTCATTTTTTAGCATTGTGTAATGCTTGGTTAATTCAAAACATATGTTTATTATGTAAAATTTGAATTCATCTGATTAATCACTGGAACACATTTTGAAGGAGGCCTGATACCTTGAATTCATAGGTTAGTCTTGAAGCAACAAGTGTGTGCCACACACTCTTATCAAGATAGGGACATTTCTTAGTTGAGGGCTTCTTCCTCTATTTGCTAATTATGTAATCTCTTTTTCAAATTTTTCCTAATTTTTTTTTCATGAAGGTTAAAGATGTCCTACAAAAATTCATACACTTAATGAAAGGATCTTTAAAAATGAAATTGTGCATGTCGTAAAAATAGAATATTTTATAGCTATGTCCTTCCATATGAGGTCTTCAATGGAAGGATCAATTTTATGCTAAGATTCTACTATTATGCCCACTTTTCTATGATTTGTAATCCTGAATATTTCCTAAAAATACTATGATTTTTCCCAATAGGATTTCCTACCGCATCAAAGTCAATGGACAACTTTGGATCTATTCTCCTTTGCGTTGATAATTTGTTCATCAAAGTGATGCCTCTTTTACGTGCACGATCACAATTCTCACCGACAAACAAAGCAAGATCCTCAAGGTTTTCATACTCAGGGTTCTCATCCTCATGGTGCTCATCCTAAAATAGTTAAGAAAAACATATAAGTGATAAAGAGTGTAAAGTGCACATATAACATATAAAACATAAATAAATGTGATAGAGAATGTAAAATGCACATATATGTATTAAAAATATATAACTTACACTAGACTCATCTCACCATTCAAATTCTTATAGTGATCATCCTCATGGTAACATATATAAGATAGAGAATGTAAAATGCATATAGAGCATATAAAACATTTAAGAGATAGAAAATTTGAAATGCATGCCTCTAGTATTGGTTGGACCACTGATCAATTATCATTTCTTCTATGTGATCTTTATGTGTATATTCCTTAGTTTTAGATTCAACATTTACACTAGGAAAGACAACTGAGAGTGGAATGGAATCATCATTCTTGTCACAATACTCTTCTTCATCTATAGGGTCTGCAGTGAACTTCCATTTCCCATGAAGAATGATGGACCATATTTCATTTGTAGGATTGTCGATATAGAATACTTGGTTTCCCTTTTATTCCATGATGAATGGTTCGACTTATCACCAATATTCTTAAAATTCACGAATGTAAAACATGTTGGATCAAAGGGCTCCAGAGGGGAGGGGTGAATAGAGCTAAAAACACTTGCACAAAATTTATCAGACCTTTAAGTTACTTCAACTAGGCACAAATGCAAATAGTGAATTTGATGGAGGAAAGGATGATAGAGATTGAAACAAGAACTTGAACAAGTTGTATAGAGTGGTTCCACTCTCCAAACTAGGAGAGAGTCAGTCTACTACCTAGAGAGATCAAGCCCTAGGATTTTGTAACCTATGTATACTTATATTTCATTATAAGACATACAATTGACCTTCCTTTTCTGGGAGTGGGATAGCCAACTTCCCTTAGAGGTCAAGGGATCCAATAACCTTACCACCAAGGTCTTACATACCCAGAAATAGAGTCTTCTACCTCGTCGAGGTTTCACCCACTCTTGCAAGCAGTTGGACACCTTTGCCAAGGAGATACCCTCTTTGCAACAAGTCTTTAGACATGAAGGATTTACCAACTCTACTCCCTAATCTTCAACCTTGTCCTCCTCCTACACTCAGGGAATCTTTTTGAACCTTCTTCTATAGCATGAAGAAGCTTTCTCCTTCTCCTTCACTTGGACAAGTTGTCACCAACTTTATCTTGAAGAAAGGGTTGGGAAAAGAGAAGCTTTGAGAGCTTTACAAGCATAAAATGAAGTATCTCTCTCACACAGATCCTATCTCACTCATATGGATGAATTGAAGTGTAATCAAGAGAGAGAAAGGGGCTCAAGTGGACTAGATGCACTCAACTATAGCAAGGAGCTTGAACAGCATGAAGGAGAAACCTTGGAATAAACTCCAAGAGGTCCTATTTATAGTTTGGGGGTGTCCACTAGAGGGTAGGAACACTTAAGAACATTTTCTAGCCATTTGGGGTGTTACAACGTATATAATTTTACTTTTTGCTACACTCCAATGGTTAGAATCACTTTTTGTGTGTTTTCCGTACGGTACTATTGGTCGCGTTTTCATAAAGGTAACTCGACCGATTGCACTATGCTACAAAGCCAATTTGAAGCATCAATCGATTTTGTCTTAAGTGCAACTCGACTAATCACTTGAAATTAGTTTTCCTAAGTGCCAAGATTAGTTGAGTTCTGTGAGTGGAAAACTCGACCAAAACCAAGGAATTCTTAAAATCCATCAAGGGATCGGTCGAGTTTGAATCTCAACAGACAAACAACCTGTAATGAATTTTGGAAAATTCCTTTTGAGTGATCAAATATTCTAAGGGTTCCTAATTTTCTATCATCTTAGTTATAAGTCATATCATCAATACAAATGATTACAAAAATCATCTAAGGAGATTTGGAGTGTTTTCCACATAAATTCCACATAAATGCATTTGCATTGCTTTTGCCTTGAACTATAACAAGCTAGGGCTTGATAGATTTGATCCTTTTCATGTACCTAATGTCTAAAATAAATTTCACACGAACATATTAGATATACATGAATGTAATGGTTAAGTCATTATCAAAATATGGACAATGTGTAACACTTAGGTCAACATCCTCCCCTTTTTGACAATGAAAAATCATTCCTTAAAATATTGAAAAAGATATAAAATTTAAACCTTTACCTTTGAGAAAGGATATGAAAGCTAAACCTTTACCTTGTGAATTGCAAGGGGATACATGAATGAACATTGTTAATTGATTCCCTCAATTCATGCTTACTTATGCCTGCATGGTTAGTCTTTCCACAAGTAATAATAACACATATAAACATTATATGGTCCTTTAGAAAGTCTGATGATATTTCACATAATTGACAAGAAAATGATCACATAAGTAAAAAAACAATATGGATGAGGTCCTCTCTCCCTTGTGGCACCTGTAGTACATTTTCTCAGTTTCTCTCCCCCTTTTTCATTTCAAAAAGGAATGGGGTATAAGAACTAAAAGCACATGTTTCTTAACAGACATAAACTAAACAAGCAACCACATATAGCACACACTAAAAAGAGATAAAACATAGAGAAACAAGCAATCTAGTGTCATAATCAAAATACGTGATAACATACCAAGAACTCATAAGATAAAGACAATCAAAGAGTTAAGGTACATGAGATTAAAATTACAACACTAAACATGTCCTCTCAAAATAAAACTACAAACCAACAAAAAACAACGAGATGAAAAAATAGTATGCCTAAGATACACAGTGCCCAAATGTCTAGTACATGATAGTCTACAAAAAGATATATATGAGCACTCTAACGACTATAGAACTAAATATCTACAATATCTATGAAATCAGCTACATCATCATCCTCGTCCTCAGGCTGGTAGTCCTCATCATCATCATATGACACAGTAGAGGCGGCAATTGTGGCCTCACCATCATCACCAAAAGAACCAGCAAAGCTATCATCAAAACCATCCTCAAAACCATTATCCTCAACATCATCAACAAAGTCCTAGTCTGGCATCTCCTCATCAACAGGAGGTCCAAAAGCATGACCTGACCACTTGGCATTCTGCTCAGCCCATGACAAGCACATGCATGTAATGCATTTGCTTGCTCAAAGAAAGGAGCAAAATTCCCTTCAACACTAGCAAGCAGAGTGGCAGAAGGACTAGCATGCAAATCCAATGGAGGAAAAGCACTAGGAGAAGGCGTAGGTCCACCATCAACAATAGAGGTGGCAGTAGAAATAGCATAAGGTGGAGGGTCAGGGTAGAACTGATTGTATGCATAGGAGGCATAGTCAGTTCCAAGGTACACCTAGTAGGTATGGTAGAGATGTATACATGATAGGTTCATGGTTGACATGATCTGGCAAAGGTCTTAGTGGAGATGATCCTGGACCTTAAGGTTATATGGATATTGATGCATTAGATATCCCATGAGGGTTTCATGATACATAAAAAGAGGCGCGGTTAGGATAGGGTGTTGGAGGTCATGGAGGGGCCTAGGTGGAGGTAAAGGCTCCAGGAGTGGCAGGGGAGGTAGGAAGAAAAGTCTTCTTGATTGTAGTCTCACTGATGCTTACACCTTTCTGACTAGATTTGTAATGGAAATCATGGAAAATGTATTTTTGAGTTATAAAACCAAAGAGACCACAAATCAAGGTAGGGTAAGGAGGATGGGTTCCATAGGTGTTCTTCCCTAAGTCAAAGTAGGTCATGTGATGAAGAATGTAGTGAGACCACTTGACTCCAATATTCTTCAAAAGACAGTACATTATCATAACAATGTTTTCTTTAATCTCTGTTTTATTTTCCTTTGGTTGAACATTGTAGTTAACTACCAATGCAATAAGATAGTTTTTGATATCAAGGGAAGAGGATGGCAGGGTTGAATACTTCTATAGGGGACATTGAGATTCTTCAAAAACTTATGAATGTCAAGAAATGTAAGATCATAGCTTTTGTAGAAAGCCTCAGGGTCAAGCAAGTCATGATAGTAAGGATAGTCAGACATCCATGAGTCAGTAACCTTAGTACCATTGAAAAAGATATTCAAGGAATCTTAAGAGATGGTAAATTTGGTACCATCTATCATAAAAGTCATAATGACCCGAGTATCGGGTGGTGGCACATTTGTAGTGTAGTTTCATTGGAGATTAGCATCAACTCATGGACCACCTTGGCACTAGTGATAGAATTTGAGTAGCATAGGCATTCTACACAGAATGCGCTAAGGTGATGGGTCGAAAACACCTCACTAAAATCCTTTTTATCCTCACCCATGGTGAAACAAGGTTTACATAAAGCTTGAAAAGAGAAGAGATTCCTAAGAAGGAGTTCCTTATAGAAATTTTGAGCTTGAGAGGAAAAGGAGCTTCCATCATTGGATATGGGTCGAGGAAAAGATGATGCTATAACATGTATGACTCTTTTCCTTTAGTTTGAGGCTATGAAGGCAGATGGAGAAGAAAAGATCACCAAAGGAGAAAGCAACCACCACTAACAGGTCATCCAATCACCTAGATTGAGGTAGGAAGAGGTAAGGAATACCAAATGGAGGTTGGGAGTGTAAAATCAAACCTCTGTTTGAGGACTAGAGCACTGGAGCTTGGGATCATCGATTTTTCTCTAGTAGAGAGGGAGAAAATTTGGCCAATACCCTTTCACTAGTTGCTAAAGAACAAACTCGACCAAATGGTCAACTAGTCCAAACCTTAGAAGAATTAACTCCAAGCATCTAAGGTTCTATATAAATTTAGTTTTCTAGACTACCATGTATTTTAGACATATTGAGGCACATTTAACTTGTCATAAGGTAATATTTCACAATAAAACATTCATCCACGAAAAATACCCCAAAACTAGAGAAACAAGGCATGAAAACATGGCAATTTAGCACATAGCAAACATAAGGTGAGTAAGATATGAGAAAAAATGTATAGGTAAAAGAACAACCACCTAAAAGGCATGTCAAGATCATCAAGAGAAGTTATAAGAAATTTTGATCTAATAAAAGCAAATTGCTCTCTAGCTAGAGGCATAGTGAAAATGTCCGCAAGATGATTCTCCATATCTACATGTGTGATATAAATATCCTTCTTGGCAATATGGTCACGAAGAAAGTGATGATGAAACTCTATATGTTTATCTCTACTATGTAATATAAGATTATAAGATAGGCTAATTGCACTAGTAATATCATAATAGATAGAAGACACATTATAATGAATGTTAAAGTCTTAGAGCATATGCTTCATCCATAGGACTTGGGCACAACAACTCCCAACTACAATGTATTCTGCCTCGGTAGTTGAAAGAGACAAAATTCTTTATTTCTTAGAGAACCAAGAAACTAAGCATGGTCCTAGGAATAAGCAAATTCCACTTGTGCACTTTCTATGAACCAAGCAACCTACATAATCAACATCACTATAGGCAGTATGAGTAAAGTTCCTTGACTTGGGATATCATAGTCCAAAGTTTTGAGTTTTGGCTAAATACCTAAAACTCCTCTTAACCTCTATGAGATGTGATTTCCTAGGACTTGATTGAAAGTGAGTGCACAAGTTAACACTAAACATAATATCAGGTCTAGAGGTAGTTAAGTAAAGCTAACTTCCAATCATACCTCTATAGAGATTCTCATCTACTTTTTATCCTTGCTCATCTCTCTCAAGCTTGGGGGTGTTTGACATGGGGTGTCCATTGGCTTGGTGTTCTCCATCCCAAAGAACTTAAGTAGTTCACTAGTGTACTTGACTTGCTTGATGAAGTTTATATCTTTTGTTTGTTTGATTTGAAAGCCAAGGAAGAAAGTATGTTGCCCATCATGCTCATCTCAAACTCACTCTATATAGAACATTAAACTCCTTGCAAGCATCAAGGTTAGTTACTCCAAATATAATATCATCAATATAAATTTGAATAATCAAGAAATTGCTAGAAGTGTGTTTTAGAAACAAGGTAGAATCGATTTTTCCCATAATATAGCCATTGTCTAGAAAAAAGTTATTTAGTTTCTCATACCAAGCTCGAGGTCCTTGTTTGAGTCCATAGAGAGCTTTTTGTAACAAATAAACATGGTTAGACAATTTATCATGTCCAAAGTTAGGAGGTTGGGCAACATATACTTCCTCCTCAATTGTACCATTCAAATACACACTTTTAACATCCATTTGATAAAGCAAAAAATTCTTATGACTAGAAAATGCAAGCATCATTCTAGTTGACTCAAGTCTAGCTACATGTGCATATGTTTCATCAAAATCAATACCTTCCTACTGGTTGTAGTCTTGGGAAACTATCCTTGCTTTGTTTCTTACCACTTTTCCATTTTCATCAAGCTTGTTGCGGTAGACCCACTTGGTTCCAATGATCTTTCTATCACTTGGTCTTGGCACAAGAGTCCACACTTTTTTCTCATCAAACTATTCAAACTCTTCTTGCATGGAAAGGATCCATTCATCATCCTTGAGAGCTTCTTTGACATCTTTTGGCTCAAGTTGAGAGATGAAGGTGTTTTCTGCTTGTTATTTGTTAACTGCAACACGCCTCCTCATCATTTCAAAAGGATTACCTATAATGAGATATTTTGGATGATGCTTTTCAAAGAGGGGGGTTGGATCATTATTTTCTTCTTTCTTTTCTTTATCAACTAACACATCCTTTACTTTATCAACAATTTTGAGCTCTTTCAAGTGAGGGATCACCTCATTTACAACATCATTATTATGAATATTCTTAGGAATAGAGGGGTTAGTCTCAACAAATATAACATTAATAGATTCTTCTACTTTGCATAATTCAATGTTAAATACTCTATAAGACTTGATAGTAGTTCTATAGTCAAGAAAGAAATCCTTGTATGACTTTGGATCTAACTTTTCTAGGGAATCATTGGTGTTAAAACAAATAAGGACAATAAAAAACATGAAACAAATCAATGGAAGGCTTTCTACCACGCCATAGCTCATAAGGGGTTTTCTTTAAAGATGGATAAATAAAAACCCAGCTTTGCACAAAACATGAAGTACTAACCATATTCTAGAAGCATAGTCCTAGCCATTTCCTTTAGTGACCTATTGTTTCTCTCTACAACCCCATTTCGTTGAGGTGTTCGAGGTGAAGTAAAGTCATGTGCTTTCCCAGATTCCTCACAAAACTGTTAAAATAAGTCATTTTCAAATTCTCCCCCATGATCACTGAGGATAGAGATGATGTGGCAAGAAGCTTCATTCTCATGTTGTTTGTAAGAAGTTGATAAACCATCAAGAGTATCACTTTTTGAAACAAGAAAGAAAGTCCAAGTATATCAAGAAAAATCATCGACAATCACAAGACAATACTTGCTACCATAAAGTGATTGCATACACATTGGTCCAAATAGATCAATTTGAAGAAGCTCATGAACACTTTTGGTTCTAAGTACTCATTTTGATTTGAAGGAGGACTTGGTTTGCTTTCCTTGGGTAGAAGGTTGGGATTCCTCATCCTTTTTAAAATCCAATTTAGGAAGTTCCTTTACCAAATCCTTTTTTCTTAACTTCTTCAATTGATGCATATTTACATGACCAAGCCTATAGTGTTATAAAGAAATATCATTCAAATTGCAACAAGACATATACCAACAATAGGCTCAATAGAGTCAAGAACAATAATATAGAGATTACCATTTCTAGTTCCCTTGTATATAACATTATAAGAGAGGGAAACTAGGAGCAAGCATTCTAGTGAGGTAAAAAGAATAAGATTAACATTATCACAAAGCTGACTAACACTTATTAGTGTGATGTAGGCCATCCATAAGAAGAATATTCTTGATACATATTAAATTACCTACATCACCCTAACAAATCACCGTACCCTTGTTATTATTACCATATGTCACCGATCCTCCTTTCTTCATTGTGAATTGGTTGAAGTGGTTGATTTCACCTATCATATGATTTGAGAAACAACTATCAACAATCAATTTTCCTTCTACATACATGAAAGGAAGATGTTAGTGCCCAATTCAAACCTTGGGATCTAGTGTTAGCTTGGGGACCCATTTCATCTTTGTGTTGGTCCACTTCTCTCTATGAAGACAATAAGTAGAGTAATGATCATCACTCTTGCAATGCACACAAACCATAGAGTTCTTAGAGCCAGAAGACTCTCCATGGAAGATAGGAGGTCCCCTGCTCTTTTTCTTACCCTTGCCTTTCTCTTGCTCTTTGAAACTCCCCCTACATATCCCAAATCACTTTTACCATCTTGTTTGGTACAATGATCTAGGATTTCATTAAGGGATTTTTTACCTTTGAGGAATTTTTGCAAGAAAGCTCTTAGTTTGTGATTATCATCACTAAGAGTAATGACAGTAGAAGATAAGTTAGCAAGATCATCTTTTGCATGAAGTAAGTCAGCCTCCAAATAGAGGGCTTTAGTAAGATAAGAATGTTTTTATAAAGTAAGACTAGCAACTTCATGACTAGGAAATAAAGGTCTAGAAGAAAGATCATTAACTTGAACAAGAAATCTAGCATTTCCAGTTCTAAGCATAAAAAGCCCTTCAAGATAAATTCTATTTTGATCCTTAGTAGCATCATAAGAAAGCTTAAGATCATCATTTTCAATTTTAAGTAAATCAATCTTATCTACTAGGGCTTGGTTTCCTTCCTTAAGACTATTGATGTTCTTAAGGTAGATCCCATTCTCTACTTCAACTCCATTATACTAGAGCTCAAAATCAAGAAACTTCCCTTTAAGGAATCAATTCTATCAAGATGCAACTTCTCATTTTGATCGAGAATATCAATTTTAGCATACAAATCATAAATGATCTTACCCAACCTCTTATTTTTAGCCTTTCATTCAGAATAAGAAGAGTGAGTAGCATTAAGCATATAAAAAAGAGTGTCCTTACATAACTCATGCAAGCTTACCTTACTTACCTCACCAATGTCTTCACTTGTAGAGGCCAGGAGTGTAAGGTGACATTCTCCTTCGTCGGAGCTTGAACCATTTAAGAAGATTCCTCCCAACCCACATGAGATGCATCCTTGCTTCTTTTGTCTTTCTTGTCCTTCCTCTTATACTTGCCTTCCTTCTTGTAGTCATCCTTCTTCTTGTGGGTGCTCTTATGGTAGGCCTTCTTTGCCTCGGGACAATCATCCTTGTAGTGCCCCTTTTGACCACATTCATAGAATCTAGGAGTATATGACGAGGAAGGTTTTCCCTTGAAGTGCTTTCCCTTGGAGTAGTTTTCTTCATGATCACTAAGTCCATTATCTTCACTTGAGGAGGGAGGATAGGAACGAAAAGCAAGTTGTTATTGGAGAATCATTGTCTCCACTTGAGCTTTGAAGGCATTGTCTTTGATATTCTTTGATTCCTTCTCCTCTTGCTTGTCATCTTTTTCTTACTTTTCTAGCCTTAGCACATGAGCTTTACGGTTGCCAATGAGCTCCTCGGTGGCTAAGTCACCAAGACTTCTATCTTATTCAATAGAAGTCACCTTGGGTTCCCATATCTTGGGAAGAATCCTTAGGATCTTGGAATTGATAGTCTATCTATCCAATGTGTGGCCCAAGGCATCAATCCCATTGATGATGGTGTTAAGACTTGTGTATATCTCATCCACTCTTTCCTTCTTACCCATCTTAATGTTTTCAAGCAGTCTATTGAGCATGTAGATATTTGACTCTTTGAATTGTTGTGTGCCTTCATAGGTAATGCACAAATTGTTCCAAATCTCATGAGTTGTGTCCCAAGATGAGGTCTGGTGGAACTCAGAGGGAGTGAGGGCAGAATAGATTAGGCTTATTGCCTTTGCATGCAACTGCACCTTCTTGTGTGTAGCTTCATCCCAAGTAGCTACATCACCCTCTGACTCCTTGTATGGAAGAATCATCACCTTCCTCATGTCATAGTTCATCCCTTGATGGTTAAACTGCACCCTTCATTTCCAATAGAGGTAATTTGTGTCATCGAAGACCGGGGGTCTCATAGAAAAGCCTCCCTCTAGGTTGAGGGATCCAAGTAAATTGCCCATCTTCTCATCTCCTGGGAGATCTGCCAGAGAAGACCCACTTGTTGGATCAAAGGGCTCTAGAGGGGGTGAATAGAGCTAAAATTATTTGCACAAAATTCATTAGATCTTCATGTTACTTCAACTATGCACAATTGCAAACAGTGAATTTGATGGCAATCTAAGCATGCATATTAAGGATGAGAGAGATTTAAACAAGAACTTACACAAGCTATTTAGAGTGGTTCCACTCTCCAAACTAGGAGAGAGTTAATCTACTACCTATAAAGGTAAGCCCTAGGATTTTGTAATCTATGTATACTTATATTCCATTATAAGACATAAATTTGACCTTCCTTTTTTGGGACAAGGATACTTGGATTCCATTTAGGTGAAGGAAGCCAATATACTTACAACTGGGGTCTTACCTATTCGGAACTAGAGTCTTCTACCTCTCCAAGATCTTACACACTCCTACATGCAGCTGGACACCTTCACCATGAGGATACCCTCTTTGCAACAAGTCTTTACCGTTGAAGGATTTACCCACTCTACTCTAGATTTTCAACCTTGTCCTCCTCCTTCACTCGAATATGCTTTTTGCACCTTCTTCTACATCTTGAAGAAGCTTGCACCTTCTCTTTCACTTGGAGAAGCTTGCACCATCTCCTTCGCTTCAAGAAGCTTTCAACAACTTTATCTTGATGAAAGGGGTTAGGAAAAGAGAATCTTTAAGAGCTTTTCAAGCATACAATGAAGTATCTCTCCCACACAGATCCTATCTCACTCATATGGATGAATTGAAGTGTAATCAAGAGAGAGAAATGAGCTCAAGTGGACTGGATGCACTCCACTATAGCTAGGAGCTTGAATAGCATGAAGGAGCAATCTTGGAATGAACTCCAAGAGGTCCTATTTATAGTTGGGGGTGCCCACTAGTGGGTAGGAACACTTAGGAACATTTTCTAGCCATTTGGGGTGTTGCAACAGATATACTTTTGAGTTTTGTAACACTCCAACAATTAGAATCACTTTTTCTGTATTTTTTGTACAATGCAGTGGTCAAGTTTTCATAAAGTTAACTTGACCAATTGCACTATGCGACAAAGACAATATGAAGAATTAGTCGAGTGGTCGAGTTTTCATAAATGTAACTTGACCAATTACACTATGCGACAAAGCCAATATGAAGAATCAATCAAGTATGTCCTATATGCAACTCGACTGATTGCTTGAAATTAGTTTTTCTGAGTGGAGTGATCAGTCGAATTTTGTGAGTGGAAAACTCGATCATACCAAGGAGTTCAAAATCCATCAAGGGGCCAGTCGAGTTTGAATCTCGATCGACAAACATCCTGTAATAAATTTTGGAAAATTCCTTTTGAGTGGTCAAACGTTCAAATTAAGGGTTCCCAATTTTTTCTCATCTTACTTACAAATCATATCATCAATACAAATAATTACAAAAAACATGTAAGGTGATTTGGAGTGTTTTCCACAAAAGTGCATTTGCATTGAACTAGAACAAGATAGGGCTTGATATATTTGATCCTTTTCATGTACCTAATGTCTGAAATCAATCTCAAACAAACATATTATATACATATATGGTTAAGTCATTATTAAAATAGGGACAATGTGTAACACTTAGGTCAACAAAACCCAATTCATCCACTACAATTCCTTTTTTTATCAACCAATTGTACCTAAAGATGGGAACTCTAAATCTTTGTAGTTAAATTCCCCTATATCTTCAACGATACCATAATAAGAAATATTAGCTTCATGTGGAATCTTTACATGAAGATATTTTAGCTTCATGTGGAGTTTTAATGATGAACCAAGGAGGAAGATTGTATGTAACAATCATAAGAGACCAAGTGCTATGTTTGATTCTTAATAATCCATATGGATTCATCCAATCAATACAAATTCCAAGTCTTAGATTCCTAACTTCTTCATCTACATCATGATGTAAGTTTTATTAACCGGTCAAGGCTACTAATAAACTCTGGAGTATAGTAATTTGATATGGACATCCATGATCAATCTATTATATGATCACTGGAAAAATGAATTTCAAATCAAGTGTTAGCTATGTCAATTTTAGCTAATATGTTTGATTTGAATCGAGTGTTAGCTATATACAAGAAATGTATACCACCTACCCAATTATTGAACACTAAATCTCACTAGTAAGTATATAATGACATTCTGTTTTCAAGAATATTTTGACAATATTTCCTTACAGTTCTCCAAGTACACCAATGTAGATAGGAAATTATCCACCTACATTTGTACATTGAGAATAAATGGAGGAGTACGGATAAAACATCTTGAATACCAAATATATATTATACACTTACATCCTAAGTGAGATTAAATATTCAAGAAGAGTCACAAACTGGGGCTATCCAAGATTTCCACCTAGTGGGTGAATCTTGTATGTGTTTCTACACTAACAAAGTATATGGATTTGGATTTAAAGATTTTAGTTTATCATTTATGTTTTAAGGTTTTGGTAAATTTATTATCAATTTGAATCTAAATCAAGTAAATTTAGATAAATCCATAATTTAACTAAACAATACACTTAGCATAACATTATAGGAACATTAGTCATAATTTTCATATTGATTATATGCATAGTAGTATCTTGAACCTCATCATTCATCACATGCATCATGATATTTAGGTTATATAAAAAATAAATGGACCTTGCAATGTAGGAGAGAAGGAACAACAACTGCAACCAAAAATAGAGAGACAAACAAAAAGAGGAGACAAGGGCATGCAACAGTGAATATGACTCCAAACTCTAAGCCTGAGCTTGTAGATCCAATTATAAGCGACAGTGGCAATGCCAACTTCTTCAAGAAGGAGCATAGGTGGATACATCTTCTCCAAGTAGGAGCATGAACAGTGGTTCTTCAAGCATTCCAATAGTGGCACCACAAAGAGGAGGGTGGTAGTACACAGAGGAGGAGGGTGGGGGTGGAGTGAAGCAGCTAAAGCAACTATTGTCATTGGGGAAAGGACTAGGAAGAAGTGGAGGCAACAATGGTTGGAATGGAGGTGGTGGCGATGTTTGGAAGAAGTACAGATAGTTTTGGCAGCATCATCATCATTTCTAGAGACCTTACTAGGTTCCAATATTTGCGATTAGAAAAAATGGGAGAGTGAAAATTTTACAGGTGCTATTAGTTGCAACTCCACTATCAGTTGTGCTAGAAAACCAACGCCATATGGTGTCATTGGTTTCATAAAAGAAAATTGATGACGTAGTTGAATCTTTATTTGGTACCACATTAGGAAATCAACAACTTACATCCTTGTCCCTATTAAAAATTCCATCCTCAATAAGACCTATCTATCAGTTTTCGAGACCAACACTGATGACATAACCCAATTTGGGGGAAAATTTAACAAGGCACATGTATCGTCGTTTTCGGTAATAGGAACCAACACCATAGGCTTTTGGAGGTAAATTTTTTTGTGGAACACGTGACTTTTGTTGTAGGTTTTTGTATAGAATAATCAAGAACATAATATCTTTGAAGGTAAACTTAATCTCACAGAAAGGATTGCTTCATTAGTTCATTGTCAATCGATGTGACACATGTTTATCCAAATGTTTTTTGAGAAATAGAATTTCACTGGCTTCTTGGGAGGATGGTTCTAACTCTAGAAATCAACATTAAAGTGAAATGGGTACCCGTGTTTTTTCTTAAACAACAAGACTTAAAATTTGTGACGTTTGTGCTTAGCTAACCAACATAATGTGTCTTGGTATTGGTTTTCCTTGAAAACCAACGTCACACAAAGTGACACTAGATATCAAAAGTGTACTAGTGCATGCAAACAATTCTTTGTAAATTCTTAGTGTGTTATTAGTACTAAAAGATCTCTTGAGATTCTTCACATTAATTTCTTTAAACCAATGCACAAAGAATAAGTAAGTGAAAGTAAATATTTTTTGTGATTATTGATGATTCCTTATTCTTTACATGGACTTTACTTTTAGTTGCAAATATAGTACACTTAACTTTTTTGATATTTTTGCAACATGTGTAAAATGAAGTTTCTTTCTGAATTCCTTGGGAACGTTTGAAAATAATATTCTTAAATCTTTTGTGATGAATCCTAGTGTGGACAATTTTTCTTCCCTTTTTGGGATTTTTGGATATGCCACACTCAAATTTTGATGATGCAAATATTTTCCTTTTGTATTACAAAGATGTGAATTTAGTGTTTCAATTGATCAAGGAACTTATACAAAAACCAACAATAAAGAATATGCAATATTATATGAGTTTATATGCTTGTAGGACAAATTGTACCAACCCTATCCTATCCTAAATCTTTTTTCACACTTATATCAAGTCTTTAGGATATATATGTGTCATTACAAAAATTATTTAATATGTTTTTATAAAAGGGTTAGAAATGTTCTTATAGAGACATTTTTTATCAAACTGTACGTCGACTGAGAAAGTGTTGTTGTAGAAAACAAGTCATTATTGAAAATTATTTTTGTGAAATTTGAGAGGAGACTGAATCTCGGTCTAACTATAGTTTAACCAAGATGGATCTCAGTTAAATTACAATTTGACCAAGAATCAATTTGTGGTCAAAATCAACATTGATTTTTCTATCCATAGTAAACTCAATTTTAGACATCCTAATAGATAATTTAGCATTTAACTTGGTCAACACACTTAAAAAATTATATTGACCATTCCTAAGTTCTTCCTATATATAGGAGTGCATATAAACACTTACAATATACACATTAACAAATCTATTACATGTTATCTTTCTCCATGAATAGAATTTTACATTGATATCTTCAGATCTAAGCCATAACTCAATAGTAATGTCATAGTCTACAAATTATATCCTTGCCTATCCTTGTACAATTTTATCATCACTCACTCACAAAAATCTTCGTACTCTAAATCTTTTGAAGAATTGATTTTTGTATATTGTAAGCATTTATATCCTCTATCTCCAATCTTGTTCACAACATTATCTGATGCTCTTTCTTTACCAATTAAGAAGAGGTTTTGTTCTCTTAGAAGTCGTTAAAGAAGTGGTTTGGTTCTCCTTAAAGATGTTAAAGAAGAGTTCGGTTCTCTTACTTGGCTATTAAAGAAGAGGTGAGGTTCAATGCTCTTCCTTGGATGTGAAAGAAAAGGGTAAGAATTGTACTTTGTATTATTCCTTGTGAGGTTAGTAAAATTCTATTTTGACAAATCCTGGATGGGAACAACTAGGTAGTGGACTGACATCTTTTGAAACCACTATACATCTGATTTCTCTTGTGATTTTTTTCATTGTCCAATTACTTGCTTTATATATTTGTTGCACCATCTTTTAAGAAAGTTTCAATCAAACCTTTTTAGTGTTTGAAATTGCATATGGTTTATATTAGTTGTGTTCACCCCCCCAAGAGAACATCACCCTTAAGCTGAGAAAATTTGATTTTTACAAAGAAACAACCATTAATTTTAAGAATAAAAATGATTGCAATTTTGGAGTAGGATTTGTAAACATCATTCTGGTTTGAAGTCATACATATTGCTTATTTTTTACAAAAATGGGTATTCACACATCCTTCATTGAAGAAAACCCCCTATGTGTTATGGGATAGTAGAATTCCTTTTGTAGAATATTTCCAAGTTTATGGATCACTTTGTTTTGTTCTCAATAGTAAATATTCTCTTAATAAATTATATGATAAATATTATGGATCTTTATTACATGGATAAAATTCTTCTAGTAGGTTCTCTATGTTTTCAACAAGGTTTTGTCTAATGTAGAAAACTATATATATAAAAAATTGAAACTATCCCCTCTTTCTCCAAGAATTTTGGTTCTAGTTATGTTGAAGGTGGAATGATTCCTAAATGCAATGAACAAGCCATGACCAACAATGAAAAGTAAAAAGAGGCAATTCAAGATGAATAGGAGGCTAGCTCCCAAGATGAAAAAAAGAAATATCATATTCCCTCTTTTATAAAGAACACCCAAAATGGATCATTATAGGTGATCCTTTTGAGTAAGTGATGATATGAGCTGCATCTAATAAAGATCAAGTCAATACTACCTTCATCTTGCAATTGAAGCCCATGGATTTCAAAAGGACTCTTGGCTTTGAAGACTAAATCCCAGCCATGCTAGAGGGATGTAGAGAAATTCAAAAAAAACATGCTGTGGACTCTAGCAGTAAAATGAAAAGATTGAAATATCATTGGCACCAATTTGTTCTACTGCAAAAAGCTAGGTGAACAAGGCAAGGTGATAAGAAATGGATCAAGGTTAGTCGAAATAGGTACAATCAATAAAAATGTATATACTTTGATGCAACTTAAGGTCTCTAGATGAGAACCCATATGTTTGCTACTTGCATTTTATTGTCATAAAAAAATTCTTCTATACCAAATGGATGTCAAGAGTGCATATTTATAAGAAATGATATATGAGGAAGTCTTTGCATATCAACCTCTTAGCTTCTAAAACAATCCTATCATGTTTATATTTTGTATAATACACTTTATGGTTTCAAACAAGACCCTAGTTTGGTATCAAAATCTAAAGACTTTCTTCTTGTTAATGTCTATGTTATGGGAAAAAAATGATTCAATCCTATTTATAAAATACCATTCTAGAAACATTCCTATTTATGTTCATGCTATGATATTTGGAGATACTAATTTTTATATTATCAAGAGTTTAGTTCCCTCATGCATAGTGAGTTTGAAATGGAAATCATGGGGGAACTCACTTTCTTTGTAGGATTATAAATCAAGAAAATCAAATATGATAACTTCATCAACCAAATCAATTGCACTATAGAGTTAATAAAATAGATTGGGATGGATAATTGCAACTTATTAATACACTCAGTCTAGCAATGGAAATCATAAAGATAAGAAGGGATAAAAATAGATGAAAGATATGCAGAGTTATGATTGGTATATGCTTAGAAATTACCTTGGTCAGTCTTAATAGTCAATAATTTTGGTTTCTATTCTTGATTTAAATCTTTCCCTAGAAATTCTCATTTTATAGAAGTAAAGAGGATTTTGAGGTTCCTAGACAAGACACTCAATATTTGCCTATGGAATTCAAAGGAAAATGAGTTCACTCTAACTGTCAATAGTGATGTGCACTGCTTGATTTATAAAAATGAAAACATGGCTTCAATCCTTTAAGGCCCATGCTTAGTCTCCTGTCTATCCAAGGAGAAAAGAACAATGCATTATCAATAACCAAGGCTGAATACGTAGCTGCTAGTAGTCATTGTGCCCAATTCCTATACATGAAGTGAATACTCCAATACTTTGAAAACTTTATGATGATTCTCCTATCTTTTGTGATAATAATATTGAAATTAATATATCTTATAATCACATACCACATAATAGAGACAATCACATAGAGGTGCACCATTGTTTCCTTCATCATTACATTTCCAAAAATGATATTTGTACAACATATGTGGATAAAAAATAAACTTATGGACGTCTTCACTAAACCACTTTCTAGGGAGAATTCAAATAATTAAGAAAAAAATTGTTAACAACTTATATTGATGATTCCTACGTGTCCCCTAAGTACATATACATTTCATGTTTCCACTATGCTTGGATTGAGTATCATATTTCTTTCTCTGAATGCAAAATTTCCCAAGTTTGAAAGTCTTGTTATGTGATTTTTTGGACAAATTTGAGATATTTAATTTGATTGGATTTACACATAAAATGTCATATTATAAGTGAAAAGTGCTTTTCTAGCTTATTTATGCATGTTAGGCCACAAGTACAATTTAAATATGTTTCTTCCTCCACATTAAAAAATGTTAGAAAGTTTGGATAGAACTTTCCGTAAGTTAATTTTATTCTGGAAAAACTCGGTATACATGCCATCCATGGGATATGCTAACATTTTCATTGATTGATTTTCTAGATGAGAATATATGGTTGATGGCACCATACTATGAAAATGTTAAAAGGGGTGTATGACAAGTTTATATCTTCTAAATAACTAGTTGAAACTCAATTGAGCCTTGAAAAACAACTTCGTACCCTACCCTCAAACCCACCTACCAAACCCTTACCTATACCCCATCCTTCTCTTGACCTATAATTCCACTTATCTAGCATCTTCTCTTGGTTTTCCTTTCCTCTTAGACCAAATTTGTATTTGACAATGAAGAGGAAGAATTCCCTTCTAATCCTAGAGATGAACTTTCATCCATTCCTCCTACTTTTTCTCAATCTTTGTCCTAGAATGGAACCTTGTTCACTCACAATCATCTTGTTTCTAGGTATGAAACCCTTCTCTCTTTAGAGGGAGGGTTATGGGTCAAGGAGACTTTTTGGGTTTAGAAACTTTACGACCTCCTCATATATACATCTAATTATAGAAAACATGAGTGGAAGAAAAATTCTATAAATGAGTTTGCCACCAATTTCACATGGAACTACACATTGAAGCCCCCTTCCCCCCGACTGACCTGACATTCCTATTGTCATATCCTCCTTGGAAAATGGGACTCACTTTGATGTGACCAAAGCTAGTGTCACTAAATATATGAACTATTCAGATCAAGTTGTAAAGTGGGATGGAATGAGAAATTGACCTAACCGATCTTGATAAACTTTAAAACATTTGTGACCCTAAAATTAGCATTTATGATGGGAAAGTTTCCCTTAAGAAACCAGGTCATGAGTACACTAGATAGTAAATTTTCTCTTCTACTACCCTTCACCCTCATGCTATAATCACAACTCTCATTACCAATAAAAATGATCATCCCAATAAAAGTAAAAAAAAGACTTTCCTAAAAACACATCTATGATAGTGTATTTCCTAGTGATGGGAACTAATGTGAAATGTCCTTCCCTATATTATTTAATTGCATGACTTGCTTTTACTATGAGAAAAAAAAATCATGAGATATCAACCTTACCCTAGATTGATATGTGTAGCCCTCCAACATAACACATGAAAGTCCCTCTTCATTGTGTTGAAGTATACTGCAAACTGTAGTGGTACTTTGATTAGAAAGATGTCCACTAGAAAATATCTAGACAACATCAAGAGCTCCATAAACTCTATTGGGGATTTTTCCTCTTGCATTCCCTCTCATGTACCAAAATTGACCCATCTTTCCTGCTCTACCACTACATACGACCCTAGATGTTCTCCTTCTCAATTTTTTGAATCAACAATAGATGTCCTATATGATGCATCATTATAGTTACTATGTCCAAGTCACTAACTGTCCACACCAAGACAACATCCTCCTCTACCAAGACATATCCATACTCATGTCACATGTGAATATTTCAAGTTGTTCAACATATCCCACTTACCTAGGACCATACATGACACCTTCTCTACTACTTTCAATGCGACGATGCATATGATCAGGTCTTTTCAGCTTCTCATTATGCATATTTCACCAAGAATAATAATTCTCATGCCACCTCTCATGCTTCTCCCCACATTTCTTTTATACAAACTTCTCCACCAGCTATTCCCTCCTTCCACTTGTCCACAATACCATCCACCAGTCTCCCTAACATTCTTTTGGTCTTTGATTAGATCATCATGCCTACCTATTAGACCATAGACACTAGTGGTTATATGATTTGACCTTAGACTCATAAGTACTCACATTATAGTAGGTCTTGTAAGACTATGGATGAGGTTTACTTTCTTAGATTATATGAAGTTTATAAGGGTGATTATGATGATGATGATGATGATGATGATGATGATGATGATGATGATGATGATGATGATGATGATGATGATGATGATGATGATGATGATGATGATGATGATGATGATGATGATGATGATGATAGTGATGATGATGATGATGATGATGATGATGATGATGATGATGATGATGATGATGATAGTGATGATGATGATGATGATGGTGATAATGATGATGATGATGAGATGATGATGATGATGATGGTGAGGCTAGATACCATTTTTAATATATCTTTGATGACACAGAATGCCTTAAGGGAAGGTGTCTTCCCTTGACAATTAGGTCTAGTGACTAATATGTCCTATAATTGTATTTTGTGAGACTAACATGTGTTATGTATGGAAGTTATAGTGTGAGACTATATAATTTATTCTATCTTATTTTATGTTATTTGATGTATTACTTTCTTTTCCACTAGTTAAAGTACATCTTGTATTTGTTGTACTTAAACCATGTCATCAATGAAATTCACATGGGTTTTGAGACAATTGTGAGAATATTTTTGTTACCACTTATAGATTTATATCTTCTTGTGGTTGAATGGTTTTATTATGTGTTTTTTGTTCTGATAATACCTTTCTGTGTCTTACCGCATGCTATATTTGATATGAGAAAGGGGAATAATACTTGTCTATATTGAAAGAAATCTCAAATTGCATATCATTGTGAATGTGTGAATGAATGGATTTGTTATCGACTTTTCTCTTATAACACATACTATCTTGTTGATAACTTTTAAATAAGTTATTAGGCATGAGTTAAGGGGACACTTGTTAAGAAAATATATACATAACCCTCTAAGATTCAATGGAAAAGGAAGTAAAATCTCATCCCTTCAATTATTAAAGAATGGTTTTTCATCTTCAAAAAGTACCAGAATATTGATCTAATAATTATATATTGTCCAAATTTTGATGTTGATTTCACCATTGCAATAGTATGTCCGAAACACTTCTATTGAGACTATTTTAGGTTGATAGATACACTCCAATAGATGATATTGACACAACATAGATTGCTAAAATTACTATCATACAACGCAAAGTTTAAAGAATGAAACTATCTAGAACCCAATCAGGAATTCATTGTAAATAAGTTCTATTGATTGTGGGACTTATCATTCAGTTCATATGTACACCAGAATTAATAAAATGATTTAATATGGAATGTAGTTGGGATTAAAATCCACAAACCATTAGCTACCTTTGGCTGAGTTTTCCCTAATGTAACTAGAACAAAAACATTGTTTCAATTTCTATTTAATCATCGATGTTGAGTTTTTACTAACATACATTAGGCTAAGAAAGAAAAGTCTCAAATCAATATGTCCATTGGGTGAATTTTTTGGACACAAATCTTAGACGACTGAGCTAGAAGTTTCTTTCTAACTATTGCCATTGTTCAAGATGTGTCACCATAAACTCATCCAACTACATTGTAGCATTTGGTTTTTGCAAAGTGATATATTTCCATTAGAGGGAGAGAAAAACTAAGTATATCCGTTGGTGATTCCTTTACTCATCCAATAATGGAAAACAATCTTTGGATTGAGTCTACTATCTTGGTTGGAATCCTCAACATTAAATATGACATGTTGGCCTTCATCACAAGGTTTCCTTTCATGCACCTATGATATAGTTATGAGGTTATTCTAATAGAGGCAATAATCACCTCTTGATATTGATCACTCTCTACAACCATTATAGTAGATTAGGAATCTTGGAAGATAGTAAGTCATACTTGTTATATGTAATCTCTCCACTCTCTTCTTTGAATCTCTCTCTATATCTCTCAAGTTTTTGAATTGAATATTCTCCTTGGTGCAGCAAGGTGAAGATGAAAATGAAAGACCCCTAAACAAGGGTGGGTAATTCCTTTGTTTGGTTGTTTGCTCCCTTTACCATAAAAGCTATGTATTCCTTGATCTTGGAAGGATGATCACTTTGTTTAATATCTTATAAGTGAAATATAAGGGGTTCATAAGGATAAAATTTCTAGAGATTGACCCCTATATGGTGTAGAGAAACGTCTTTAAGAGAAGGAACCGCTATTCATATTTTCCTTTCTTGTGGTTGTTTAATATCTCTCTCTATTTATTTTAAATATTTGAAAAAAATCACTTGGTGATATAATTTGAAGGTCCATTGGAACTGATGTAAGTTTTTATAGATCAATTAACCCCCCACTTTTCACACCTTAGATCCAAAAATGTATTTACATACATGAGGTAAAACCATGCAAAACCTGTTGTAGGTCACACTAGGGGTAATGTTGGCCAAAAAAATTCCAAGGTTACTTTGACTATCGACAAAATAGACATTTCAAGCAATATTATCCTAACTTCATCCAACACCAACATAAATTTCTTAGTATTTGTTTTGGACACACAATAATAGACCCATGTTAGAGAAGAAAATTCTTCATTGGATTCCTTTCTAGAGGAGAAGCATGTATTCTTTGTGGATAACATGAATAATGTGGCATAGGTGTATATACATCACACTTCTTCTCTTGAATACTGCATATAGGATTCTTTTCTTCAAGAATTATATCAAGTGAGTTAATTTTTGACAAAATATGTATATTTCAATTTTTATATCCATACATTCCTTTACAAACTGATAACTAGTTTGTAGATTTATTATACGACATAAGTTTGATCATTTTACCTATTCTTAAGAGTATTTCTATGAAAATGAACAATTGTGGTGGAAGTCTATCCTACATGTAATTTTTTAGTATTTGTGAGAACTCTACTATAGTCTCTAATGACTTGAGATATAAATTATGTCTACTAATGTTGAGTGTATATTGTATTAAGACATAACATTACTATTTGAAATTGAACAAGAAGAAGGATATCTTTAATAAAGTTGAATTTTCTTGTGCCTGTGGTATATATCAGAAGGTATTACGTACGTGTTTGGTGTCAATTATAGTAGTTGATAATATGTGAAGGAAACGATGTGTAGCCTATCTAGAACATGTAGTTAATACAAAGGAACTATAAGGGAAGATCCAAATTGAGGATATTCGATTTTATGCAGTTCCTAGATGAGTCCCAGTCATACCTTAGGAGGACGATGTGGAGATTGTGATATATAATGCTAGATAGTCACTCAAGAACACTACTAACATACCACATGGAAATGAGAAGGTTACATGAGGTGGAGATTCAATTACCTTAGTTTTGAGAAAAATGATTAATAGAAGCTAGTTTCTCTCCATGTGATGCTCTAATTCACTTTTCCAAGAAGAATTATTGCACGAATGTGTCGACTTATAGACTAGATGCACTCGAGTGAGATCACTATATAGAAACACATATCATTTGAAAAGAATTAATGATTTATTTGATCAGCTTCATGGAGTAGAAATATTTTCAAAGATGGAGCTCAAAATAGGGTTTTAATAGTTAAAGATAAAGTTGTCAAATGCAATAAAGCCATCTTTATCGATATGTTATGGACATTGTCAGTTTGTTGTCGTGTCATTTGGTTTGTACAATTGTGTTCTATATTTTAGGGACATGATGGTATTCAAGAAGTATTGGTAGTCATTTTTGATATTTTTGTTTATTCATGACAAGACTTAAACAATTTGAAAATAGATTTATATTTAATGAAACAATATACTTTTTTCAAGAAGTTTTGCAAGTGAGAGTTTGGGTTAGATAAGTCTATTTTCTTTGACACATGATATGTGGACAAGGATCAATGTGGATCCTAGAAAGGTTTAGTCTATACTATATTTGAAACAACCTAAAACTCCTACTAAGGATAGAAAATTTTCATGGTTAGTTGGTTCTTACATGAAAGTTAATTTAAACTTCAGTGTGTAGAAGCACCTTTTACCCATCTGACAAGGAATAGAAAGAGAGTTCTTTAGAAGATAGGTAGATTTTTACATTAACACCACTTTGACTCTTCAAAATGGTGATGAAGGACACCTTATATACTATGATGAATATAGGAGAATATAAGGTTGTTTATCCTATGTGAGATGCAAAACTGGTAGAATATGCTTCTCAACAACTTAACAAAAATAAAGATAACTACTCTAGTCTTGATCTCTAGCTAGAAAAAATAACACATGTTTTCAAGAACTGGTGTCATTGTCTTTTGGTGAGCCATGTAAGATGTTTAATATTATAAGAGTTAGAATTAAATCTTGGTTTAAAAGGATCCCAACTAAAGATAAAATATTTGGGTAGAAATATTCAAGGACTATCATATTACAATTGACTACCCACTTGATAACTTATTTGGTAGTATACCATTAAGAAAATTATTTATCATCTACTAAGATGTTTAGTATAGTTTTTGAAGAAGAGATATTTTTATGTATGAGATAGATGAACCTCAAATTGGGTACATCTAACAAGGGAGCTTGATGTTAGAGATCTAATATAGATTAAAGTGCTTCATCATGATAATAGAGATTTGATCCAAATTAATACATGATATGGATGATGGAAGTATCATGTTTATATATACAAATGATGATTTTTTTTACTAACAAGACATGTTAGGATAACGTAATGATTATAGGGTAAGGAATAAAAAATTTGAAGAGCAAAATTGATTTATACAATCCATCTAGATAGTTAAAAGATGCACTGCAATCTCAGAGAGTTATATCTATTTGTTGGTGGGAAAATATATGTAGTTGGGCTTGTGAACAGTTGTGATATATGTCAATGAATTATGTATGAACATCATAAACATGCAAGAACCCTAAAATCACCTTCAATTCTCAAAGAATGTGGGATTACATAATGATGAAATTTATGATACTTTTACCTAGTCCATCACTTATCTTTGACATGATATAAATGATTATGGATGGACTAACAATAGTTTCTCATTGTATTCTTATTATATTTAGGAATGGAAAAATAAAACAATGGGTTGGATCTACCATTTTATTTTATGAGGAGGGAGAAAGACAATTTATGTATCCAAACCTAGTGGAAGAAACAACTAAGATAATATTTGTAGTTGAACAATAGTTAAAAATGTCAATAAATAAATAAAATAGATGTGCAGTGGAAAAATACAACTCATTATATTTTTGTATTGGGGATGGATTCTTCATTAAAGTGTCACATTAGTAAGTTGTATGAATATTTAGAAAGCAAAACAAAATTCCAAGGTGCACATGACCCTATACAAATGTATAGAGAGTTAAACCAATAACATATAATTTGAATTGTCATTAGGGTTATCTAAGTGATGTGATGTGTTACATATCTTCTTAATGAAAATATCCATCAAGAACCTAATATATATAAGACCCAAAACCAATTTTTCTTTTAAAAGATGTTCCCTATGTTGAAGACCCAATTTGAGTCTACATCGCATGATAGAGAGACACTAACAAGAAAACTGGTGTTGGTGAATGTTTTATCAAGGGAACATGAGTAGAAAAAAAACACAAAATTTCTAGTATGAGATTCATAACAACATTCCATCGCTATGTAATTTTAGGATGAACATGTTTCTAGAGTAGGAGATCGAGATAATGTAGTTCTGTCATATGTTGTAATCTTAGGGATAAATAAATCAAAATGTCAATTTTAAGCATAATATGATGGTCTATGAAATTTATTCTTTCATACTGAATACTCTATCAAGAGGTTGAATTCTTTAGTGTTTAAAAAAATTCATCTATAAAATCATGATACCATTATTTGAATGTTATTATAATGGTAAATCTAAACATTATTTAGGTTTGCTTGAACTATTTCAAAGATTTCATGCATATGTTGAGTTTTAATGTAATGTGATTGAACTAAAACTCTAAATTTAGTAAGAAGAACAAAATACATAAGTAGGTGATATTGATGAATCAAGAGTATAAACTATGGATTGTACTTACAAGACCGTCTAGTACTATAATTGTTATATCTATTCAACTAGAAAATTTAATCTTATTTGACCAGTATGACTAGCTTAGTTTCCTGACAAGAGAGGTTAATTGACCCACTAGTCATTTTAGGGTTCAGGGGATCAACGTGGTAGATAGTGTGTCAAAAATCAATAAAGGAAGCTTGGCTTCTGAATCAAAATTATTTGAAGGACTGGAGGGCCGCCAATAATAAAATTGTAGATGAACACACTGAAAAATATAATTTGTCACCTACATCAAAACTAAGTATATAATCTCAGAAGTTAGTTTGCATTATCTTATTCATAACAAATACTTCCCTAAAACCTAGATTTGACTATCAAAAAGATTATTCTAGGGAGAAATGGAGTAAACATGGAAGAGAACACTCAGAATAGTAATCTACATACTCTTCCATTGGAGTAACTTTTTTCGATTGATTTAATCTTCTTATTCAAACTAATTCTAGAATTGGCTTATTGAAATATTTTGAATTCGAAATGTCCTCTCTTTCACCATATTCTTCTCATTTGTAAAGGACCAATCCAAATCTAGTAAATTGTTGGAAACAAGAAAGATTAATATTCAATAATTGATCGAATATTCTCACCCTAGCTATGATTTTACATAGATATATATGAATCTAAAACTCATTATTTATCCTTTTTTTCTTGAGTGTGAATGCACAAATTGAGACTTATTCATACTTAAAGAATCAACCAGTAGTAAAAAATAAGATATAACAACCTCAATACATGAATGATATATTAAAATTTTATCAAAATCTTGGGTAATGAACTATGTAGGAAAAGGTATACCCTAGCTAACCCTACTATAGTGTAAATGCAATTTAATCCAAGTAGTAAATTTATTTTTACATTACCAATTAATTTATCATTCTAATTTAATAATCTATTTACTTGATATACATAGGTAGATATTCATATCTATTCATTCAAACATGTTCATAATATGGAATTGTATTAGCTCCCTATGTCTAGTAGGATACAAATATGGAACCCAATGGATTATATTGGAGCTAAATTAAGGAAAATTGAAGTAGTTGAATGACAAGTGAATGATAAAGACTAGACTAAATATTAGATTCCTTGAACATATTATAATCGATTACCCATATCTACACCATGAATGATGAGACTTGTATAATGAATAGAAGAGACCATGATGAGGTAGACAAAGAATGTAAAGTGTGAAGAATTAATCAACTGAGAACTATCTTCTTGTCACATTTAGGTATCCAAAAATAGCTACAAATCCTAGTGGTACCCAGTTTTATAGTTACTATAGTTACTACACAATTTTCATGGGTTGTAGAATTACTGATATAGATAATACAGGACAAGTACCTTGAACCTCTATCCAACTATACAAGCTTAGTGGGGTGATCCATATGTAAAATGATATAAGATATCCACCAAGTCTAGACATGGCGAGCTCCTTTCCAAGCCTGAGATCTAGTTGAGTAGTCCTAGAATCCTAGGATTACATTAATACTAGTATGATGAGATATCTACTTATTGTGATGTTTCCAACATGTCATAGTGAACCTCACATGGGATTGGTGCATATAAGTTGAATAAGATGTTACTCAATTTGGTTTTGGTTTACCTTTTTATATAATACAATTAATCACATGGGAAGATGATACCACGTAGAATTTTTTAGTTGTTCAATCAAGAAGAGAATGCCTTGACTATATTTATCTACCTAATTTATATTTTATCGATGAACATGTGGATTATCCTGGCTTTTGAATTTTTTTAACATAATATGCCACTATCACACACTTACTGAAATTTTTTTTAAGGAACACATAAGAATCAATAAGAGAATCATGAAGGTAGCTATGAGCATTCTGGAGAGCCTACATGGTTAGTAATTAGTTAACTTGAATGGTACCTTTTTATTTCTCTTGTATTAGGTGTGAGTGTGAGGATTCTAGGATTTTGATATATCATTTATGCGATGTGGATGCCTTCCTACAAGATACCTTGGAGTACCTATTGTGGAGGGGGAGAGGTGTCTCTAGTGACTACTTAATGTGCCTAGACAAAGTCAGACTTAAGATTGAAGGGTGGATGGATATCCATATGTCTAAGGCAGGGAGAATCATACTGACCATCTCAGTGATATAGATGATGGTGCACTTTTGGAGCGAGATGTGCATACTTCCTAATCCAACAGCAAATAGCCTCATAAGGCTGACAATGAAATTCATATGGGGAGGTAAAATGCATAATGCTGCTTGGGAGATGATCGCTAGAAGGTATGAATAGGGTGGCTTGAATCTAAGCAAGGTGGAGGATATCATCACTGCGGGCAACCAACACAAGTTGGATAGATTCCTCATGGAGTGAGATGGTGTCTAGGTCAAATGGATGAGAAGTCGATATGGGCGCAACCCGCAGCCTAGTGCAGGATCTTCTAGGATCTGGGAAGCCTTATACTCCTCATGGCGAGAGGGTGGTCAAATGTACTATGTGGATAGAAATGGTCTCTACAGGTTCAATGGACAACAAAAACCATGGATCCACAGAGATACAGGGGAGAAAGTTTCTTGGTAAAAACTGTTGTGGGGCAGAGGGCATGTCCCAAAGTGGAGCATGACATGCTTCAAATCCATCCTTGGCAAACTCTTCACAAAGGATAGGATGGTTGGATGGGGCATCAACACTAATGAGAGATGTTGCTTCTGCTTTGAAGATGAAAACCATGATCACCTTTTCCATGAATGTAACAAAGCTAAGTATGTTTGGTCCTTGATGTGGCTCAAATATGGATGGGGCACTTTCTGGTCCGAAAGTCTGAGAGATACCATGGAGAAGATAAAGAGGAAGTGTATGAATGATAGAGAGTTGTTTTTTGGTGGTCTTTGCTTCACCAACATTTTCTTTAATGTTTGGAAAGTCAGGAACCAGGTAGTGCACAACATATCACAGAACCTTGACATTTTTCAACTTGTGGCTAGAGATATAGGGGCGGTGTTAAAGGCCAAAAAAGGCCTTGACAAAGAGGTTAGCCCTATAGCTCGTTTACACTGGGGCTTTTTGTAATGTCTGCCTGTGTATACTTTTGTCTTTGACTTGTACAATATAGCCCTTCTATACCACTCTTTTTGGTAATATATATACCTATTTCCAAAAAACAAATCCAAGAATTTTGAGATTAGATCATGTTATAGCAAATTTATTCTCAATCACAATTTTTGTTGAAAGAATGAAAATTTTCTATTGTTGAAGTAAGTTTGAAGTTAAATAAATTCATCATACATCATTTGGGTGTTTATATCACTAAAACATATAGATAACTAAAATAAAAATTTAGGACAAAGTAAAGAGATTTTAATATGGATGATTTTCCTATTCTCATCCCTAAAGTGTAATAATCCCTACTTAGTGAGCTTGAGTCTTCGCAACGGATGTAATTGTGAAATTCCATGTTGTATTTATTATGGACTTGTTTCTTCTTAATCTCAGTTAGTATCCGATGTTTTAAACATGTACAAAAAATATATGACACTTTAGGAGGATAACAATATGTTAATTTAAAAGGAAGTGAATCTTTTGTCCAAACATATATTCATGTGGGGTCTAGTAGAACAAAGAAAAAACCAAGTAAGAAGTGTAAGAACAAATATAAAGTATCTAATGCAATAAGCTTGGTCACCAAAAAATGGATTTTTTGATAGAAATTTTGGTTTATAAGATATGCATTTTTATGTTTTTTTCTTTCAAACTGAGTATTATTGAAGTTATTAGTATACCTAGGTATTATATTCATGCACAACTACTTATGTATCTCATTCTAGTCAACCGATAAAAGGAATGAAAAAGTTGTATATGGGGAAGGATATAAAGGCATGAATCGAAGGAATATGGACTTACAATTTAATCATCGACAATGGATGTCACTTGGATGTTGAAAAATATCTATATGCTTGTAGTTTTATTATAATTTATTTTAGGTAATCACTTCTTATAAGATTGTACATCACATATTCACCTTGTATTGATTTAAGTATCTTATTGTTATAAAACATAATTTGGGGATCATTACCATTTCTTTTTTTACATACATTGTAGTCGTCTGTCTATCAAGTTAACACAATATATAATTTTAATGTAGTGTAATAATGCATTCTTGTGGCATTAAGGATTGTAATGCATTTCTAAAGAAGGGATATTGATATTAGAAAAATGATATCCAGTTGGAATTGGATTTTATAGGTATGAATGAATGCAAGTTTGCATGAAATACAAGAAAAAATAACACATACAATAAAGAAATCATCCCCAAGAAGTACCCAACTACTATACTATAACATGCCAATAAATGTCATCATTTTAATGTTTTGTAGTGGGGTGGATTAAAGAATCTCATACATATATAGATGATTTCTTCGGTCAGATATATGTTTATTTCATTCAAATCCCAACCGATGAACATCCTAAAGGTTTACATTAATGTGTTGGTAAGGAAATATGATATAAAAGTAAATATTGCAATATAAAATGTAGCTACCTACTTTATGGAAAATTTGATGAATGTGAAGAATGTCTAGGTCATTACAATTTCTTTAAAGTAAGGGCACATGCACACAATAGAGTAGGATTGCTACTACATAAAAAGGCTATCTAAAGGAGAAATTTTAGCTCTCATATAAATTACTAGGATTATGAAAAATTATAATAATGTGTCACTCATTAGTTTATAATATATGGGTAAGTCATCCTTTTTTATAGACTCTAAAATAACTTTTTGTAGATCACATAAAAGATTGGTTTTTTGAGAATGGTAAAATTAACAAAGAATTAGAAAGATTTAAGTTGAAAAATAATATCTATATGAATATGTCCTGATGCAAAAAGGGGACATGTTTTGTATATTTAAAATGTCCTAAGAATTATTTTAAATGACAACGAAAACTAACCCATGTGAATTAATGATTAGAAATATGATGTGTGATCAGACATATACTCAACTATATATCAACTTTATTGTTAGAATCAATGTTCTCATATGCCCCACATGAGGCCTACCGCATATGCGTATGTGGCCCTCAGCCACTCCTCTTACTACTATCCAGTGCTATTTTTTGACATGGACCAAATATGCAGCATGTGATCCGCATATGCAGCCGCTTAGACCCCACCCCGCACTTCATTTGGTGACTTAACTAAAAACATATAAATTAAACCTCAAATAAAATCAACCAAATTAAATGACAACTTCTATATAGTTGGTTTTAGATAAGATATTGAAAATTTTCTACCTCATAAATAATTCAGTTTTGAATGAGTGGTGCACAATATATTATTACATTTTACAATTATAATGTTTCATTATGCTCTTTCCTTTGTTTTTTTATCTCCTATATTTTTCTCTAAGATTAGAACTTGTTGCACTTGCAACACTTCTTATTTTGTCTTGTATAAAAGGGGAATCTATTGAAGATATTAATTGGATATCAATTTTTATTTACAAAGTATCAAATTTGTGTGATGCCTAGGGAGCAATTTCTATTCCCTATGACTTTTTCTGCTCTATTTATTGTTGACTTGACTTCTTCATATCATTTTGATGTTTTGATTTACTTTTTGATGTTCTTTTTCTATTTCTACTTTGCACTACCATGTGTTGTGTTACTGTGGTTATTCCTATTGTGTTCATTTCATAAATGTTCTGCTATGAACTGCATGTGTTAAGTGTGTTGTATTACTTGTATATTCTAGTACATTATATGAACTTAGGGCTTTGTTGATTAATTTTTATTCTTGATGATGGGAAAATGTGTTTTTTTATGATGTTATGATTTGCTGGTACATTTCGGCTATTAAGCTACACAACTAGATAGTATGAAATTTATGGTTATGATTATATTTTATAATTAAATATATGTATAAAATATAGAATTTATTAAAAAATCCAAAAACCGAATATGCCCTCCTAATGCTCCCACATTCCACTTATACTCTATGTTGTACCCTAGCCGAATGCATACCACATAAGGCATTTCAGAACATTGGTTAGAATAATAGATGAATATCAAAGTAATGTGGAGTGGAGCATTGGATGTTTGTGAAAGAAGTCCTTAGATATCTACCACTAATCAAGGATCACACTTCTATATAATAGGGTCCATATTGTTTTATAGTTTTCTACTTTCAATTCAAAATATTCTAGACCACGGAGTAAATAATACATATATACATATACATATATATATTCATACATATATATATATAGTCCCAAAAGCTATTTGCTTGAGGGTTTCGGAATAAAATGTACCTAATTCCGATATACATATATATATATATATATTTATATATTTATATGTTCATGTAAATTGGTGGAGCAACATCAAGAAAGAGTGGAAGCAGGTTACTATTTTTACTTCCATTATGCAGGTTGAGTATTATCATGCTTTCGGGATATCAATCATGCTTTGTGTACGCAAAATTTATCTTGGAAATTCTGATTGCAAAATCAAGTCAATAAGAGTATATCCCAGAAATTGTACAAGTGTCTTCTTCTCAAAGAAATGAGGTACTTAAATGGTGAAAAATACATGGATTTGAAATATTTATCTCAAGGAATTTTTTTAAAACATTAGGGGTAAATTGACTATATTAATACCATTTTCATGACATTGAATCTTTTAATAAAGTAAAAGTTCTCCACGGTGTTCACTAGAAATTTTTAGTAGATGTCCATTTTAAACACATCCTCAATAAAATGTTTGTAACATATGTATTGTTGGGTTATAGGGGAGACAGAGAAGGCATCGGAAAAAAAATTTCTTCACCCAAACCCAGAATAAAGAAATCGCGTCAACGTCTATACAATAGGAAGGATGGTTTGTAGAGGCATACCTTGTCCCGAGGCTTTCTCGACGACGTTACCTCACAGCTTATGCGGTCTTCACCTCCGGTATTGGACGGTGTCTATCCAGCTCCTGGTCTCACCGGGACTGTCAGGATTGACAGTTGTCCTCCAAGTAGAAAAAGTCTCCCACCTCTGAAGTAGTCCACACGGACCACCTAGAACTCTGATCTCCTTGTCCTACAAGGAATCAGAAGGATTCACACCCTCCTATCAGTGTACTAGTCACCGACACACTCTCCTACAACCAATTTCTTTTCTGTAGTTGTCTTTCCCTTGTTGTGCCTCCCTTATCGGGTAGTACTTTCTCGAGCTCTCTCAGTTACCAAAACCAGAGAGAATGACAACTTTGCAGAGCAACTGGTGTCTTGAGTTGTTGTTCCTGAGAAGCCCCCACTACCCATATATATATAGGAGGGTCATGGGACTGGGTTCTCTATCCCGGGCAATGCGGGATTAAAGCAGGAGTAGAAGGATTTGAGATTTTTTCACAAAAACAATCAACTGTGCCACCTGAATCGATCGTTTCATACATGAAACGGTCTGTTGGGGGGTTGAGACGATCGGTTCACACCTCAACTGATTAGTTGGGGCACCTGAGTCGATCAGTTCACTTCTGAGAAGATCAGTTCGTGATCCTGGTCCAACTCAAATTGACTTTCATATTTATTTCTAATTCATCAAATATTAATCCTTGTTCAAATCGAATTTGTACAAGTAAAACAAATTGTATTTACAAAATAGTCTTCTAAATTTCCAAACGTTCTCGGTTGGTGCACAAACCGATCGGTTCAACAATTGAGTCGATCGTTTCATGATACATGAGATGATCGTCTCACCAGTTGAGCCGATCGGTTCACCAACCTAAACTGATCGGTTCAACTCTTGAGCTGATCGGTTGGGGCAACAAACTATGCAAAATCAGTCAATTGTAGTTTCAATCAATCTAATACTCTAATCAATTGGTCCAACACCTTAAACACTATGATTTTGAGCTATCAATCGATTTAGTGTTTAATTGAACTACTAAACTCCTTTAGTAATCAATTTAAACATGGTTTGTGGATAAACTCCTCTTCCAGGTTAAATCCTATGTGTGTGACCTTGCAGGTCCATTTCACGTTGGCAGTGAAAGTCCATAACATTTATGACTTCATAAGCAAAGAGTGGTGCCTAGTCGGACATCAATGCTACCCAAGTGAAAAGGAAAGTTGGAGAACAACTTTCAATCCTACAATTTGTGAATGGTGTTACAGTGAATGTATAATTCTTTTGTCACCGCTATCTCGAATGAACTCAAGGCATGGAACAGTCATCCAGTCAATGTTCATTCACTTTCTTGATCTCAGAGTAGATTGGAGGAGATATGTATGACATCAATATCATATACTGATTCACACATGCCTGCACATGCCTATCTCAATCCTACTCATCAAGTGGCCATGGAAATCAAACTCCCTCAGGAGGGACAAATCCCATATCTATCACTCACCCCTCAAAAGCCCCATGTGTCAAAGCCACCCAATCATCACCTTTATAACAACCCATGTTTCAGGACTGTGTTTGATGATGTCAAAGTGTACCCAACGACATGTGTTGAGTGTAGTGATTTCAGGTCAAAGAATCACACTCACCACCATCAATGTGAGAACTGACTATGACTACCAGGTCATGGTTCCATGTGTCAAACTCAAGGTGGATCTGTCTGGTACACTTATTCTCTAACAAGAACCTATGGGTCTGGCTTGATATCTCCATATCATGACTAATGAGATTCTGTCATCAACCAACACCACAATCTAGTCTTGTGTGTCATTGTTGTCTATCTACCTTCCACAATGACATCCGACTAGGGACATAATAAGAATGTACAAACTCTTAGCATCTGTATGATCTCATCATTCAGGTCCTCAACCTGAAAGCATACGTCATTGAGTACTATCATTCTCTAGAAATTCAATCTATTCTATCATTATCTCACATGACTGAACCAGAGAGAATTGGAAGCTTGCCTTTGATCTTTATCAAATCAATCTTAATGTATCCCACCAATCATCCCATGATTGGCTCTCAAGGCATACATACCAACAGACTCCCACTTGCACTACGAGCCAATCACCATTGAATCATATTCATAGTGATCTTCAAACATGTCCCACATGTTACTGTGCTCTAGCGCTAACATAGTGAGTTATGGAAACACCTAGCCAAAGTCAGTATTAACTACATGTCTCTCATCTCTTCGATGTACGTCACACATATGAGATGGAGTTGTCGTAATATGTGATGTAGTATTCCTTTGCTAACTTTTAGCCACATTGCATGACCAAGTACTCTTTACTTGTCATCAAAGATCAGAATATCTATAAGTTCATCTCATGAACTTCCAGATCCATATAGTATCCACTATTGTTCTTTAACACATGGATACTCGACATTTCCTCTTAAAATGGATTTATTGGAACGTTTCCAATTATTAACAAACATTCACTTTTATATATCCCATATGTATATTGTGATTAATTCTCTGTCCTTTTTGGAAGTTCACATCAGTGTAACTCTTTATAGTGAACCCTTTCTTATTTCCATAGAACTAGTACTTCTCAAGTACTTATCAAGTTCTCATGGTATTCTGGTAACCCTTACTGGAACTAGACAGATATCCACTCGTCATGTCCCACATACGAGTTATCCAGATGAGCACATCATATTGTCATTTCCTACATAAAAGATGATGAATGAACTTTATTTTTCTATGTCCATACATGCAAGATAATGGGATGATTACATACATGATAGATCCATATCTATTCTTAGTGTTCCCATTCTTCATAAGAATTGGACACTTGGCCTTGGATACCAACTCCATGTAACATGGACAAGTTTTCTCCCACTGAATCTATGCATACTGAACCCTTCAATATAGATTGCCAATGTATGCTCTCTCTTTTTAGGTCAAGAGGTTTACAAGAAATATCTATTTAGATCCCTATTCCTATCACATAGGAAAACATCTCTATCTTCCCTAAAGATAATTTCCACTTTGGATTTCCATTCTAGAACATTCCCATTTCACATCGACATGTGGAATGCAAATACGCTCCCACGAAATCAAAGATCCCTTCTTTATCTTTGACATATCAGTCAAACCCTTTGACTATATTATCAAAGTAAAGATTACAGTTCTGAGTTGCTTGTACTCAATCAATCACACTGATTAGTCCATTGTAACTTATAGACTTCATTTGCATTAATGGATTCATAAACCTTATAGGTTGTGTCACATACACATCCTTGTTTTATTCCTTATAGGAATGCAGTTTCTAGTACCCGTATGCCAAATTTATTAGCCATTAAGTTGCAATCAACAAGCATCATCCTTCTCAAAATGTCATCCATGTATCTTAAGACTTAAGACTCAATCACACTTATGGATTTCATCCCAATGGGTGCTACCATCAAGGTCATACCTTATGGTTCATATGGAAGTCATTTTGGATGTAATGGTCATAAACCATAACTCAAAATTCGGTTCCTCATATTTATCTAGATAGTTGTCTCATCACATGACCAACTCATCACATAGATAATCGAGGTGTATCTGTCAAGGATATAAGAACTCACAACTCCGTGTAATTCTTAATGTCCTTTATTAGTGTGGGGTATTCATTATTTAAGAAGAAATTAGTTATTTGATAATCATCCTCTAACTCCTTAGAGTATGACTCCTTTTGATTTAGACGTCACCATGCATTAATCATGAGTTCACTATGATACATTATCATAATCACTCACAAGGTTCTCACACATTTGGTTCAAGTATTTCATTCATTGATCTCACCAAGAATTAACACTTTACCAAATTCGTACTTCATCTATGATATTCTTGAACACTTCAAGATATTCATATTGGTATTTCTCCAAACACCATTTGAAGTATTAGCATTTGCTCCAATAGGTATGTAAATACATCACATGTTTTATACCTAATATGATAATCAATCTCCCACTACCACTAGTGAAGATTGATTAATCATGTCTAAGAGATTCATGTCTCTTATTGGTTCTCTAACCAAAAGAGTCTAGATTTATCCATCAAATAGAAATGAACTTCTTATGATTTATGCTAATTTGATTGTTTGAGTTATCAATAACTTTTAGGTATCATTTTATCTTATGTATACCAAGTACCACAAGATAAACAAGGCATTGCCACAAAGACTGAAACATCAACTTAAATATGCTAAAATAATGTGTTTCTATCCATTGGAAAATATGAAATAACAGTTCATAACTCTATTACATGCCTTCAAGGCTGAAAAAAACTAAAGTACTCCTATCTATGGCGGTAACACTTGCCCCATGTATTGGGTGCTTTACACTTTATATCTTGATATCATATAACTAAAATGTGACAAAGTGGGTTTTCTGGCTTAATTATGAGGATGAAATATCTTTTAAGGTGTGTAGGATGTGATGGAGTGAAATTTTGGAATCCTAAATGTCCAATGATACAAGTGAAATCATATGGTTGAGTTATATTAAGAGTTCCAAGATTTTGTCAAAGTAGGTGTGTTGATGTGAGGTTGACATAATTATTAAGACATCTCTTTTAATGCCTTTTTCAGGAATTTAATTGAATGGTCTAATAGATGAGTTTGGTCACAAAATTTGAGTAGAAGGTATCTCGATAGGTAAAGAAGCTATGGTTAAAATTTGGTGGCATTTGGATGCTCCTAGAGAGAGTTATTTAAGTTTGTATTTTATGAAATAATATGCATATTGATGATTGATAGACCTAAGATTCGATATTAGGTGATGTGTCAGGCCCCCCTTTGATTGAGGGCGGGTTGTGTGGCCATATCCAGCCATTTGTGACTAATCTAGTGGCTGGGAGTGCTGACTTAAGTGAGCCCCAGATCACATTTTAGACTGGATCCCTTGTAACTGTTGGATGCAGATTCAATGACAATCAGATTATCCCCAAGCTCCGAATCATGAGAGTCTTAGAGCAGTGAGGCGTACAAGCACCCATGCCACCACGATCTCCAAACGTGCATCGAACGGAAGAGGTGACTGAGCAGTTAAGATCGACTCATCGAGGACTAGTGTACGACCCTTTACATGTGCCTATTGGTAAATAGATGAGAGAGAACCATCTCATCTTTTCCGTTGCTTCTCCATTGTGGAGAGCAGCTTGGGTGTAGGAGAGCAATACAGAGATAGAAGGGTCTTTTGAGGAACCTAAGGAGGGGAAGATACTCCCTGTAGTTGGACGAACCGAGAGAGACATCTAGCTCACTTCCAGCTTTGACCGCCATGGGATACAAAGTTAAGTTGGTCGAGAAGCCTGTGATGTTCGTTGGGGCAAAAGGAGGTGCTCTCAGGGGCAATCAAGAAGAGGAACAACTTTGAGGAGGTGTTTTGAATCTTTTGGAAGCTTCAATCGGAACAAGGATGAACAGAGGCAAGTCGCCTCTTCATGCTCCACCGTGGCTGAACCAGCCTGACGACGGCCTAGTGGAGAAGGAGCTCCACGGTTGACAACTCAGAGACGACTAGCCAAGGATGTCTACCTTGGATCAACAAAGATGATGGTTCCCATAATAGCAGATGAGGAAGACCGGGTAGTGAGGTAATGCTCGCCGGAGATCTCTCTCACGTTGGTGACCTGTGGCGGCGGTCTCCTTGAGCTCACAAGGAGGAGGAGCGTGTAGAGGGGCGACTGGACGGTGGCGTCGAGTGTGTCTGGAAGAAGCTGAGGGCAGCCTTAATGGTTGACGAGGAGGGCTTGGTCGTGCAAGATTGCTCGACGAAGGAGCTGCCTAGTGGTGGTGGTCTATTTCTGAGTCTCACGAACAGATCGTGTTGAACAGGAGAAAGAAAGAAGGGTGAGCGGTGTATCCAGACCGGGTCCGGTCTAGCAAAAGCAGAGAAGAACCAGGTCCAGATCACCAAACCGACCTACCTACCTCATGCAAGTGAAGCGTACCCTATGAGACACGTGGCACATGGCGATTGGACAAATAAGGTAAATCTTCAGTTAATATGTAGATCTTACAAAATTCATAGTAAATAGTTTGATGATAAGAAAAATACAAATAAGGTACTAAAATTCTCAGACAAATGAGTAGAATATAGTAGAATGATAATATCAGGATTTTGATGCATTAATAACAGTGATATCATGTAATATGTGTAATGCTTGTTTAATGGATAATATTTATTAAACGATGACCTAAAATTATGACAACATATCAGTAAGTTTATAATCATGCTTATAATGCATATGATGTCAGATATGGTCATGTTGATGCACGAAAGTATGTAATTTGCTTTATAAGGGTATTTTGGGCTAATAATCCTAAATAAAATGTAGTAATTACAAACATGCTCAATAAATGATGAAATTTACATAACACTCTCATATCAGTAACTGGAAGATAATATGTAGATCTAAGATCAGTATTATACACAAAATTGATGTTATATGAAGATGAACCTTAATACATGTTATGAAACCCTAATTTAAGTTAATGCATGTAACCTAAGGTTAATAGGTTCACATAATGATGGAAAACACGATTATCAGTTAATGAGTAAATAATATAGAACATGACATTATTAAGATGATTCTAAGACAAGAAAGCAAGTAATGATGGGAATATACTAAAGAAATAAGCTAAATCCTAAAATGGACATAATTAGGGTTAAGATGAGATGTAAGATGATGAGAATCTGATGACAATATATGATCTTGTCTTAATCAGGGTTGACTAGGATATAGATGATATCAGGAATATGTGATGATTAGGTTTATCTCTTGATCAAGGTATGCCATTACCTCTTACTTGGCTTATTATACAATATGCTTATGTTATATGTGTAGTAAATACTTGGCATATGATATTGGATGAAATGATTGTTCTTGCATGATATGTTGCTTTAATTTCCATACTTATGGCTATGAACACATGAAACATAAGATATCAAATCCATCATATGATAGCACTTAACTCTTTAGTAGTATAGTGCATTGAAGTGATCTCAAACTCTTTGGTAGTAGATCACATATGTTAGGTCTCAAACTCTTTGGTAGTAGATCACACGTTAAATGATCTCAAACTCTTTGGTAGTAGATCATAAGGCCTAAAAACATCAAAGCCCTTGGGCGCAGATGTACGAGATATATGATGGAAATGTGCTTAAAATATATGTGTTCTCTTTCTTGTTAATGAATATCTTTTTGCCAGTATACGCTTTTCTTTATATTTGTTTAATGCTGCCAAGTATTAGTTTTTTCTTATTGCCAAGATATGATGAGAGGTATATAAAAGACACATAGGCGTACTCAGTACAATATTCTTGAATATTGTGCTGACGTGTACCGCATGTAATCTTTTGTTTAGGTTGTAGACATGTGTTCTTGAAGATCCAGGATAGTTGAGAGTTGTGTAGCGAGCTGATGTATAGGAGGACCTGTTGTCTTAAGATCCTGTAGTTTAGTGGTAGTACATGTATATGTTAAAGTTTGTTGTTCGATACGTGACCGACCTAAATCGCGCGTCCAAAAGTGGAGGCGGATTTGAGGTAGTCGAGCTTTTACATTTATAAA
This sequence comes from Alisma plantago-aquatica, assembly GCA_963693085.1. NCBI lineage: Eukaryota > Viridiplantae > Streptophyta > Magnoliopsida > Alismatales > Alismataceae > Alisma > Alisma plantago-aquatica. Next base: position 450,757,808 of record OY856410.1, on the reverse strand, counting down.
CCTGAATCCTTCTAGGTCCCCGCAACTTTGTTTACGGGGTCGAACACAGGGACAAGGGAGGTAGTGTTGAGAACCCAGAATCGACACGCTACACTCTAGTAGGTATAAAGAGATATAAATTCCCAAAAGGGAAACAGAAAGATGTCACAAATAAAATAAAGAAAACTATCTCCAACTGGAGCTACCAGAGAGATTTAAGGTTTTAGTCATTTAGCAGTTTTAGGGGTTTTCATGCAACAGATACAAAAAGATAATACTAGAGCTAGGGCAGGATGTGAAGGATAAGACTACAACAAAACAAGCGACATGAGTAACACCCTGCACCCCTCTTCTCAGAGCGGGTACTTCTAACCAAGCATCAACACCCCTCTTGAGGTTGTCGGACTTAAGTTAGAGTGGAATGTTACTGAAGCAACCCCGTTCCAGGCACTCTCGTACTCCAGAATCAGACCAAACACTAGAGCCACAACACGACTCTCGAAGTTGTTGCGACGGGAAAACACGATTCGGTAGCTAAGCGAAACGCGATCCAAACATGCAAGCTAGAGTTCAGATATCAAACATAGCAGTCGTCCAATATATCACACCAAGCGTAGAGCAGCAAGTAATTAAGATTTTCTATTTCCATACACATTAAGGGTCTTAATACATTGCGTAAGAAAGGAATTAAATAACAGAATTAAAGATAGATGTCGCCTTCTTGATGTAGAAGGGCGACAGACTACGACGACTCTCCCGCCCGATACCAGACAGGGGCCTAACCCGATACAGCGGTGTCAGGAAACACACTCTCTCGAGCGGCACACCGTGACGGCCGACTGTATCGTTCAAGGACCTGGCCTATATGCTCAATTCGGGCGACACACCCTCTCGGGAAACACGCATGAAGGGCGAAGCGTATCGGGTTCGATATTGTGTCGGGCATGGAGTGACGCGTCCTACTTTCGGGCACTTGTGTCGCTCGTCATCGTTGGCCGATATCGGCTCGCAGTGTCGCCCGGGACGGTCCTAAGTGAACTATCCCCTCCCTCTCGGGACGAGGAAGAGCTCACCTAGTGTCGCCCGGTACGAGCACTGGGGCACGATACTCCTTCTCTCGCAATTTCCTCTAAAGATCACTCAAAGCTCCCAACTGTCCGAATTCTGAAGTATCCGAACTGTCTTTTCGGCTCCCTGTAGCTGCTATTTATAGGCAGTAGTTGGAGGAAGTTATGGTGCTCGAAGCGCCATGTGTCCTCCTTATTTGCGGGTCGCTGGACGGCCGATACTAGTATCGCTCGGCTCAGGAGTGTCGGCTATCGGTCACGTGATGGACGGCGCGTCTGCCGGTGGGTGGCTGTGTCGCCCGACAGGCTAGGTTGTCGGGGCGAGCTGGGCTCCCTGTCGGGTAGAAGGCGTGTCGTCCATCTGCTCCTTGCGCGACATCCTTTTGTCATGCGTCATTGTGTCGCTCCACCCTATCGGGCAGAGGTTGTATCGGGCGTCAGGAAGGCCGAAATAGGCTCGGACTTATTTTGTGGGCCGGGACGGCCTTATTGCACCAAAATGAGGAAAAACTCTACAAAAGATGGAAATATAGGATTAAGAGCATTGCTTGGCCAATTATTGCGAAAGTGCATACAAAAGAGAGGAAAATAGCTAAAAATGACAGTTTTGATAATAGAAAAACAGTCTAAAATATCACAAAAATTGGTGTTATCAAGTCCCCCAAACTTAGCGTTTTGATTGTCCTCAATCAATATTTAAACTTTATTTTGTGATGCTTCTTCTTGTTTGGTACAGCTTTCAGGCCAAGAGGTAAAGCAAGTATAGTAATGCCTTTAGAGATAATGTTGTCCCATTACGAAAAAAAGACCTTGCGTTTCCTGCCTTATTATTTCAGTAAAATTTTCCTACAGCTTCAGCGAGACTTTAGTGTATGATTCCGAAGTTAGCTTCCACACCAAACAGCTTTATTTTTGGGGCAGAAAGTTGTGTAAAAGGTAGGCTACGGCTTTTTGGGTTTTTCATCTTGTTTTCCATCAGTCTATCCAGGTAAGGGTCCGTTCACGGGCAAGTGGTCCCTACAGTCCAAGCCAGTTGGCTTCAGAGCAATAATTTCACATCCTACATACCACTGCCCCAGATCTACCATGCCTAAAGATGGGTCCTTTTGGAAAACAAGTGTGTGTATATATTTTTTCTTCTTTTATTGAGCACAACTCTCATGCTTTTATTCACACTCATAAGGTTTCTCTCTCTTTTTGGGATTTTCGTCAGGTAAAGGGGAAACAAAGAGATTTCTGCTGTTTGGGCAGCTTTTTCCTTCTCCATACTCGTCTCTTAGCTGTTTGCGAGATTATTATATTTTTCGAGAAAAAAAAAATTTGCGTGGAAAAATGTAATCTTCTATTCATTTGAAGAAGCATTATCAGAAAGATATAACAGAACTTGTATCTCGTTAAGCACAAAGAAAACTAACTTTGCAAGAAGTTGCATCATGTTTTTACTAATATAGCAACTTTGTACATATGCATTGGAACAAACACAGAAATTTTTCAAAATTTTTATATGAGCATGGCTATATACACATGATATAGGAGAAACACAAAATAAATGACACAAGAATTTTTATACCTCCTTCACTGGTACATGGGTACCCCCCCCAAACTTACTCTGCACTCTGTCCCATAGTAGCGAAGAATACAGGGTGAGGTCATGTTAGCCCAGTGAAGGTTATCTAGCTGGTTTGCTTGTGCCATGGAGAAGCTGCAATATGCTTCTTTGCTGCAGCCTCCTTATTTTCTCATTTGGAAACAGCCAGAACAAGTGCAAAGCTCTCAAGATGGAAGCTCGAGAGCTCTTGAAAACACTTGTGGGCACTTCCTCCTTAAGAAGATGGAACCGGAATTCCCAGATTCCATCTGGAGGCCACCGGAAAAAGACTCGTGTTGTCTCTGTAGATGGTCCTAAACCATCACAGAAGATAGACTATTATAAGAAAGTGATCTTCCTCTGAAGCTACCAAATCAAGAAAAATTCTCCCGCTCTCTATCTGCGGTAGTCGACGGCTAGCTTCCTTGGGGTTTTTACGTTTCTGCCCGATAGTTGTTGCCTCGGCTCGGCTGGAGGTTTGCCCTGTGTGACCCATCCCTGTTATCAAGTCCAACGATCATCTAAATGTTAGGTCGGCAAAGACAAGAATCACGATAAGACTTATTTCAAAATCCGGGTATCGTCCATCAAAAGGAATCTCAAGACGATACAGGGTTGGACGATACGAGGAGGGCTGTGCGGCACACACTCCGCCCGACACGGATGTATCAGGCGATAAGGTCGCCAATGATCAAATGCCCGTCAGGATGTCACAAAAGAAAAATGTGTCACTGAGGAAGCTGCACACCCCAGTCACAGATCTAGGTGGAGGAAGCTTGGATATTGCTTCCACCTTGCTTACGTCCACCTCGATCCCACACCTTGAGACCTTATGCCCTAGAATGATGCCCTCCCGCACCATGAAATGGCACTTTTCCCAGTTCAGGACTAGGCTGTTCTCCTCGCAACTTTGAAGGACTGATGATAGATTCTTCAGACAGCTATGGAAGTCCTTCCCATAGACTGAAAAGTCATCCATGAAAACTTCTACGATGTCTTCTAGAAAATCCGAGAACATCGATAGCATGCATCTTTGAAAGGTGGCGGGAGCGTTGCAGAGTCTGAAGGGCATCCTTCGGAAGGCATAAGTGTCGTAAAGGCATGTGAATGTTGTTTTCTCTTGATCGTCGGGCAAGATGGGTACTTGGTAAAAACCGAAAAGCCATCAAGAAAACAAAAGAAATCATGATGCGCTAACCTTTCAAGAACTTGGTCAATAAAAGGTAACGGAAAATGATCCTTCTTTGTAGCCTGATTTAGCTTTTGATAATCAATGCACATCTGCCATCCGGTGACGGTCCTAACTGCCACCTCGTCGCCCTTCTCACCCTTAACCACTGTCATTCCGCCCTTTTTGGGTACTACGTGGAGCAGACTTACCCAATTGCTATCGCCTATTGGGTAAATGATCCCCGCATCCCTAAGCTTTATTACCTCTTTCTTGACGACCTCCTTGAGCATCTGGTTCAGCTTCCTATGGGGTTGCGCCAGAGGCTTGGAAGATTCATCTAAGTTGATGCGATGCATTCACAGGGCGGGGCTAAGGCCTTTGATATCATCTACTGAGTATCCTATAGCCCCCCTGTGGAGCCTTAACTCCTCAAGGAGTCGGTCCAGTTGATTTCTTGAAAGACTGGCGTTTACGATGACAGGGTTCCGCTGCTCTTCATCCAAGAACTTATACTTCAGACCTTCAGGCAACACTTTTAAATACACATTAACGGTCTTAATACATTGTGTAAGAAAGGAATTAAATAACAAAATTAAAGATAGATGTCGCCTTCTTAATGTAGAAGGGTGACAGACTACAACGACTCTCCCACCCGATACCGGACAGGGGCCTAGCCCGATACAGCGGTGTCGGGCGACACACTCTCTCGAGCGGCACACCGTGACGGCCGACTGTATCGTTCAAGGACCTGGCCGATACGCTCAAGTCGGGCGACACACCCTCTCGGGCGGCACGCATGACGGGCGAAGCGTATCGGGTTCGATATCGTGTCGGGCATGGAGTGACGCGTCCTACTGTTGGGCACTTGTGTCGCTCATCATCGTTGGCCGATATCGGCCCGCAGTGTCTCCCGGGACGGTCCTAAGTGAACTACCCCCTCCCTCTCGGGACGAGGAAGATCTCACCTAGTGTCGCCCGGCACGAGCATTGGGGCACGATACTCCTGCTCTCACAGTTTCCTCCGAAGATCACTCAAAGCTCCCAACTGTCCGAATTCTGAAGTATCCAAACTATCTTTTCGGCTCCCTGTAGCTGCTATTTATAGGCAGCGGTTGGAGGAAGTTATGGTGCTCGAAGCACCATGTGTCCTCCTTATTTGCAGGTCCGTGGACGGTCGATACTGGTATCGCTCGGCTCAGGAGTGTCGTCTATTGGTCACGTGATGGACGGCACACCTGCCAGTGGGTGGCTGTGTCGCCCGACAAGCTGGGTTGTCGGGGTGAGATGGGCTCCCTGTCAGGTAGAAGGCGTGTCGTCCATCTGCTCCTTCTTGCACGACATCCTTTTGTCGTGCGTCATTGTGTCGCTCCACCCTGTCGGGCAGAGGTTGTATCGGGCGTCAGGAAGGCAGAAACATGCTCGGACTTATTCAGTGGGCCGGGACGGCCTTATTGCACCAAAATGAGGAAAAACTCTGCAAAAGATGGAAATATAGGATTAAGAGCATTGCTTGGCCAATTATTGTGAAAGTGCATACAAAAGAGAGGAAAATAGCTAAAAATGGCAGTTTTGATAACAGAAAAATAGTCTAAAATATCAAAAAAAATGGTGTTATCAACTCCCCCAAACTTAGCATTTTGATTGTCCTCAATCAATATTTAAACTTTATTTTGTGATGCTTCTTCTTGTTTGGTACAGCTTTCCGGCCAAGAGGTAAAGCAAGTATAGTAATGCCTTTAGAGATAATGTTGTCCCATTACGAACAAAAGACCTTGCGTTTCCTGCCTTATTATTTCAGTAAAATTTTCCTATAGCTTCAGTGAGACTTTAGTGTATGATTCCGAAGTTAGCTTCCACACCAAACAGCTTTATTTTCGGGGCAGAAAGTTGTGTAAAAGGTAGGCTAAGGCTTTTTGGGTTTTTCATCTTGTTTTCCATCAGTCCATCCAGGTAAGGGTCCGTTAACGGGAAAGTGGTCCCTGCAGTCCAACCCAGTTGGCTTTAGAGCAGTGATTTCACATCCTATGTACCACTGCCCCGGATCTACCATTCCTAAAGATGGGTACTTTTGGAAAATAAGTGTGTGTATATATTTTTTCTTCTTTTATTGGGCACAACTCTCATGCTTTTATTCACACTCATAAGGCTTCTCTCTCGTTTTGGGATTTTTGTCAGGTAAAGGGGAAACAAAGAGATTTCTGCTGTTTGGGCAGCTTTTTCCTTCTCCATACTCGTCTCTTAGCTGTTTGCGAGATTATTATATTTTTTGAAAAAAAAATTGCGTGGAAAAACGTAATCTTCTGTTCGTTTGAAGCAGCATTATCAGAAAGATATAACAGAACTTGTATCTCATTAAGCACAAAGAAAACTAACTTTGCAAGAAGTTGCATCAGGTTTTTACTAATATAGCAACTTTGTACATATGCATTGGAACAAACACAGAAATTTTACAAAATTTTTATATGAGCATGGCTATATACACATGATATAGGAGAAACACAAAATAAATGACACAAGAACTTTTATACCTCCTTCACTGGTACATGGGTACCCCCCAAACTTACTCTGCACTCTGTCCTAGAGTAGTGAAGAATACAGGGTGAGGTCATGTTAGCCCAGTGAAGGTTATCTAGCGGGTTCGCTTGTGCCATGGAGAAGCTGTAATATGCTTCTTTGCTGCAGCCTCCTTATTTTCTCATTTGGAAACAGCCAGAACAAGTGCAAAGCTCTCAAGATGGAAGCTCGAGAGCTCTTGAAAACACTTATGGGCGCTTCCTCCTTAAGAAGATGGAACCGGAATGCCCAGATTCCATCTGGAGGCCACCGACAAAAGACTCGTGCTGTCTCTGTAGATGGTCCTAAACCGTCGCATAAGACAGACTATTATAAAAAGTGATCTTCCTCTAAAGCTACCAAATCAAGAAAAATTCTCCCGCTCTCTATTTGCGGTAGTCGACGGCTAGCTGCCTTGGGGTTTTTACGTTTCCGTCCGACAGTTGTTGCTTCCACTCGGTTGGAGGTTTGCCCTGTGTGACCCATCCATGTTATCAAGTCCAACGATCGTCTAAATGTTGGGTCGGCAAAGACAGGAATCACGATAAGACTTATTTCAAAATCTAGGTATCGTCCATCAAAAGGAAGCTCAAGACGATATAGGGTTGGACGATACGAGGAGGGTTGTGCGTCACACACTCCGCCTGACACGGATGTATCAGGCGATAAGGTCGCCAAAGATCAAATGCCCGTCAGGACGTCACAAAAGAAAAATGTGTCGCGGAGGAAGCTGCGCACCCCAGTCACATATCTGGGTGGAGGAAGCTTAGATATTACTTACACCTTGATTACGTCCACCTCGATCCCACGCCTTGAGACCTTATGCCCTAGAACGATGCCCTCCCGTACCATGAAATGGTACTTTTCCCAGTTCAGGACTAGGTTGTTCTTGCACCTTTGAAGGACTGATGACAGATTCTTCATACAGCTATCGAAGTCCTTCCCATAGACTGAAAAGTCGTCCATGAAAACTTCTACGATGTCTTCTAGAAAATCTGAGAACATCAATATCATGCATCTTTTAAAGGTGGCGGGGGCGTTGCAGAGTCCGAAGGGCATCCTTCGGAAGGCATAAGTGCCGTAAAGGCAGATGAATGTTGTTTTCTCTTGATCGTCGGGCAAGATGGGTACCTGGTAAAAACCTGAAAATCCATCAAGAAAATAAAAGAAATCGTGATGCGCTAACCTTTCAAGAACTTGGTCAATAAAAGGTAACGGAAAATGATCCTTCTTTGTAGCCTGATTTAGCTTTCAATAATCAATGCACATCTGCCATCCGGTGATGGTTCTAACCGCCACCTCGTCGCCCTTCTCACCCTTAACCACTGTCATTCCACCCTTTTTGGGTACTACGTGGATCGGACTTACCCAATTGCTATCGCTGATTGGATAAATGATCCCCGCATCCCTAAGCTTTATTACCTCTTTCTTGACGACCTCCTTGAGCATCTGGCTCAGCTTCCTCTGGGGTTGAGCCAGAGGCTTGGAAGATTCATCTAAGTTGATGTGATGCATGCACAAGGCGGGGCTAAGGCCTTTGATATCATCTACTGAGTATCCTATAGCCCCCCTGTGGAGCCTTAACTCCTCAAGGAGTCGGTCCAGTTGATTTCTTGAAAGACTGGCATTTATGATGACAGGGTTCCGCTGCTCTTCATTTAAGAAATCGTACTTCAGACCTTCAGGCAACGCTTTTAACTCTGGCTTTGGTCTGGGTGCCTTCCCTTGAGGCTCCCCCTCGAGAGAGGCATACTTCACAGACTCCACTACCTTATCCTCTTCTTGCAAATCTTCGTCAGAAAGGTTGAAGAGGTCGAGATACCTCGCGACTTCAGGATCTTTGAGGCCGGGATCTTGACAGTTTATTGCCCTCAAGAGGGGGTCTACTGTCCGGATATCTTCCTCTATTTCCTCGCAGAATTTATTATAGCTATCTTCGAAACATGATGATTCAGACAGGGAGGGGCTTCTCATGATCTCCTTCAGCTTGAAGTCCATATGGTCGTTTCCGACCCTCAAAGTGATCATCCCCTCGGAGACATCAATCAGCGCTATTCCTGTTCCCAGGAAAGGATGTCCAAAGATGATCGGACAACGGGGGTCCTCAGATGTGTCAATGACGACTATATCACAGGGGATAAAGAAATCGCCAACCCTGATCGGCACATCTTCGACAATGCCAACGGGTCTCTTAAAGGTGTGGTCTGCCAGTTGAATCTGCATGTTGGTTCGAACCATGTCGGTCAAACCCACCCTTTGTGCGAAACCTAGGGGCATAAGGCTGATGCTTGCCCCCAAGTCGGCCAGGCCCTTACGTTCGACATTGTCCCCGATGGCGAATGGGATTGTGAAAGCTCTGGGGTCCCTTCTCTTATTCGGCATGTCGGGCTTCAGGAAGGCGGAGGAGGTGGAAGCTAGGTGCACTGTCTCAATCCTTCCTCCCCTTCTCTTCTTTGTGATAAGGTCCTTGAGGAACTTGGCGTATGTAGGCATCTCCTCCAAAGCGTCGAGGAAGGGCACTTCGAGATGCAGCTTCCTGATCGACTCCATGAACTTCTCATGATGCTTCTTCAGATTTGCCTTTATCAGCTTGTACGGGAACGGAATCCTAGGAGCGTAAGTATACGCTTTTCTTTATATTTTTTTAATGCTGCCAAGTATTAGTTTTTTCTTATTGCCAAGATATGATGAGAGGTATATAAAAGACACGTAGGCGTACCCAGTACAATATTCTTGAATATTGTACTGACGTGTACCGCATGTAATCTTTTATTTAGGTTTTAGACATGTGTTCTTGAAGATCCAGGATAGTTGAGAGTTGTGTAGCGAGTTGATGTACAGGTGGACCTATTGTCTTAAGATCTTGTAGTTTAGTGGTAGTACATGTATATGTTAAAGTTTGTTGTTCGATATGTGACCGGCCTAAATCGCGCGTCTAAAAGTGGAGGCGGATTTGAGGTAGTCGAGCTTTTACATTTATAAACCCGAATCCTTCTAGGCCCCCACAACTTTGTTTACGGGGTCGAACACAGGGACAAGGGGGGTAGTGTTGAGAACCCAGAATTGACACGCTACACTCTGGTAGGTATAAAGAGATATAAATTCCCAAAAGGGAAACAGCAAGATGTCACAAATAAAACAAAGAAAACTATCTCCAACTGGAGCTACCAGAGAGATTTAAGGTTTTAGTCATTTAGCAGTTTTTAGGGGTTTTCATGCAACAGAGACATAAAGATAATACTAGAGCTAGGGAAGGATGCGAAGGATAAGACTACACCAAAACAAGCGGCATCAGTAACACCCTGCACCCCTCCTCTCAGAGCGGGTACTTCTAACCAAGCATCAACACCCCTCTCGAGGTTGTCGGACTTAAGTTAGAGTGGAATGTTACTGAAGCAACCCCGTTCCAGACACTCTCGTACTCCAGAATCAGACCAAACACTAGAGCCACAACACGACTCTCGAAGCTGTTGCAATGGGAAAACACGATTCGGTAGCTAAGCGAAACGCGATCCAAACATGCAAGCTAGAGTTCAGATATCAAACATAGCAGTCGTCCAATATATCGCACCAAGCGTAGAGCAGCAAGTAATTAAGCTTTTCTATTTCCATACACATTAAGGGTCTTAATACATTGCGTAAGAAAGGAATTAACTAACATAATTAAAGATAGATGTCGCCTTATTAATGTAGAAGGGCGACAGACTATAGGAACTCTCCCGCCCGATACCGGACAGGAGCCTAGCCCGATACAGTGGTGTCGGGCGACACACTCTCTCGAGCGGCACACCGTGACGGCCGACTGTATCGTTCAAGGACCTGGCCGATACGCTCAAGTCGGGAGACAAACCCTCTCGGGCGGCACGCATGACGGGCAAAGTGTATCGGGTTTGATATCGTGTCGGGCATGGAGCGACGCGTCCTACTGTCGGGCACTTGTGTTGCTCGTCATCGTTGGCCAATATCGGCCCACAGTGTCACCCGGGATGGTCCTAAGTGAACTATCCCCTCCCTCTCGAGACGAGCAAGAGCTCACCTAGTGTCGCCCGGCACGAGCACTGTGCCACGATACTCCTGCTCTCGCAGTTTCCTCCGAAGATCACTCAAAGCTCCCAACTGTCTGAATTCCGAAGTATCCGAACTGTCTTTTTGGCTCCCTGTAGCTGCTATTTATAGGCAGCGGTTGGAGGAAGTTATGGTGCTCGAAGTGCCACGTGTCCTCCTTATTTGCGGGTCGCTGGACGGACAATACTGGTATCGCTCGGCTCAGGAGTGTCGGCTATCGGTCACGTGATGGACGGCGCACCTGCCGGTGGGTGGCTTTGTCACCCAACAAGCTGGGTTGTCGGGGTGAGCTGGGCTCCCTGTCGGGTAGAAGGCGTGTCGTCCATCTGCTCCTTCTTACGCGGCATCCTTTTGTCGTGCGTCATTGTGTCGCTCCACCCTGTCGGGCAGAGGTTGTATCGGGCGTCAGGAAGGCCGAAACAGGCTCGGACTTATTCTGTGGGTCGGGACGGCCTTATTGCACCAAAATAAGGAAAAACTCTGCAAAAGATGGAAATATAGGATTAAGAGCATTGCTTGGCCAATTATTGTGAAAGTGCATACAAAAGAGAGGAAAATAGCTAAAAATGGCCGTTTTGATAACAGAAAAACAGTCTAAAATATCACAAAAATTGGTGTTATCAATATGTAATGTCAAATGTTGTAACAATTCATGTTGTAATTATATGTGGAATGGTGAACATGTGTGTATGGTTTTATTATTGTTCATGTGCATGTGCTACTGATTGTTTCCTTCTGACTTCCTCTGATTTTCTTCTTCTTAGCCTAGTGTGTGGTGTTTAAATTCGGATTCTCACAGAGGTGAGGGTTTCAATTTAGATGTCACACATCATATTAAGTTTTATAAAATCCAGGGACGTCACAGGTGGTATCAGAGCATGAACAATAGCAAAGCCTGACATTTTCTTATTATGCAACTCAAAACTAAAGAACCTTGAACTTAATAATATTTAGGGTTAGATTATCCATCTTTTAGAGACTAGATCTGGCCTAGCCTCTAGGTTAGCACCTAGATGTCTGAGAACTAGGTCTAGACTGGTGCTTGTTGTATATCAAGTCCTTAGATTTCATTATTTCCTTATAGTACAATGGTATGGGACGTTGTACTATTTGGAAATGACGTGCATCAAGGGAAGAGAAACCCTAGACATATTGCACATGTTGTCTAGAGTAGCTACACTAGTCTACCCCTTGTTCTCACCATTTTCACTAGTTTTCATGACACCGTACTCTCTACTATGTGTGGGACACTCATTTTCAGGATTTGGTTTTTGATTCCAAACGGATCGAACCTTGATAGTTTTCTCTGACGCTTGTTTTATCGGAGAAAAACTATATAATATTTTATTATATAAATGTATTACAAAAATGTTTCCCCACACATGTACGAGTAGGAGGTGTTCATGTAATCTAAGTGAAATTGAATGACATCGGTCTAGAAGAGAGAGTAGTTCTAGATTAGATGTCTAGAGCCTTGTTTGGAATATATGATAGATAAAATAGATGGATTAAGTTTTGGTGATATGATGTAAGTCTTACATAGATGATATAAGATGGTTATGATGATGTATGTTTTTCTTTGAGGACTTGAGTTAGGTTTGAGGTTTTGAGATAAGTCTTGATGATGCAAGTAACTAGGCTTTTATGAGATAAGATAGATTAAGCTAAGATAAGGATGAGAGTCAGCATGAGCCTCAAGATCTATTATGAAGGAGGACCTCTAATGTTAGGACCAGTTTTAGGGTTAACTCCAGAGAGAGTGAGACCCCATAGGGAATAGGTCAGAGAGCCTAAACTCCAAGATATGAGAATTCTGAGAATATGTGTTATGATATGTCCTAAACTAGATTACTCCTATGTGACGAGTTGAGTTTCTCTATGCATGATTCCTATAGTCATGTTGAACCCTAGATGTCCTTGGGAGAACCGAACCCTAGAGACAAAGAGAGGCTGGTTATATGTGCATATGTGAATAAGAATATGAGTGCCTACCATCTGGGTGAGGGAGAGAGCCCAAGACCCTGGAGGAGGTAGCTACATTAGTTTATGTGAAGCCTCATGCTCCAGTTGGTGGTTCCCATGTAGGACTCTAGAGGTGTTTATGAAAGAGAGTTCAGTAATAGTTTTCATGGGTATAGAGACGATAAGAGTATGTCATAGCATGTTTTGGTTATGCTTATGTGGCTTGAGCTTGTAAGGCTATCTCTAGTACCAATGAGGTATACATGAGAATCCTAGACCGAGAGGGAAGATATAGTTTGTACATATGAGATACTCATAGAGTTGAGTTAGCTCAGAGAGACTGAGCATGGCACTACCCTCATGATATGGGTTAGGTGAACCTCATTTGGACTATATAAAGTTTTGATATATGTTTAAGAGGCCACTTGCATAAGTTTGTTTAACACAACCATGATAAAATATATGTAAGGATGTGATCTAATCTTGAGATATGATATATAGACATGATATGATGAAATATCTAGAGATGGTTTAATGACATCAAAGTAGAAATGGTTAACCATATATATGAATAATGATGATGATGTGATATTGTTAATTAATCTTGTGATGACATCACTGGTAAATGTTGCAATTCATTATGAGCAATGAAATAAGATCATATGAATGAAACATATTACATGAGGTGTTAATCTTAGTACTTAATAAATATGAAAAATATAGTTAGATAGTTAGCACAACATAATGATTACAACACCTTGATATGATCTAGATGAATAAAGTGGGTTAACTTTAGTTAACTACCTCCTAAAAGGAATATGTTAATGTTGAACATGTTCTAACAAATTATCTCAATTAGATGTTGATGACACCTTGATGCATGAGTTAATCATAGATAACTCCTTTAGAACATGGTAATATGATGTGAGAACCTTAATGCATGGTAAATATAAGGAAGCAAATCTAACATATGAGATATGTAATGAGATAACCTAAGCTTCTAAACCCTTGTTTGAGCCTTCTATGGAGTGAGGTTTCACCCTTGATGCTTTTGAAACCTCCTAATAGTGCTTTGGATACATGGTTCTAGGTAACCTTTGTAGATATGTTACACATAATGGTGCATACATGTGGATGAGAGCAAGATAAGGTTTTCCCTATAAGTATGAGTATGGTTTACTTTCGAGGATGAAAGTTCTTTTAAGATGTATATGATGTAACAAAGTGGATTTTCTGGCTTAATTTCGAGGACGAAATATCTTTTAAGATGTGTAGGATGTGATGGAGTGAAATTTTGGAATCCTAAATGTCCAATGGTATAAGCGAAATCATATGGTTGAGTTATATTAAGAGTTCCAAGCTTTTGTCAAAGTAGGTGTGTTGATGTGAGGTTGACATAATAATTAAGACATCTCTTTTAATGCTTTTTTGAGGAATTAAATTGAATGCTATAATAGACGAGGATTTGAGTAGAAGGTATCTCGAGAGGTAAAGAATCTATGGTTAAAATTTGGTGGCATTTGGATGCTCCTAGAGAGAGTTATTTAAGTTTGTATTTTATGTAATAATGTGCATATTGATGATTGATAGACCTAAGATTCGATATTAGGTGATGTGTCAGGCCCCCCTTTGATTGAGGGCGGGTCATGTGGCCAGATCCTGTCCATTTGTGACTAATCCAGTGGCTGGGAGTGCTGACTTAAGTGAACTACAGATCACATTTTAGACTGGGTCCCTTGTAACCGTTGGATGCAAATTCAACGGCAATCAGATTATCCCCAAGCTCCAGATCATGAGGAGACTTGGAGCAGTGAGGCGTATAAGCACCCACGCCACCAAAATCTCCGAACGTGCATCGAACAGAAGAGATGAATGAGCAGTTAAGATCAACTCATCGAGGACTAGTGTACGACCCTTTACATGTGCCTATTGGTAAATAGACGAGAGAGAACCATCTCATCTTTTCTATTGCTTCTCCATTGAGGAGAGTAGCTTGGGTGTAGGAGAGCAATACATAGACATAAGGGGCTTTCGAGGAACCTAAGGAGGGTAAGATATTCCCTGTAGTTGGACAAACCCAGAGAGGCATCTAGATCACTTCCAGCTTTGACCGCCATGGGATACAAAGTCAAGTTGGTCGAGAAGCCTGCGATGTTCGTTGGGGAAAAAAGGAGGTTCTCTCAGGGGCAATCAAGAAGAGGAACAACTTCGAGGGGGTGTTTTGAATCTCTTGGAAGCTTCAATCGGAACAAGGATGAGCAGAGGAAAGTCGCCTCTTCATGCTCCGTTGTGGCTGAACCAACCCGACGACAACCTAGTGGAGAACGAGCTCCACGGCCGAAAACTCAGAGACGACTAGCCGTGGATGTCTACCTTGGATCAATGAAGTTGATGGTGCCCTTAATAGCAGACGAGGAAGACCGGGTAGTGAGGTAATGCTCATCAGAGATCTCTCTCATGGTGGTGACCTGCAGCGACAGCCTCCTCGAGCTCACAAGGAGGAGGAGCGTGCAGAGGGGTGACTGGACGGTGGCGTCAAGTGTGTCTGGAAGAAGCCGAGGGCAGCCTTAATGGTTGACGAGGAGGGCTTGGTCGTGTAAGATTGCTCGACGGAGGAGCTACCTAGCGGCGACGCTCTGTTTCTGAGTCTCGCGAACAGATCGCATTGAACAGGAGAAAGAAAGAGAGGCGAGCGGTGTATCCAGACCGGGTCTAGTCTAGCAAAAGCAGAGAAGAACCAGGTCCAGATCACCAAACTGACCGGCCCGCCTTATGCAAGTGAAGCGCACCCTACAGGACACGTGGCGCATGGCGATTGGACGAAAAAGGTAAATCTTCAGTTAATATGTAGATCTTCCAAAATTCATAGTAAATAGCTCGATGATAAGAAAAATACAACTAAGGTACCAAAATTCTCAAACAAATGAGTAGAACACAGTAGAATGATAATATTAGGGTTTTGATGCATTAATAACAATGATATCATGTAAGATGTGTAATGCTTGTTTAATGGATAATATTTATTGAACGATGACCTAAAATTATGATAACATGTTAGTAAGTCTATAATCATTCTTATAATGCATATGATGTCAGATATGGTCATGTTGATGCACGAAAGTGTGTAATTTGCTTTATATGGCTATTTAGGGCTAATAATCCTAAATAAAATGTAGTACTTACAAACATGCTCAATAAATGACGAAATTTACAGAAAACTCTCATATAAGTAATTGGCAGATAATATGTAGATCTAAGATCAGTTTCATACACGAAATTGATGTTATATGAAGATGAACCTTAATACATGTCATGAAACCCTAATTTAAGTTAATGCATGTAACCTAAGGTTAATAGGTTCACATAATGATGGAAAACACGATTATCAGTTAATGAGTAAATAATCTAGAACATGACATAATTAAGATGATTCTAAGACAAGAAAGCAAGTAATGATGGGAATATACTAAAGAAATAAGCTAAATCCTAAAATGGACATAATTAGGGTTAAGATGAGATGTAAGATGATGAGAATCTGATGATAGTATATGATCTTGTCTTAATCAGGGTTGACCAGGATATAGATGATATCAGGAATATGTGATGATTAGGTTTATCTCTTGATCAAGGTACGCCATTACCTCTTACCTAGCTTATTATACAATATGCTTGTGTTATATGTAGTAAATACTTGCCATATGATATTTGATGAAATAATTGTTCTTGCATGATATGTTGCTTGAATTTCCATACTTATAGCTATGAACACATGAAACATAAGATATTAGATCCATCATATGATAGCACTAAACTCTTTTGTAGTACAGTGCATTGAAGTGATTTCAAACTCTTTGGTAGTAGATCACATGTGTTAGATCTCAAACTCTTTGGTAGTAGATCACACGTTAAATGATCTCAAACTCTTTGGTAGTATATCATAAGGCCTAAATACATCAAATCCTTGGGGGCAGATGTACGAGATATATGATGGAAATGTGCTTAAAATATATGTGTTCTCTTTCTTGTTAATGAATATCTTTTTGCCAGTATATGCTTTTCTTTATATTTGTTTAATGCTACCAAGTATTAGTTTTATCTTATTGCCAAGATATGATGAGAGGTATATAAAAGACATGTAGGCGTACTCAGTACAATATTCTTGAATATTGTGCTGACGTGTATCACATGTAATCTTTTGTTTAGGTTGTGGACATGTGTTCTTGAAGATCCAGGATAGTTGAGAGTTGTGTAGTGAGATGATGTACAGGTGGACATGTTGTCTTAAGATCCTATAGTTTAGTGGTAGTACATGTATATGTTAAAGTTTGATGTTTAATATGTAATGTTAAATGTTGTAACAATTCATGTTGTAATTATATGTTGAATGGTTAACATGTGTGTATGGTTTTATTATTGTTCATGTGAATGTGCTACTGATTGTTTCCTTCTGACTTCCTCTGATTTTCTTCTTCTTAGCCTAGTGTGTGGTGTTTAAATTGGTATTCTCACTGAGGTGAGGGTTTCAATTTAGATGTCACACATTAGATTAAGTTTTAGAAAATCTGGGGATGTCTCATAAAAGGTGTTATAGTTTTATTTCATGACACCTTCAGGTGGAGATGTTTGTCGCCTCCTTCTTCTTTAGTTCTTCCAGATAGAGTGGATAATTTCTTTTCCAGTCCTGGCTTTTGATAATGGTGGCAATTGCCTCTCTTGGTCACGCCTCCCTTGGCCTTGAGAGTTGAAGATGACTTGGGCTATTGGCTAGCATCAGAACCTTTCTTAGCCTTACCCTTGCCCTTGTACTTGGACTTGCCTTTCTTGCTACTGATCATAATCACAGAATTAGGCTTGTCCTTCTTCATCTATGTCTCGAGTGTCCTCAACATGCCCAACAACTCTGTCAATAGCTTGTCAAAGTTGTTCATGTTGTAGTTCATCACAAACTGACTGTAGGATTCTGGAAACGATTGTAGTATCACGTCAGTAGCCAACTCTTGGCTCAGGGGAAATCCCAGTCTTGTCAGGTTCTCCACGTACCCAATCATCTTGAGTGTGTGAGGACCAACTAGATCTCCGTCTGTCATGAAACACTTGAACAACACCCTGGAGACATCATATCTCTCTTACCATGCTTGATCTTCATACATGTTCTTGAGATGCTAAATCATCTCAATGACACCCATGTTCTCATATTGTCTCTGCAACTCGTGGTTCATGGAGCACAACATCAAGCACTTTGCATCAATGGAATCATTAGAATGATTCTTATAAGCATCCCTTTCTTCCTTTGGTGCGGTAGGAGCAGGTTCCTCTGGAACTGGAGTATCCAGGACATAAAGCTTTCACTCTTGAGTGAGAACAATTCTCAATGTCCTAAACCAGTCATGGAAGTTAGTCCCATTCAGCTTGTCCTTTTTAAGGACCGATCGCAAAGAAAAGTGATTGCTGTTTGTTGTCATTTGTACTACAAAAGCAAAATATGCAATTTAGTCCAAAACTCAATTTTTGGCTTATTTGATTTATTTGAAAAGTTGACGATATAATCCAGACTTTAACTAATTGTCGCTCCCACTATTTGGTTCAAATTGATAGCCCTCACCATCAATTCGGAAGATTGTAGCGTGCAATCTCCTAGTGGGTCAAGATTCATATTTCATCTAGTCATGAGTCAGCTTTGGCTGATCACCCACAATCTTGACTATTTAGGTAGGTCATCATGCCAATTGCAACATATGAAACTCTTGATGAATGAACATGCGCAACACCTTGCCATGAACATTATGTGCCTCCGGGCTTAGATGCTCTAAGAATCACCAGTTAAGTCTAACCCAAAAGCTGACACGGTAAACATGCACCCTACTTTGGAAGAACCTACATGTTTACCCTTCACACTTCTTTGAGATAGATGGAGCACCACACTTTGGCGTAACCTACACTTGGTCGTTCAAAATTTTCATGTGTTCTGCTAATGGAAGGCATAAAATACTTAATATTTAGATGAGGGATTTGGTTTTATAGGTACATATACATATCCAATCTTCACAATACATAGTATGTATCATATACATGTTATATCCCAAAGAAAACATGTGAAAAAATAAAAGCGATGATTATGGCCATCCTAATGTGATTCCTCGAGCCAAGAGGAATCATGGTCATCTAGGTCCACATCACATGCAACCTGTATAAGATGAACTCTGTGCTTTTCCTTTACTGGGTTTGATCAACTCATCTCCATAATTGATCGGCTCGCCATCAGGTCGGTCGGTTGGGTGCTACCAGTAGATCGGTTGGTTCCTCCAACTAATCGGTTCGCTTGGTCATCATGCATCTCCTCATGGCTGCCACCCGATCGTCTCGCTCCTCGAACTAGTCGTCTGGATCGCCAACCAATCGGTTCACTCCTTCAACCGATCGTTTCAATCGTCGTAAGGTTGTTCGCCGTTCTTTGACATAACATGTTATAAAAGATCTATCCTATTTTACATTTTAATAGGGAAACCCCGAGTTACATTTGGGGGGAGCAAAGGTAGGAAAGAAATCTCGAGTTATCTCGAGTTAAATCAGGAATAGGAGATAGGGAATCGGTGCGCAGACCAAGATGCAAGCAACCACATTCAACCAAGCACACAAACATAGGGTTTATTGGCCATAACCATGCTATACATCCACCAAAAAACTTGTTTAAGGGTGACACGTATCTAGTGTATTCATATTACATATCATATATGTATATTGGGATTTGTGGATTTAGGATTGAACATGCATAAAACCAAAAAAAATTCACATCGTATGCAATAAATAAAGGTGACAAACCAAAATTGATCATATCGATAATCCTAAAGTATAGAGCAGTTGACATGGCTCTGATACCACTGTTGGGTTATAGGGGAGACAGAGAAGGCAACGGAAAAAAATATTCTCCCAAACCCAGAATAAAGGAATCACATCAACGTCTATATAGGTTTTAAAGGCATACCTTATCCCAAGGCTTTCTCAATGACGTTACCTCACGACTTGCGTTGTCTTCACCTCCGGTCTTGGCTGGTGTCTGTGCAGCTCCTGGTCTCACTGAGACTGTCAGGATTGACAGCTATCCTCCGAGCAGAAGAAGTCTCCCGCCTCTGAAGTAGTCCACACAGACCACCTGGAACTCCGATCTCCTTGTCCTACAAGGAATCAGAAGGAGTCACACCCTCTTGTCGGCGTACTAGTCACCGACACACTCTTGTGCAACCAATTGCTTTTCTGCAGTTGTCTTTCCATTGTTGTGCCTCCCTTATCGGGTAGCACTTGCTCAGGCTCTCTCGGTTACCAAAGCCAGAGAGAACAAAACTTTGCAGAGCAACTGGTATCCTGAGTTGTTGTTCCTGAGAAGCCCCCACTACCCCTATATATATAGGAGGGTCATGGGACTGGGTTCTCTATCCCGGGCAATGCGGGATTAAAACAGGAGTAGAAGGATTCAAGATTTTTTCACAAAAACAACCAACTGCACCACCTGAACCGATCGTTTCATACATGAAACGGTCGGTTGGGGGGTTGAGCCGATCAGTTCACACCTCAACCGATCGGTTGGGGCACTTGAGCCGATAGGTTCACTTCTGAGCTGATCGGTTTGTGATAATGGTCCAAATCAAATTGACTTTCATATTTATTTCTGATTAATCAAATATTAATCCTTGTCCAAATCAAATTTGTACAAGTGAAACAAATTGTATTTGCAAAATAGTCTTCTAAATTTCCAAACATTCTCAGTTGGTCCATGAACTGATCGGTTCAACAATTGAGCCGATTGTTTCATGATACATGAGTGGATCATCTCACCAGTTGATCCAATCAGTTCACCAACCTAAGTCGATCGGTTCAACTCTTGAGTTGATCGGTTGGGGCAACAGACTATGCAAAATCAGTCAATTGCAGTTTCAATCAGTCTGATACTCTAATCAATCGGTCCAACACCTTGAACACTATGATTTTGAGCTATCAATCGATTTAGTGTTTAATTGAACAACTAAACTCCTTTAGTAATCAATCTAAACATGATTTGTGGATAAACTCCTCTTCCAGGTTAAATCCAATGTGTGTGACCATGCATGTCCATTTCACGTTGGCAGTGAAACTCCATAACATTTATGACTTCACAAGAAAAGAGCGGTGCCTAGTCGCACATCAGTGCTACCCAAGTGAAAAGGAAAGTTGGAGAACAACTTTCAATCCTACAATCTGTGAATGGTGTTACAGTGAATGTATAATTCCTTTGTCACTGATATCCCGAATGAACTCAAGGCATGGAACAATCATCCTATCAACGTTCATTCACTTTCTTGATCTCAGAGTAGATTGGAGGAGATATATATGACATCGATATCATATACTGATTCACACATGCATGCACATGCCTATCTCAATCCTACTCATCAAGTGGCCATGGATATCAAACTCCCTCAAGAGGGACAAATCCCATATCTATCACTCACCCCTCAAAAGCCCCATGTGTCAAAGCCACCCAATCATCACCTTTATAACAACCCATGTTTCAGGACTGTGTTTGATGGTATCAAAGTGTACCCAATGACATGTGTTGAGTGTAGTGAATTTAGGTCAAAGAATCACACTCACCACCATCACTGTGAGAACTGACTGTGACTACCAAGTCATGGTTCCATGTGTCAAACTCACGGTGGGTCTTTCTGGTACACTTGTTCTCTTACAAGTACCTATGTGTTTGGTTTGATATCTCCATATCATGACTAATGAGATTTTGTCATCAACCAAAACCACAGTCTAGTCTTGTGTGTCATTGTTGTCTATCTACCTTCCACAATGACATCCGACTAGGGACATAATAAGAATGTACAAACTCTTAGAATCTATATGATCTCATCGTTCAGGTCCTCAACCTGAAAGCATACGTCATTGAGTACTGTCATTGTCTAGACATTCAATCTATTCTATCATTATCTCACATGATTGAACCAGAAAGAATTGGAAGCTTGCCTTTGATCTTTATCAAATCAATCTTAATGTATCCCACCAATCATCCCATGATTGGCTCTCAGGGCATACATACCAACATGTATGCATATATCTTATTGTTTTTTCACCATGTAATAAATTTTTTGAACTAAATGATGGTCATATTTCTCCATTTTTTTCTTTCTTGTGTCAACTTGTGTACATGTATGACATGTTTTGACAATATCTTTTGAAAGAATCAACAAAATGAGATTATTTTTTTGGTCAAAAAAATGAGATTAATTTTTTGGTTTACTTATTTGAGACAATTGGAGTTCTATTTATCCCATCAACTAGGCTCGATTCGACAACCTCTTAGTCAACTTTCCTTTACTAAAATGACATTCAATTCAGTTTACTATATGATATATGGAAGGTAAATTGTCACCCATGACCTAGAATTGGCACGATTCCATCATATTAGTTCAATTGAGAATGAACAATGACATATTCATCATGTTGTTGTGTTCAAGATTTTTTATTTGAATGATCAAGTCCTATTGTGGGCCAAGTGGGAGAGTATTAGAAGAATATATAACAATAGAATAATGTGTCTCACATAATGTACAAAACCATTTCAACATAAATTAGTTCCTATTTGAGGGGTTTTGAAATTAGGGTATATAAAAGAAATAAGTAAATACACTCTCGGGTCCCATTCATTTGAAAATGTTCCACTTTATCCTCTACTTTAGGTTACTTCCTCTCTAAATAATGAGTATAGAGTATAACTATATAAGAAGGGGACAATTATGAATGAAAGGATTCACTTTAATATTCTCTCTTATCATTTAGAAAACAAGAACAAAATGAAGGAGAGATAAAGGAGTTATCACAATAGAAGACATGGTAGATATGGAGCAAAAAGAAACTAGAAATTTAAGTAATTGTGTTGTAGTAATTTTCAAGGAAAAATTGTCTAGGTGCATTGTAAGCAATAAAAGTAAGGAATAAATAGACAAGAGTGTAAAGATTCACATGAATATGTTTTTCTTTTCAATTGAAGGAATTGATCAAGGAACTAATCTTACTTAAATTATTTTTTATCTATATATAAATGTCGTAGATGATCTAAATTGTCTTACAAACATCTAATTTGATGTGTATTTTTTCCCAATATAAGATTTTTTCATCTATTTAACGGTATAACTGACACGGTGGTGGCCACATTAATGTATATAACACACTAGACTAGAATATAATTCAAAAAGGAGAAAATAAAAAATAAAACATAAGTAAATATGTGTTATGAATGTCATAAATGCTCTCTAATTTGTTAGTGAATTCCTAATATCAAAATGTCCTCTACTTAGATTGAGATTTTGTGACCATTTCTTAATATGGTTTGTTCTATCTTTTATCTAACGACATCTAAATATTTCTATAGCATCAAATAGAGAGTATGGGGGATAACTGAAAAATCCCCATATAATATCCAAATAGAGAGTATGGGGGATAACTAATAAATCCCCATCAGATAAGTATTTCTCATGGTCCAATCCACCATCCAAGGAATAGCTTAATTGAGCATCTTTGGGGGGTTTCAGGTCCACCCCATCTTTAGCATTAATATACCACATGTATCTTGAGTAAGTAGAATAAAAAAGAGGTGACGGTGAGTCTTATCCAACTTTCTATAGAGAATGAAAGTTGTAATTAGGACAAATTCTCAACCCTTAATATGATCAAAGATAGGGAAATTGTGAACGATGAACCTATACTTGTAGAAACTCCACTTGCGTATGTGGATCATATTCCATAGGAACATATCCCATGGAACACATGGAGCGAAGAAAGAAGGGAGAGCCCAAATTTTGAGCTTAGCATGCCAAATTTCACATGTCCCCTATCAGTACTTAATCACCCTCCACCTCTTTCCACTTCCAGCACATAGTCCTCCAAACTCTGGAGGAGTTAATCATATTTCCAGTTGGAATTTGGGTTCTTGAGAGAAGTGTCAATTCTTTTAAAGGTCGTCGTAGTGTCCATATCCACTAAATCACGTATATTAAGTCCTCCTTCATAGTATATTATGGGTACCGTAGACCTAGAAACCATATGGATTTTACCACCCTAGATGAATGATCTCGTTGTTGTGGAGCTTCTCAAGAAAGACATAGGCACCATAACCAGATTTTTCCATCCAAAACAATCCTAGAAAGGACCAACCTCCTACCAAGGGACAGTTGGACACCTATCATCTGGATACATCCTCCCTAAGGCTATCAATGCAAGAAATAAAGTCTTTGCACCTAGTCTTGTTGCCACTTAAGGGTATACCCATATAACTCATAGGGAAGGTTCCCTACATCAGTCAACATCCATCTTCAAGTGACCCCTCATAATGTCACATGATCTAGAGAGGTAGACTCTAGATTTTATTTCACCAAGGTAAAATCCAACAAGAATCTAAAATTTCTTCATCATCTTTCTAAAATTCATTTGTTTTGTCTTAGTTACTTATATGGTTATGAGATTTTAAATTGTAACAAATGATTTGCATTGACATTCTTATATATGTGATCTAGAATTTCTTTAATCTAAAGTAATAATCACATAACCCTATCAATTGACTATGTGCCCCATGTAATGTTTGCTTATACTTGATAAAGTAAATATACATCATGATTAATATAATTTGAATACCATAAAATAGATGATCATAAATGATTTATTATTTTTTGATCCATATTTTAATTATAAGGAATGAATGTAAATCCTGACTAATCTCTTATCAATCCTATACCTAAATGATCCTCAGCTTGTCGGATTTGTTCTAAAAGACTATGGTAGTGAATTAAATTTTGTGTTTTAGGGATAGTTATTGATAAAAATGGTTATACTACATCTTTCATATTAAACTAATGACCTACAAAAAGATATATGATTAGGTGATTCCACATAAAACCTTATTCCATGTAAGTGTAAAGTGTCCTCATGTTGATTAGAGGCATGACGTGTAGCACAAATATGTATTTGTGTGTCCACATGAATGTTTGTTCCTATTTTTTATACTATGATAGCACTCGTTCCTTGACTGGGATGAACAATATTTATTTTCTTCCTACCTAAGAACATATGTGACAATCTCTAAGGTTTATGTCAATGACTGGAACAAGATACAATATTAATCACTTTAGGGAAACACTAGACGATGTTAGAATTAGAATGAACAGTACTAAAATAAATAGTAAATATTGCAAATTCATCATTTATTCTTATATGTTATCATACTTCCAGACTATGTTGGGGAATGATACATGTTCTACAATATTTATTTATATTAAATAAATTTAAAGTTACAAATAAGATTGATTCAGCCTCAGATACACCCATCCAATTGACGTTGCTAGATGCGTCCTAGGCACACAGTTGGGCTACAAAATTTATGACCCTAAGACACACATCCAAATACACAGAAACCCTTTTGTGATAGCACATAGGTTCATATTATATAGGTTCATATTATATCATAGAAAGAGGAAAGTTTGAGGTCAAACCTAGAGGAGTAACTAGAGCGTAGTTTGCTTAAGTAGGTCAATAATGCAGAGACTAGGGTTAAAGGGCATGATATAGGATTTCAAGTTAAAATAATGTCATCAAGAAAATAGTTAAAGATGGCAAGAATAAAACCTAAGATAACCCTAGCTAGTTAAGACTACAAATATTAATCAATAGGAAAAAAGGAAATTATAATAAAGCAATGGAGAACCAGTTATCCCGAAGAACACATCAATAAACCAATTCTAATAAGCAAACTAAGAGAGAATCTAGACAAGGCAAAAGAAAGTTCTCAACTAAAAATTTGAGAAGAAGAGAATGTCAAGGAATCACACTAGAAATTGTCAAACTAGAGAAATCACAAGTAAATACAAGAGAGAACTAACGATCTTCACAAGTAAAACTAGAATGAACACGGCAAGTGACTAAGAAGACAAGTAAAAAAGCTAATTGGACTAACACTAGCTATGAAAGCAAGAAAATTTAGGTCTTAAGTAATTATCAAAAGTGTGGGTGTTTGGGGTAAAGTGTCTATCAACTAGGTTGAGGGTCATAACCTGCAAGCATCAATCATTCATTTAGATTATGAAACAAAACAAGAAATCTAAGTGATAGAGAATTTCCCTAAACTACTAGTTGATTATTGATGGAATAGGGTGTGCATAGGGAAACGATTCCCTATCATCAACTTTCCAACTCTACAAGTTTCATTTTACTAGGGTTTAGGTGTAATTCAATGAATAAGTAAAAAAATTTGGTTTCTTGGATGGATGCTCTTATGGAAAATGAGGGGTTTCACATAAGTGTTTCCACACTAGATACTTAGAGCTATCAACAAGGTGTATGAGAATTACTTGATATATAGGATTTGTTTCTATCTAAGGATCCAATAGTTGACCAAAGAGAAAATCCCAAAATAGATACATATCACATCTCTACCCTATAAACTAGGTGTTTTTAAGCAAAAATCACAAACTAATCCATTGGAAACAAGATTTAAGTATATTATAATCATTAGCTTATGAAATCATAGTGTTCACATAATATTTCCCCCCAAAATGGTATCAAAATCACAATTCACACCGCAAAAAACCCACCTAGGGGCTTAGATACTCAAAATGAAATAAAGAGAGAAACAAGAAAGAGTGGAAGAGTAAAATGCTTTGAAATCTTGGTGAAGACTCTACCTTCTTCACTATAGTCGTATATAGTCAAGATCCTTCCACCTTGGTGGATAAAAAACATGGAAATGATGATATGAATGGTCAAAACCCTAGAAGACTAGGGTTTTGAGGTGGAAGAAGGTGAAAATGGAGTGTAGGTAGGTGACAGATACAATGATTTCTCTAGGGGTGCTTTGAATGCTCAAGGAAGGTAACCTCCTACTCCCAGTCACCACCAATATTTATATACTTCTTGGGAGAATAAGGTTAAGTGGGGGCATTTAGCTAAAAAGATAGTCGAGGAGTAGTTTGGTTTGGTAGTAGCATGACCATTCAAAATAGAATGGTTGTGGTGGTAGGAAGGGGGAATGGGTGTGTTGAGAATGAAAACCATGGTAGTAATGGAAAAAAGTCACTAGATATCTGAGTTTTTGGGGGCTGGTAGAAGGATAATTTTGGGCATAATCATTTTGGCAGTTGAGTGGAACGACTATGTTGGGTAGCACATCCGTGTTTAGGAGGTTGAGCGTGGGTTGTTCTCCTTGGCACATGTGTTATGGGAGCTTGGAAACAAAACCATATTGGATCACATGATCGTTCAGTGATCTTTCTAGCACGATCATTCTGGCCAATACAGTTGTACTACTAGGCTTGTTGGAGTTGCTTCAATGTTGAACGTCTAGTGTGATTTTTCACTTGGTGGAATTACCATTTTGTGGTGCCATGGTCATGTTGATGTTCTTCTTATGCACTTCAATCTTGAATTTGTTTATCTTTGAGGTTCTTTGCCTTAGCTTGATCATTAACCACTTCGTCTAGGCTGAGGCAGTTCTTGGGCTTTATTTAGGCTCCTTCAAGGGTGAAGGCAGTATAAGATCCTTCTCCTTCTATTTGTTCCATCCAAAGCATGATTGAAGTACATAAAAAGCATGAAAAGAATATTTATAAGTGAATTTGACAGTAAACCATTTATTGGGAGAAATAACATGCATTCTAACATGTCTAGGTATGATTGAAGATAATGTTAGCACAAGTTGAGAACCTAAATTAGGGATGCATCACCACCCAAAACTTAAAACATATGTCCCCTTAAGTATGTTATATCATAGTCTCATTCTCAAATCATTCAAGAAAGACATGTGTGAATGCAATCATCGTAATGTTCATTGACTTCCTAGAGTTCACATGTGTAATTAGGCATGCAATCAACTACTCTTTATTCTTCCTCCCATGTTTGATGCAATTCAAGAATAGAGCACAAGAGATTCAATATGCAACACCAATCACATATGTAAGTCATGTCACTTTCATAATTCTCTGGGTAGAGCATGTCATGCATCACATACATCAAAATTTTTAAATTGTTGTTTTGCTTCCTAGGACTCAATTATACACTTCATGTAGGCCTCTGATGACCCACTTGTCTTCTGTAGGAGTATACAAGATAAGTTTATTTTCCCTAATGCTAATATGCATAAAAAGATAATAAAGGTTGTGGAAAGGAGTGGGTGCAATTCCATAGAGCAACCTTTTAAAAAAAAATTCTATTTTGAGGTGCTATTACATAGAGGCTCCTCTTATTTATTTTTTTCTTTACCCCATGTGTAAGGAGGGAATGTGGTGGTTTAAAGAAGAGAGGGGGTCTAGGTATGGCTTCCCCAAACTTTTAGAGGATGTTCAAGGCTAATATGTTCACTTTGGCATCCTTTCATGTGGTAGAGAGGTAAGGAAATGATGGAATAATTGTTGAGTCAAAGAGGGGTAATAAGTAATAAGAATGCATGTATAATTTCATTAAAGATAGATACTCCAAGCAACATTCACCAAAACAGACAAACAATCCATATGCAAAATAATGGAATATCACATTCTTTCCACATTTAATGAATATTTCCAAGCATTCCGCTTGCAGGAATCATGTTTTCATTAGAACATTCAATTTCCTACAAGTGTCTTGGAGCACATGAAAAATTATGACATAGAACTCAATTATGTAGCAAACGTCATTAATGGGTTGCATTATCCGAGTTTTCATCAGTCACACTTCAATAAGTATAGATTAGATTGAAACAAACCATTGGGAAACCGATTTAAGCTTTGCCGAGATTGTCCAAATAGTGTCATATTACCCTAAGATCACATCCAAACCAACCCTACAAAGTATTAAATAGCAAGAAAGAAAATCCTAGATGCTAACTCACAAGAAATTACTAAAATATACATGAAATGCAAATGCATGGAAAGGAAAAAAGAGACAAAGTTTTGAGAAATTATGCAAAAATGAAATGCATTTATGCAAAGAAATAAAATTCTAATCTAGTTTAAGCTATTGTAGACATACAAATCACAAAAAATGGTGAGACACATGCTCAGATAGGGGAAGCAAGCATCAAAATGAAAATGAGAATAGAGTATATACTACCTTACCACCCCAAACTTTTGAATCATATTGTCCTCATCATGAAACATAATTTTATGAATGATAAAATGTTGTCAGTATGGTGGCAGATCCTGTGATGGTCCCACTTTTAGTGGAGGGTGTTGGTAGTAGATGTCTTGATAGTCTACATGTGGAGGCAGGTATGTCTCTTGGTATCCAGATAGTGCTCCCAGAAATCCTTCCCCACTAGGAGTTTCTCTTAACATGCACATACTGGTTGTGATACATATTAGTTGATAATATGGTGTATTTGTTGTTGGTACAACCACATGACATGTTGTGTCCTCTATATCCCCTTTGTGAATGGATAGCAAAAATTTTGTATGCATTTGTTTGAGGTGGTTGTGAATCATAATCATCCCGTCATACCTTGGTGCGTTGAGGCTGTTGTAGAGTTTGCTTCTTCATAGGTACATTTGTGTCCCTTACCCATCTAGTATATCCAACAGTGGTGCCATGTAGCCTTCTTGGGGGTTTTCACTTACCAAATGACAAGTTCCCACATGGAATCATTAATGGGCCCCACATCATCCACCAATACATTGGTGTGATAGGGAAAGTCTAGGGTGCCAAGGTACCCCAGTTTCAAGTTGAAGATGATCATTTAATTCCTTAGGGAAATCATTTGGGACATTACAAGATAGTTCAAGTCAACATACTTGGCCCCCTCTATTTTTGAAAGGCCATCTAGGTCACACTCTATGGCTAAACTAGTGTAAGTAACTGCCCCCTCACCAGTATGAATGGGTTATTTCTCTTTCAAGGGATCATTTTCAAACAGTCCATCATAATTTCCACTAGATTGACATAGTCAACATTTTCCATGATGGCCATCACAAGCATGTCTTTTTGGGAGCATCATCCCTAATTATCAAATCAGAAAAAAAATAGTGTTAGCTAAGACTCTTTGAATCTACCTTATTACAGTGTTATGAAACCCACTTGTATTAATTTTCCCAATGAAATACTTTATTAGCTGGTGAACCTCTCCCACACTGGTGAACAATTTTACCTCCCAATATTGTCCCATTTTCCCTAATTAAACTTCTTCATGATCTTGAGGGTTGGAACAAAAAATTCTATTGAGGTTTATTCCTTCAAAAGATTTGTGGAATCCTTAGATCTAAACCTAATTGCAACCTCAACTTGATAATGAAAATTTCCCAATTACCAAAAAAAATCCTGGATGGTCTCAATGTAGGTATCTTGGACCTCAGTCATCACTTATATGACCTCATCTTGTCATGAGTTTCTTGATATAAAAGTGGATTCCCATGACTTTCATGGTAAACATGCATTCACAAAATATGTGAATCACTCTCCTTATAATACACTCAGAATGCAAAGGCCTCACAAAAACGTTCTTGCTAGATCCTCTACCATAAGGTCTACTTCAAGCTTGGAAAAAATTTCTACCATCTCATCCTCCATTTCTCTACTCTATGTGGGCTCTGATCTCCAAACCACGATATAAACACGATTTAAACGTAGCGGAAACGGTTCGATTAACAGCGGAAGACAAAAATCACAGAAAATTAAAACTTTTCGAGCTAAGAGCTTGAATCCATAAAAACTTCTTTCATAAAAGGAGATAAACTGTTTACATCTTTGATAATTACTTCTTGAGTAATTATATACAACATGATACAAAATCTCAAGAATCTCAGAATCAAAATCTCAGACCAAAAGACTCCAAGGACCTGAGAGTACAGAGAACACATAGGACTGACTATCTAACTACACAACTCAGCAGTCTGAATCTCCACCTGAGATTTACTGCTGCTCCTGGTGCTGCTACTGCTGATACTGTCCACCTGCAGACTGATTCCTTTGTCCTCGACGACCACCTAAAAAGATTGAAATCTACGGGGTGAGACAATTTTAAATAATTGTCCCAGCGAGAGTTATAACTCTTCGCCAGAAGCTTTATTATAACAATTCAAGAACAACATAGGCAATAAAAGCTTTAAGGTAATCAACAGCAGATTGTTATCAATTAGAACAACAACATTTAAGGAATATGAAGAACATGTATACTAAGTAATGTATCTTCAATCAATGTATCTCGTGGATCAACCTAAGCAGATATGCTACGCGGTTGATTATGTTTTACAAACATCATTATGCCCTGCGGAGATGAGGTATACCGCTCATACTCCAACCGATCACTATTAAGTCGCATCGGTATCATACATAGGTCATCAAAAGAGCCGGATTCTTATGACCTCATCTTCCTCAGTCAGTGTGAGGATCAACATGCAGGACATCTAATGTCTCTGCTACTATAGCTTACCAGGGTATTCTGGTACTTCGCTATTAGTGTCACAGTGGCATTCTGTACTCTCTTCACCATCGAAAGATTTCTTGTTTATCTCTCATCGATTGCGGCATAAAAGACTTCCTCGGGAGATTAGTGTTACATCACCCCGGCATAACCCATAGTGAAGGATTGATGGATTAAGATACATCTACATGAATTCCTACACTAGGATGTAAGGACATTCACATCCATTTTCCCCACATACTCAAAAGTATGTGATCCAGGAGTTCCCTTAGGAAAACCTGTTTCACCATCATTTAACTCCTGACAATGATGGATCTATGATCAGGGCTCTACATGGTATGATTATACTTGATTAGTTAGGTACATTTTAGTATTCTTTTAACATCATACATGTTTTCAAACATTAATCATTAGAACAACAGTTATGAAAGTAGAATACTAAATGTATCAAGTCTTAACTCACATAATCATCATTTCTCAGTACTCTCATCACAAGTCATCTCTTAAATCATGACCTTGATGGTATTCATGGCTCTCACAGCCTATCAATCTCATAAGATGCTATTAACAAGGCATCAGGATAAATCACTTATTCATAAAGCTAACAACATGCTTTCAATGAATATAGTATCATCATCCATACCTGGATATGATCATCCTCATATAGGAACCTGCATGGTTAAATCAACTGATAACAATAAATAACTCATTTAAAGAAGTTGTATCTCCCTACTCATACAAGAGCTAGGTTTCCCTGATTTTCATCAATTAGGGTTTACTATTCACAATACATGTCATCATCCTAGAATTAGGGTTTACTATTTACCTATTGGTGAATTGATCTCATAACATCACCATGTATGAGAAACATCATCATTAAAGTCCTCAGATAAGATTAAGATTCGTCAATTATCATAAATAGAGTTTTCATGATCTCACATAGGTGGATCATACCCTAATCATGTACATTCATATATATTGAAGGTATTTTACTTGGATTTCAACCATAATTGGGATTTTCTCTCTCCTCTTGCTCATAGGTGATGATTACATCCCTCTAGATCGGGTTAGGTCTAATCAACATTGATAAGCCTAGCCAAGTCATCACCATTGTAACCATTGGGGTTTGCATGATAAAAAGGGGTTACCTACTTGAATCCATAAAGGGTATTTTGGTAAAGTTCACCATTGATCATAACATGGGTTAATATACTAACCACTTGACCCTTAATGTCCCTAGGTATCATTAGGGTTTAGGTTGAACAACCATCAAACCATCTAAGCCTTCAAGGCATTAGGCAGACTTATCCTTAAAAGTCCCCAATAGGTTTCAAACCTTCAACCTTCAAATGATCCTGAGATCGTTTAAGGTTGTAGAACGTTTAGCTTTGGTTGACTTCAAGACCGCATGACACTCAAGACCGTTTACCCTTAAACGATCTTGAGGTCGTTTGCCCAAGATGGGGTGAAGACCGTTTAGTCATAGTTTGACTTCTGAAGTCGTTTGAGCTCATTCGGACCTGAAGTCGTTTGAACTCATTCGGTCCCGAAGTCGTATGAACTCATTCGGTCCCGAAGTCATATGAACTCATTCGGTCCTGAAGTCGTATGAACTCATTCGGTCCTGAAGTCGTATGGTCCTAAAAGCTCAAGATCGCATGGACCTCCAAGGTTTTTCAAAGGGTAAACTCGATTAGGGTTTCCTATGTTGAAGCCTTCAATTGGTCTCAAGCTTGCTAACCACTTATCAATTGAGACAATTAGGGTTAGCCTTAACCAATTGGTCACTCAATTGATCCTCAATTGATATCCAATTAGGGTTGGAGTTGGTTCAATTAAGGTCTATAAACATTCAACCATCAACACTCAACAATGTGAATCAAATCGAAGTTGATCCCATCAATTGACCTCCAATCGGGCTCAAACTTGGCCCAAACGGTCTTGGGATTGTTTGGATAACCTCCAAACGGTCTTGAGACCGTTTCCCCAAGAATTCATCAAAATCTAAGTTGATTTGATAGGGGTTGAACCTTAATTAAGTCACAAATCAGCAATTTGATTATTTCAATAACCCACTATAATTGGGCCCTCAATTGATCAAAATACCTTAACCCTAGACCTCCAAACGGTCTTGGGTTGACACCAAACGGTCTTGAGACCGTTTGGATGAGTTCCAAACGGTCTTGAGACCGTTTGCCCATCCATCCTTTGGACTCTAGTGAAAATTCATCAAGGTTTGATCTATTGAGTTGATCATCACATCAATACTTAATTGCAATATGATTTGGTACCTTTGGACCTTCAATTGGTCAACTATACTTTACCCCAGACCTCTAAACGGTCTTGGGTGATCCCCAAACGGTCTTGAGACCGTTTGGATTATTCCCCAAACGGTCTTGAGACCGTTTGGGCTAATCAACCCAAAATCACAAATTAACTCATTGGAATTTCAGCACTGATTTCAATTAGGATTTGCCCTATTAATTAACCTTCAACTCATAACTCGTTTGGAAGTAATCCATAAAATTTGGTGAGTCATTAATCAACATCATTATGAACAGTAATCCCAAACGGTCAATGCTTGGTCAACCATCTTAAATGGTCTTGAGACCGTTTGCCCAAAAAGGGAAAATTAAACAGATTGAAAATCAGAACTTAATTCAATTGGATTTGCTAATTGATTTGTTTATATATCACGATTCCTTTGGAGTTAACCCCTCAAATTTTGTGGGTGATTAACCTACATAATTATAAACAAGATTCCCATACGGTCCTCGCTTGGTCAATGCGACCAAACGGTTTTGAAGGCCGTTTGCCTTCATACGACCCTGAAACCGTTTGCCCACCAAACGGTTGTGTAAACCGTATGGGCAATTGGTGGAGGTCGTTTGGTAAAGTGGAAATCCGTGGATAAGCATAGGAATTAACGCCCTTATCTTCTACCTCAAGAACAGTAGCATTTCTTCACGATTTTGCTTGCAAGGATGCAAGGGAAGATAGGGAAGAAGAAGAACTAGCAACTATATGTATAGAAAAAGATGTATAATCAAAGCATAAGGTTTAGAGTTATAAAACCCGCCTAAAGGTTGTTCCTTGAGCTCCAAGCTTCCAAGCTTCAGGTATTTAATGGCGTCTTTGAGCTCCACAGGTCTGCCAAGGTGAATTCTCCAAGGAAAAGTTGGAAAGGAATGGCTAGAAAGATAAAGCTAGGTGAGCTAGCCATGAATTCAACCTTGAAATCGAGTTTCCTCCATGAATTCAAGCAAAAGGGATGATCCAAACTTACCTTGAACTCCCTGGTAGTTCTCGTATGCTCCAGAGCTCTGCCTTAGTCGGTTTGAGAAAGGGGGATAAGTGAGGGAATGAAAGAAACGTTCCTTTGCTTGCAAAGGAAGTGGTATATATATTTTGGGTGAAATTTCTCCATAAAGCTTCTACTTTATCCCATTTCTCATCTAAGTCCTTCCTTTCTTCTTTGCTCGTCCCTACCCCTTATGTCTAAGGACAATCTCCTTCTAAGGTCAAGAATTGAAGGCAAAGAAGATCGACCCATTACTAAAGTATACATATAAAAGAGCTATTATACTTATTCCTTGATTATTTAATCACAAAGGTGTTCTTTATTATATGATTATTCAAATGAAGTGCCCTCTTCATCATTCTACTCTAAATGATGACAAAAGTTATAAAAGATATTTTAGAAGATGAAATTTACAAGTTGCACTCCAAATTTTGGGTAAATTGCATTTTACCCCAAAACTAGGGTTTCAAGCACAGGGATTGCTTCCACAGCTGCACCTTGGTGCTCAAGCTTGGGAAATCCTTCAAACTTTACCATAATCATTATTATGATGCCTCAACATCAAAGGAACATCTCAACATGTGCAAATTGCAAGTTAACCCTTCTAAATGGGTAAATTGCACATAGGTCCCTATATTACAAAACAATACTAAAACGTTGTTCAATTAGGGAAGAAATGGAAATATGTGTTCCTCCAGAGTTTAATTACATGCCAAAAGATAATCACCAGTATCTTAATTACATAATTAGGCAAAACACCTAGGGTTAACTCATAACCCAGGTCAGGGATGTTACAAATTATCCACCCCTTACAAGGATTTTGTCCCCGAAATCGATAAAACGTATTAAGAGAAAAGAGCAGGGTATTTCCTTCTCATCTCCTCCTCTAGTTCCCAAGTGGTTTCTTCAACACCACGGTGGTTCCAGAGGACTTTCACAAGGCTTATATCTTTCTTCTTTAACTTTTTAGTTCTACTATCAAGGATTGACACCGGTCCTTCCTCATAAGTTATATCTTCATTCAATTCTACTTCCATAGGTTGTAGAACTGACTCGGTATCTGGGTGACATTTCCTCAGCATAGAAATGTGAAACACAGGGTGTAACCTCTGTAACTCTGGTGGCAGCTCTAGTTTATATGCTACCTTTCCAATCCGTTCAATGATTGGATAAGGCCCCATAAATCTAGGAGCTAACTTCCCTTTTCTTCCAAAACGAAGAACTCCTTTCCAAGGCGAGACTTTGAGATACACTCTGTCTCCGACCTGCAACTCTAAGGGTCTACGACGCTTGTCAGCATAAGATTTCTGCCTATCCTGTGCAGTCTTAATCTGTTGTTGTATTACCTTAATCTTTTCTGTAGTTTGCTGCACAAGATCAGGTCCTAACAACTGATGCTCACCAGTCTCATACCAACACAAGGGTGATCTACAACGTCTACCATACAAGGCTTCATAAGGTGCCATATCAATACTATGCTGATAGCTATTGTTATAGGCAAACTCTATCAAGCTTAGGTGTAGATCCCAACTTCCGGTAAATTGGAGAACACGTGTTCTCAACAGGTCTTCCAAGGTCTGTATGGTCCTTTCCGACTGTCCATCAGTCTGTGGATGAAAGGCCGTACTAAACCTTAACTGGGTGCCAAAATCATTATGAAGTCGTTCCCAAAAATGACTAGTGAACTGGGGACCTCTATCAGAGACGATAGTAGCTGGAACCCCGTGCAAACGCACTATCTCATTTATGTAAATCTGTGCGAGCCTCTTAGCAGTGTAGGTTGTCTTGACAGGTAAGAAATGCACTGTCTTAGTCAACCTATCAACAACTACCCAAATGGAATCATGTCCTTTACTTGTCCTGGGTAGGCCAACAACAAAGTCCATGGTAACATGGTCCCACTTCCACTGTGGTATGGGTAAAGGTTGCATTGTTCCTGCAGGCTTCTGGTGTTCAGCTTTAACTTGCTGACACACAGGACACCTCAGAACAAACTCTGCAACATCCTTCTTCATTCCAGGCCACCAATACATATCTTTCAAGTTTCGATACATCTTGGTGCTCCCTGGATGCATGGCATACATCGAAGAATGAGCTTCTTCCAGGACTAACTTCCTCAAGTTGTCCACATCCGGCACTATCATCCTCCCATGATAACTGGCTATTTGATCATCTGAGTCATGGAAACCATCTCATTTCTCACTACCATACTCCGATCTAATCTGCTGAACTACAGTATCACCTTGTTGTGCTTCCTTAATCTGCTCTCTAAGGGTAGGTTTAATATGCATCTCAGCTAACAACCCGGCTAACAATGACACCTTCAACTGCACATTGTCTTGTCTCAAAGAGATAAGCATATCCCTTCTAGAGCATACTAAAGAGTTTAGTTGTGCCCTTTCCATGGTTGATGTTGCTGATTTCCTACTCAAGGCATCAGCAACCACATTAGCCTTCTCCGGATGGTAATCAATCGTACAATCATAGTCCTTGATTAATTCCATCCAGCGGCGTTGTCTCATATTAAGCTCATGCTGAGAGAAGATGTACTTAAGGTTCTTATGGTCAGTGAAAATCTGAAACGTCTCTCCATAAAGATAATGTCTCCAGATCTTCAGGGCATGAACTACAGCAGCTAACTCCAGATCGTGTGTCGGATAATTCTCTTCGTGTTTCTTAAGCTGTCGAGAAGCAAAAGAAATTACTTGTTTATCCTGCATCAACACACACCCTAGTCTATTCTTAAAAGCATCACAGAAAACTATATATCCTTTGCCTTGCTCAGGTAGCACAAGTATGGGTGCACTTGTCAACTTCTCCTTCAATAGCTGGAAAGATTGCTGACACTTATCACTCCAAACAAAAGGAACATCTTTCTGGGTCAACTTAGTCAAGGGTAAGGCTATGGAACTGAAATTCTTAATGAACCTTCGATAATAGCCTGCTAACCCTAGGAAACTTCGAATCTCCGTCGGCGTCTTCGGTTGTTCCCACTGTCGTACAGATTCTACCTTTGTAGGGTCAACACGAATTCCCGATGCAGATATCACATGTCCAAGAAAAGATACCTCCGGCAGCCAGAACTCACACTTGCTAAACTTAGCATACAGCTTGTGTTCTCTTAGCAAGGTCAAAGCTTGGCGAAGATGCTGCTCATGCTGCTGAGCATCCTTGCTAAAAATCAGAATGTCATCTATGAAGACGACAACACATTGATCGAGGAAAGGTCAAAAAACTATATTCATGAGTTCCATGAATGCAGCTGGTGCATTGGTTAGTCCAAACGACATAACTGTGAACTCATAGTGACCATATCTTGTCCTAAAGGCAGACTTGGATATGTCACTATCCTTAATACAAAGTTGATGATATCCAGACCTCAGGTCTATCTTTGAGAAGACGGTTGCACCATGCAACTGGTCAAAGAGATCATCAATCCTCGGCAGAGGGTACTTATTCTTTATCGTTACTTTATTGAGTTGTCTATAATCAATGCACAATCGCATTGACCCATCTTTCTTTCTAACAAACAAAACCGGAGCACCCCAAGGTGAAGTGCTCGATCGGATAAAACCTTTCTCAAGTAACTCTTGAAGCTGTTTCTAGAGTTCTGCTATCTCAGCAGGCGCCATCCTATACGGTGTCTGTGCTATAGGTTTCGTGTCTGGGATCAAATTGATTTCAAAATCAATTTCCCGAGGCAGTGGTATACCTGGAAGTTCTTCAGGAAACACGTCCTTGAATTCCCTGACTATAGGAACTTCAGCAGGGTTGAGACCTTCTTTGGTAACATCTACCACATGGGCCAAGAATGCATAACATCCTTGCCTCATCAGCTTATCAGCAACCATAGCTGACACAAGACAGGTGGGTAGAATCTTCCTTTCTCCTTGAAAGATCCACGTGTTGTTTTTATCAGCAAACACAGCAAGCTTGGATTCACAATCCAAGACAACTCGATACTTTTCCAAGGTATCCATCCCGAGGATTATATCAAATCCTTGCATATCAAGTGGTATAAGGTCCACTTGAATGCGATGATCAGAAAAGAAGAGAATGCAGGGAGAGCATACCTCTTGCAACACGGCAGACCCACTCAACGGAGTTTCCAAAAACAAGCTATCTGCACTATGACTGACTGTCATATTGCAGTTACAAATCACTCTCCGAGTGACAAAGGAGTGTGTAGCACCCGGGTCAATCAGAACAGATGCCAAACATGATTTATACATATAAGAATATAAAAGTTCCATCTGACCTGCCACTACCCGTGGATTGACCACTGCATTAGGTGGGTTCATAGCATAGAACCTTGTTGTCGCCTGGTGTTGAGGTGGTGCTGATGATCCAGCTTGAGATGCTTGTCCACGTCCTCGAGCTGCTCCTTGAGATTGCCTTCTCTGAGATCCCTGTTGACTCTGCCTCTGAGGTTGTGTCACACTGACAGGCCTAGATCGGCAGTCCTTCATTAAATGCCCCACCTTCCCACAATTGTAACAGCTCCTCTCCAGTTGTTGTGGTCTGGGTGGTCCTGTGACTGGCATCGATGCTGAACTACGAGTCTCTTGTTGAGGTAGGCTTCGTCCCCTGCCTCTACTCGGTGACCACTGTGTCTGAGCACTCGTTCTGGGTGGTGGAGGTGTAGGTGTAGAGAATCTAGGCTTCTTAAAGTCTCTAGATGAAGAACTCTGGAACTGCAGATATCTTTTATGGGTTTGTCTCTTCTCGACTATGGATTTCTCTATCCTTCTGACTGACTCAACGAAGGTAGCAAACATCTCCCGATTCTCTAGGGTAGACACAGGAGTAGTCAAGTCGGCGTTTAAACCCTTCTCAAACCTTCTGATTCTTTCTTCTTCTGTGGCAGCCATGTGCGGACAAAACCGCAGTAACTCCATGAACTTAGCTTCATACTCGCTAATGTTCATCATGCCCTGCCTCAGTCTCTCAAACTGAGAGATCTTCTCATCTAGGAAGGTCTTTGGAAAATATCTATTGATAAATTCCCGACGAAAACCTTCCCACGAGATCTCCACTCCAGGCCTCTTCTGCTCTTCCATGGTCCACCAGTGACCAGCACTTCCCTTGAGAAGATAGACAGTGTGTCTAACCTTCTGAGCTTCTGGGATGTTGAGGATTCTAAAAGCTTTTTCCAATTCGGTCAACCACAGATCGGCATCTGCAGGATCAG
Source organism: Alisma plantago-aquatica (assembly GCA_963693085.1). Taxonomy (NCBI): domain Eukaryota; kingdom Viridiplantae; phylum Streptophyta; class Magnoliopsida; order Alismatales; family Alismataceae; genus Alisma; species Alisma plantago-aquatica. The sequence goes on along the minus strand of OY856410.1, from coordinate 450,718,522 downwards.
CTGTTCCAAAGTATTTGGTTGCTCTGACACGACGAAGTCGCTCGAACGTCTTACCGATACCTTGTCCTTCAAGCTGGGCAGGTGCCCTAGGTACAGGCATGGGCATCCTGTCGGTGATGTGTGTCATGGCAGTCATAAACTGCCCGAACATAGTTTGAACAGCTGGGTTTTCCATGTCAGCTGGGTCAAACTGAGGTGGCTCTCTGGGTGGCTCAAGTACAGGTTGTTCTATCTCCAGGTTCCTTACACCTCCTTGGGGTGCAGCAACACTACTTTCTGCCACGAACTCCTCGTGTGGTTCAGACATTCTTAATTATCTTCTTCTCCTGAGGAGCAGAAGACTCTATTAGATAAGAAAGAAATACTAAGGATAGACTCGACATCCTAATTCCTATGTCTCTGTAGACTCAGCGAACCTAGAGCTCTGATACCACTAATTGTGGGCTCTGATCTCCAAACCACGATACAAACACGATTTAAACGTAGCGGAAACGGTTCGATTAACAGCGGAAGACAAAAATCACGGAAAATTAAAACTTTTCAAGATAAGAGCTTGAATCCATAAAAACTTCTTTCATAAAAGGAGATAAACTGTTTACATTTTTGATAATTACTTCTTGAGTAATTATATACAACATGATACAAAATCTCAAGAATCTCAGAATCAAAATATCAGACCAAAAGACTCCAAGGACCTGAGAGTATAGAGAACACATAGGACTGACTATCTAACTACACAACTCAGCAGTCTGAATCTCCACCTGAGATTTACTGCTGCTCCTGGTGCTGCTGCTGCTGATACTGTCCACCTGCAGACTGATTCCTTCGTCCTTGACGACCACCTAAAAAGGTTGAAATCTACGGGGTGAGACAATTTTAAATAATTGTCCCAGCAAGAGTTATAACTCTTCGCCAAAAGCTTTATTATAACAATTCAAGAACAACATAGGAAATAAAAGCTTTAAGGTAATCAACAGCAGATTGTTATCAATTAGAACAACAACATTTAAGGAATATGAAGAACATGTATACTAAGTAATGTATCTTCAATCAATGTATCTCGTGGATCAACCTAAGCAGATATGCTACGCGGTTGATTATGTTTTACAAACATCATTATGCCCTGCGGAGATGAGGTATACCGCTCATACTCCAACCGATCACTATTAAGTCGCATCGGTATCATACATAGGTCATCAAAAGAGCCAGATTCTTATGACCTCATCTTCCTCAGTCAGTGTGAGGATCAACATGCAGGACATCTAATGTCTCTGCTACTATCGCTTACCAGGGTATTCTGGTACTTTGCTATTAGAGTCACAGTGGCATTCTGTACTCTCTTCACCATCGAAAGATTTCTTGTTTATCTCTCATCGATTGCGGTATAAAAGACTTCCCCGGGAGATTAGTGTTACATCACCCCGACATAACCCATAGTGAAGGATTGATGGATTAAGATACATCTACATCAATTCCTACACTAGGATGTAAGGACATTCACATCCATTTCCCCACATACTCAAAAGTATGTGATCCAGGAGTTCCCTTAGGAAAACCTGTTTCACCATCATTTAACTCCTGACAATGATGGATCTATGATCAGGGCTCTACATGGTATGATTATACTTGATTAGTTAGGTACATTTTAGTATTCTTTTAACATCATACATGTTTTCAAACATTAATCATTAGAACAGCAGTTATGAAAGTAGAATACTAAATGTATCAAGTCTTAACTCACATAATCATCATTTCTCAGTACTCTCATCACAAGTCATCTCTTAAAGCATGACCTTGATGGTATTCATGGCTCTCACAGCCTATTAATCTCATAAGATGTTATTAACAAGGCATCAGGATAAATCACTTATTCATAAAGCTAACAACATGCTTTCAATGAATATAGTATCATCATCCATACTTGGATATAATCATCCTCATATAGGAACCTGCATGGTTAAATCAACTGATAACAATAAATAACTCATTTAAAGAAGTTGTATCTCCCTACTCATACAAGAGCTAGGTTTCCCTGATTTTCATCAATTAGGGTTTACTATTCACAATACATGTCATCATCCTAGAATTAGGGTTTACTATTTACCTATTGGTGAATTGATCTCATAACATCACCATGTATGAGAAACATCATCATTAAAGTCCTCAGATAAGATTAAGATTCATCAATTATCATAAATAGAGTTTTCATGATCTCACATAGGTGGATCATACCCTAATCATGTACATTCATATATATTGAAGGTATTTTACTTGGATTTCAACCATAATTGGGATTTTCTCTCTCCTCTTTCTCATAGGAGATGATTACATCCCTCTAGATTGGGTTAGGTCTAATCAACATTGATAAGCCTAGCCAAGTCATCACCATTGTAACCATTGGGGTTTGCATGATAAAAAGGGGTTACCTACTTGAATCCATAAAGGGTATTTTGGTAAAGTTCACAATTGATCATAACATGGGTTAATATACTAACCACTTGACCCTTAATGTCCCTAGGTATCATTAGGGTTTAGGTTGAACAACCATCAAACCATCTAAGCCTTCAAGGCATTAGGCAGACTTATCCTTAAAAGTCCCCAATAGGTTTCACACCTTCAACCTTCAAACGATCATGAAACCGTTTAAGGTTGTAGACCGTTTAGCTTTGGTTGACTTCAAGACCGCATGACACTCAAGACCGTTTACCCTTAAACGATCTTGAGGTCGTTTTCCCAAGATGGGGTGAAGATCGTTTAGTCATAGTTTGACTTCTGAAGTCGTTTGAGCTCATTCGGACCTGAAGTCGTTTGAACTCATTCGGTACCGAAGTCGTATGAACTCATTCGGTCCTGAAGTCGTATGAACTCATTCGGTCCTGAAGTCGTATGAACTCATTCGGTCCTGAAGTTGTATGAACTCATTCGGTCCTGAAGTCGTATGGTCCTAAAAGCTCAAGATCGCATGGACCTCCAAGGTTTTTCAAAGGGTAAACTCGATTAGGGTTTCCTATGTTGAAGCCTTCAATTGGTCTCAAGCTTGCTAACCACTTATCAATTGAGACAATTAGGGTTATCCTTAACTAATTGGTCACTCAATTGATCCTCAATTGATATCCAATTAGGGTTGGAGTTGGTTCAATTAAGGTCTATAAACATTCAACCATCAACACTCAACAATGTGAATCAAATCGAAGTTGATCCCATCAATTGACCTCCAATCGGGCTCAAACTTGGCCCAAACGGTCTTGGGATCGTTTGGATAACCTCCAAACGGTCTTGAGACCGTTTGCCCAAGAATTCATCAAAATCTAAGTTGATTTGATAGGGGTTGAACCTTAATTAAGTCACAAATCAGCAATTTGATTATTTCAATAACCCACTATAATTGGGCCCTCAATTGATCAAAATACCTTAACCCTAGACCTCCAAACGGTCTTGGGTTGACACCAAATGGTCTTGAGACCGTTTGGATGAGTTCCAAACGGTCTTGAGACCGTTTGCCCATCCATCCTTTGGACTCTAGTGAAAATTCATCAAGGTTTGATCTATTGAGTTGATCATCACATCAATACTTAATTGCAATATGATTTGGTACCTTTGGACCTTCAATTGGTTAACTATACTTGACTTCAGACCTCTAAACGGTCTTGGGTGATCCCCAAACGGTCTTGAGACTGTTTGGATGATTCCCCAAACGGTCTTGAGACCGTTTGGGCTAATCAACCCAAAATCACTAATTAACTCATTGGAATTTCAGCACTGATTTCAATTAGGATTTGCCCTATTAATCAACCTTCAACTCATAACTCGTTTGTAAGTAATCCATAAAATTTGGTGAGTCATTAATCAACATCATTATGAACATTAATCGCAAACGGTCAATGCTTGGTCAACCATCTTAAACGGTCTTGTGACCGTTTTCCCAAAAAGGGCAAATTAAACAGATTGAAAATCAGAACTTAATTCAATTGGATTTGCTAATTGATTTGCTTATATCTCACGATTCCTTTGTAGTTAACCCCTCAAATTTTGTGGGTGATTAACCTACATAATTATAAACAAGATTCCCATACGGTCGTCGCTTGGTCAATGCGACCAAATGGTCTTGAAGGCCGTTTGCCTTCATACGACCCTGAAACCGTTTGCCCACCAAATGGTTGTGTAAACCGTATGGGCAATTGGTGGAGGTCGTTTGGTAAAGTGGAAATCCGTGGATAAGCATAGGAATTAATGCCCTTATCTTCTACCTCAAGAACAGTAGCAGTTCTTCACGATTTTTCTTGCAAGGATGCAAGGGAAGAGAGGGAAGAAGAAGAACTAGCAACTATATGCATAGAAAAAGATGTATAATCAAAGCATAAGGTTTAGAGTTATAAAACCCGCCTAAAGGTTGTTCCTTGAGCTCCAAGCTTCCAAGCTTCAGGTCTTTAATGGCGTCTTTGAGCTCCACAGGTCGGCCAATGTGAATTCTCCAAGGAAAAGTTGGAAAGGAATGACTAGAAAGATAAAGCTAGGTGAGCTAGCCATGAATTCAACCTTGAAATCGAGTTTCCTCCATGAATTCAAGAAAAAGGGATGATCCAAACTTACCTTGAACTCCCTGGTCGTTCTCCTATGCTCCAGAGCTCTACCTTAGTCGGTTTGAGCAAGGGGGATAAGTGAGGGAATGAAAGAAACGTTCCTTTGCTTGCAAAGGAAGTGGTATATATATTTTGGGTGAAATTTCTCCATAAAGCTTCTACTTTATCCCATTTCTCATCTAAGTCCTTCCTTTCTTCTTTGCTCGTCCCTACCCCTTATTTCTAAGGACAATCTCCTTCTAAGGTCAAGAATTGAAGGCAAAGAAGATCGACCCATTACTAAAGTATACATATAAAAGAGCTATTATACTTATTCCTTGATTATTTAATCACAAAGGTGTTCTTTATTATATGATTATTCAAATGAAGTGCCCTCTTCATCATTTCTACTCTAAATGATGACAAAAGTTATAAAAGATATTTTAGAAGATGAAATTTACAAGTTGCACTCCAAATTTTGGGTAAATTGCATTTTACCCCAAAACTAGGGTTTCAAGCACAGGGATTGCTTCCACAGCTGCACCTTGGTGCTCAAGATTGGGAAATCCTTCAAACTTTACCATAATCATTCTTATGATGCCTCAACATCAGAGGAACATCTCAACATGTGAAAATTTCAAGTTAACCCTTCTAACTGGGTAAATTGCACATAGGTCCCTATATTACAAAACAATACTAAAACATTGTTCAATTAGGGCAGAAATGGAAATATGTGTTCCTCAAGAGTTTAATTACATGCCAAATGATAATCACAAGTATCTTAATTACATAATTAGGAAAAACACCTAGGGTTAACTCATAACCCAGGTCAGGGATGTTACACTCTATGTACCTTTTCCTTGTTCTTCTGATAGTCATGTGACCCTGAACTCATGTCCAAGTTAAGGGACACCATTTCAAGTAGATAATCATCTTTCTCTTCTTTCAATTAACAACAACCTCATGTAGGTTTTTGTGTAGCATGTGGTTGTGACAAAGACGTGAAGCGTCTCACTAGAGTAAAACTTGGAGGTGGGTATGATGATAAAGTGGTTGTAGCCTTCTTGCTTCTCCTTTCTCTTGACAAAGCATTAACTTCTACAAAATCTATGACATCATCCAAATATTCATTTTTTTCGTACTCCTTGTAATGGTTGTAACTTGGATATGAAGGGTGGAGGCCTGAGAAAGATCGAAGACAGGAGTTTCTTACTAATGTGGAACATGGGAGAGGCCACAGATGGAATTAGATGGTAATGAAGTGGAGTTTGGGCATGATGGAGTGATGTTGGAGGCACTCTTGGTGCGAAATTTTCCACTATTAAGGGCTTGGGTGGCACATTGGATCCCCTTCTTCACTTTCTTGATGACTCCTTTTAGTTAGCAAGGGTTTTGGGTGGAATTTTTGTTAAATGACAAAAATGGATAGGTCTAGGTGGAATTTTATGTGTGTGGAAAAATTGAGACCGAAGTGCAGTGGATTGGAGACGTAGAGGTGTAGAAGACTCTCAATAGCTCGAGGAAAATTGCATAGAGCTTGGATATGAGTAATCAATGGGTTGTAGGTGCTTGAAGGTCAGCTTATGCATGGAACGAGCATTTTGGATGTTGGAGAATAAGGTGGGATAGTGATGATTTCCTCCAAAAATTAGATAAGTGGTGGGGCCACGCCATCACAACCGTTCTGGGTAGTATGGGTATTCTGGCAAGATGCCAAAACTGCCTTCTTGGCTAGCATGACTATGGTGGCAGGACCTAATCCTCAAATTCCACTATGATTTTAACACATCCAACACAACCATTTCATGGAAACACGACCCCCTTCTCCATTTTCAGTACAATTTTCATCTAATATTTACATTTTAACTCAAAATATATGTATCATCAAAATCGTAATCGACAGAAGATGTTATATTCTTCTTGCAACTGATTCAAACATTATATCTCACTCTCTAACCTATTTTTCATACAATACTTCAAAACTTCAAAGATTTTTTTTAAATACAAGTTTGTGTTTTTTTCTTTTAATGTGTAAACTAACCAGAAAGTATCAGAAAGAGAAGGTTGGGTACCAAATTTCCGAGAAGTATGTGGGTTTCCTCCCACTAGTGCTAAGTTTATTTCATGTATTTGTTCTTCGTGTTCTTTGATCAATAAACCTCCTGAGAACCTTGCAGCTTATTATCCAAGAAAATCTCTTTCTCATGTCCATTTAAACACACATCTTCATCAAAAGTAAATTCCTCAACTAACATCACATTTTCAAATCTTTGATTCTCTTTTCCGGGCCCAACCTCACAACTACTTTAAAGCTTTGACCATTCATTATGAATTCCTTGGCACCTTCATTTTCTTGGATTACAATAGCTCCAAATCGATAAACGTGCTTGATTTGATAAGGGAGACCCCAACTTGATCTTAACTTTTTGGGGAAGAATTTCATGTGTGAGTTGTACAACCATGCCCATTGACCAATTCAAAAGACTTTTTCTTGATCAATATATCATGCATGAACTTAAGTCTATTTGTAGGTCTTGTACAACTCGTAGGATTTGTGCCTCATTTCTTCAAGTTCATTAAGTTAGAGTTTTCTTCTTATCTCGATATCCTCCATGTGGCGTTTGTTTCCAAACATCAATTAAGATTAAAGTGGAAGCGATCGTTAGCAACGGAATTACTGAAAATCACTAAAAATTGAAAAATATTGCACTGAGATCCACAAATTATAAAACTTTTTCATAAAGAACCAAAGTAAGTTATTTACATTCTGATTCATCAGTACATCTCTGTATCAACTCATCTCGAGAGTCATAACATTGACTGCCCTATTAAACTGTACATGAACAATATACAAAAATCTTGAGGCATCAAGCCAAAAATCTCATATCTATATCAAACCATCTATCGACTACTAGGACCTGAGAGTACAGAGACGACACATAGGACTCTCTATACTGAACCTAACAGATAGTGTCTCCACCTAAAGATCATTGTTGTCCTTGTGGTAGTTGCTGCTACTGTGGCTGTTGTTGTTGCTGCTCACCCACTGAAGGGTTTCTTCTTCCTCAGCGTCTACCTAAAAAGTTGAATCCCACAGGGGTGAGACAAATTGAAAATTGTCTCAGTGAGAGATATAACTCTCTTCCAGAAACATTGTTAGTGCAGATAAAAGACTAACATTGAGCAGTAGAATTATAAATATTCAACAGTAGGTAAATCATTGATTAACTATGTAGAGAAGTATTCTCTAAACAGTTC